>JAWMRA010000020.1:11232258-11308662 GCA_035584735.1 Pseudotriccus pelzelni
GATGTAGTTGTTTAGTTTTTATTTTTGCTAGTAATAAATCCTAATATTATTTTCTCCCCAATCAGATCTCTTTGTCTACATAAACATTCTCTCACCTTAGAACAATTTGTGGGGAGTGTGGTAAAAAACTGTCCCTAGACAAACCCACGACAACCTACAGAACTGACACACAAAATATTCACTGCTTTTTGAAACAGAAAATTGCTACGAAGTTCCTTTGACTTCAAACACAGTTTGTTATTTAACAGCCTGAAACTAATAATTAACCATTCACTACTTTTGTAACACTGATCCGCAAAACTTATTACATCCCAATTAATAAAATGTGTCTAGTTACTTAATTTCTGTGCTTCCCACACATGGTTGAAACTTTAAATGCAAAGTAGAACAGGGGTGTTGATTTCAGTAAAGGTATTTTCGGTAGCTTCATTTTCGTACCTTTTTTCACTACACAATATTGACACTAATTATTCACAAATATAAAGAAACCTTTTTTCAATTAGCAACTGGACAGGCCTAGCTATGTATTTAAAGCATTTTTTTTCAAATTAAATTTTGTAATACAAGATTTATAAAAGTGTTTTGTTTTCTAATGGGAGAAAAGAGTAAGAAGAGTAAGGTCACTCTGAAGATTTCTACATTACATTGTCTTTAAAACACACAGAAAAATTGATACTAAAAATTATCCATTATTGAGTAAGACTTACTTTGTAGTAGATAATGCCTTCAACAAGGATGCAGATGCACTCCAGAATTCATAAAGACTAACTCCTAAATGAAAGCAACCGTTAGGGAGTGTGGGAAAAGAAACCTCAGATTCCTCTGAAATACAGATCATCACTTAGATTTTCAGCTGCTGTAAATCTAGGTAGCACAAGTGATTTCAATCTCCCTTGAATTTATGGAGCTGATTTTGAGTTACACCAGCTGAGGACATTCCTGTAGATGTATTTACTTATGGAGACCTAATGCAGAAAATCATTTAGGGAAGGATGGGCCTGTCTGGGAGGATGCACAGCTCTAAGTCAGAAGCCTGTCAGCGACCATAGGAATGGCCAGTAACAAAGTAATCTGTGCAGTTCAGTTCCTCCTCACATTTGCTTTGCAAATATCTTGCTTGCTTAAAAATCAGTGCTTTGCTGCTTTGTAAGAGAATTGTTCCACTTCTCTAGAGAATGAGGCAGAAAAAGAAGGCATGGAAATTTTAAATACATCTCCCTCCCCATTGAATGCTGAGGATGCATCACAGACACCATAACAGACTGTTCTAGGGGATACAAAGCCTCTGTTCGCCTCTGGGAGCTTCCGTGGTCTGGTTTTATGCACCTTGCCAAAATTCTTTGCTAGGAATGCAGCTGCCCTAGGCTTCCTCTGATATAAGTGACTCTAGAAGTGTTTGCTCCACCAAATGCCCCTGCTATCCCTTACCCGGAAATTAACTTTCTTGTTTTCTTAATCAATATTGTTTTCTTTAGTGACGTTTAAAACACCTAGATGGTTTAAATATTTATACAAAACTCTACAAGTAAAATCAACACAAAAGATGTTTTTGTTACGTTTCAATAAACAAAGGATGTCCAAGACTGAGTGATCCATTCAGTCTGCAATTATCCTGATGTAAATGAAGGAGTGGAGGTATTTGCAAGACATGACCAAATGCTAGCCTTGATCTGATCAGATGTAACTGAGAACAGAATTTGGCCTACAGCTACGAAGTGTTCAAGTTGAAAAATCTAGCTTTATCCTCCCAGGCAGTCTGCACTGCACAGACAAATGCAATAACATGTAGATTTGGCAAACAATGTACTATTGGAGAGGGAAATGTCCCAGAGCAGCCCGCAATAACAAATTGTCACTGTTCAGGCTAATAAGAACAAGCACTTAACAAAGTCGACATGGAGAACTAGGCTGATCTTACATGGTAGCAGGTGACAGCAGCGACAGAGACATTTATGGAATCTGGAACAGCACACTGAACAAGGGGACCGCCATCCTCCCACTGTGAGAGTGCCTTAGGCTGTACACAGAAGCATCAGGCTTTAATCTCCTCCATATTGCTCAGAACTGAGATCATAATCAGTATTAGATAAAGAGGTATTTGCCTATTTGTTTATATTCTGGATGGCAGAGAAACACATGCCATCATTTGAAGCCTTAGAAATGAGATGTGCTGGGGATTTTTTGCGTGTGTCACCAAGCATTAAAGACAAGTATCTCTCACTAATTTGCTAAAAGCTATGCTAGGCAGATATAAAACAACTTCATAATCATCCGTTTGTGGTGACTGCTCCTTTTCTCTTTGATGTTGCATCCCAAATAGTACCCAACAGCAGAATACCTAGTGGGATCATCATGCTGCTGCTTACCTAGAGTTCATCTGCTTGTTTTTCTCTCACAAGCAGCAAGCCAAGCCTTTGTTTCACTCATTTCTTACCCATGTTGTCCGTTAATTTTGCTGATCTTATACAGCAGAATAGAAGAGTCAGAAAGAGCATTTCTTACCACAGATCGTTTGAAAAGACTATCACTCCTTCATGTCTGAATGAGAAGTTAGCATAAGGATAAGAATGAGGAAGGAATGTTTTGGTCACGGTTAGACAAGCACAAATGGAATGGCTAGAGGTTATAAATGTTTGCATTTTTTAATAGGGTGCTGGAAGGCATTTTTCAGATAAATACAGACATAAAGTGCATACTTTGAGGAGCTCACAATCCAAACATCAGATTTTGAGCAACTGTTCAAGACAATGTTGGACTGTCCTTCATGTTTCCCTGAAACAAAAAGATCCTTCTTAACAACGGTTAGTATGTCCAAAAACTAAGAGCTGATCTCTTCTCTTGCCCCTCTGATCTGAGCTAGTGAATGCAGCAGAGTTGGATTTGGATGCAGCACAACTACACCCTCTGTGCCTCAGCAAGTCACAGAGACTGGAAATCTCAGAGGGCCCTCTGTAAGGCTGACCCTGGTAGGCAGCCTGAAGGGGTCTAGTTAGTGCAGAATGCTTCTCAAGCTCCAATACAGCACAGGATACCTATCCTGTCAGGTCTGCTTCCAATTTACTGATTGGTACAACAGCAAATGGTCTTGATCTGAAAAGATCTTGTGCGGTGGGTTACTGCTAAGTCTGAGAAACTGAACCCCTCTCCAAAGTGATGTCACTCCCAATTACATTCTCTGTGACACACAAAAAAAAGTTCCTAGGTTCATGCCAAGAGGCATTTCCTGTTTTTCAACCCTGGTATTCATAATCCTTCTTGGACCAAAAGTTAAGATTAGTGGGTGCCTTTAGCTTAAGAACATAAGAAAGGCCATAATAGTGCAAAGAAAATGTCCCATCTAGCACTATTAGGGCTGTCCCTGGGGTCAGGAGTACATGTCTAGGAAGAACATAAGAGCCCACAGCATGATTTTTCCTTGTATCAACTTTACAAGCTTCTAAGAGTCAGTGGCTCCAGAGCTGGAGGATGCCTTTAGACCACTTTGACAGCAATGGGTTGATCTCTGAACCCAGTAAGATTAGTAGGAACTCAATAAGCTTAGGCTTATTATATAAGCTTATATCTCCTAGAGATAGGATCAGATCTGGCATTATTCAACATGACTGTATGTATATTAATTGACATTAACATTTCCTACCTCATCTGTGGGCTGTGAACACCAACTACAGAGCTTGTATTTCACTGCTTAATTCAAGTGAACAACATATATTTATACAGCTCACCTTGATACTTATTTTGAGGTGGTTCATATTCTTTCTTGCTCATAAGAGTTCACAGAGCTGTGGAATAAGAGTTTTCATCACCACATAGGCCATTATAATGAGCAACTCAAGCACTTGAGAAAACAGAGCTGACTTGGCACCGTTCTCAGACCTTCATCTCATAGCTCAGTGATGTGGCATTTAGCACACTCACCATGCACAGCCAGAGGAAGCACAGAGTTACCAGCGTAGCATTTGGGTCAGGAGAGAGCTTGCAAAACTGAGGAACAGCACCAGTGATGGGATGTGTTCACTTCTGTATGGACTCCCACAAGTACTTCTGCGGTCAGCTTAAGTGGAGTAAGGGTCTTATTTGTCTTGGATTAATTTTAAGTTTGGAACAAGGAGAAGAAATTGCAATTTCCTTCTTTCACCCTATTTCACTGTGTCACAATCCCATGCCCACTTACTGGGTCTTACACTTGTCATGGTTCCTTTCTCCTGACTCTTCCGCCAGGCAACTTTTCAGAACAAAGCCTGATGCAGATCGCTCCCGAGTAGAAGCATTAATGCTGTTCAGTTACACAGGGTTCCAGGGGATGTGCACTGCTCAGGTGGCTGAAGGTCACTCACTGGCTGTAACAAGCTTTGATTGATATTAGTATCCCTTCAGACAATTTTGATGTCTTCATTATCACTTGTTGCCTGCAAGGAGTGAACTGTCAGGCACTGGTCAACACAGAAGACCCAAAATAGAATATAATGTTAAGTCTTGCAAATGTCACTTTTTCTCCCATTAGTTTAGATGATCTTGGAGTAAATACAAGCCTAGAAAATAGATATTAACTTTAACTTCAGCAAATTCTGTTGTAAGATAACAGAGATAAACTTTTTTCCTTGCCAACTAATTCCACCCCTGTGTTGCAAGTATTTAGAGGAATTGAATTATTTGAGTTCCTTATTCTTATAAATATTTATACTCAGCATGAATCCAAGACAGTGTCTCCATCTAAAAATAGCATTCTGATTTGTGGCTTTGCAAACATGAGTTGAGAAGTCAGAGCATTACAAACTAAATACAGCAAGTGTGTGTAATTATCCTCATTAAAATACTTTGAGTGGAAAATTTTCATTACCCTGGGATATAAGAGAAAGCAGGACAGACACCCCCTGGATCCTGCTTGCTTGCTACTGTTATGAAGACCATGTAATCCTGCATTTCTAGTAATTTGCTGAGGCTTTGAGGGACTTCCCTCTAGCCCTTAAGCTACAACCTGTCCATGCAGAGCTGAGGCAGATGCCTGGCCACTTCCTGGGTAAGTCCCTGTAAAACTACTCCATGGGTTTCTGAAGGCAGGTGGTCTGGACTTCCAAGTGTCAGAGGGGGAATTTGAAAAATGCTATGGAAAGGCTGTAAGCAGGACATTTACAGTTCTGGTCTTCCAAGATTTCATTGTTTAAAAAACAATCTGCTTGACTACAAGCTGAGTATTTGGTGTTCCCACTCAATGGGACCTGGAAATTGAAGTATAAATGAAAACATCACCATCCCATAATTGCCAATCTATCTGATATTCTGCAGCTGCCTTCATGAGAATGGACATTTTAGTTTTATTCTCCTGCTTTCATTTTAAAAGCATAAATCTTCAGCACACGTTTTCTCTCCCACACGTTTAGGCTTTCTCCTCTTCCCCTCCAAACACCTTCACGTTGTTTCCCAAAGAACCCAATATGTTTCTGCCCTACTGAATGAGGGGGACCACAATCCTTTTCACTTCTCCTCTGAATGAAATCACAGCAGGAAGAACTCCTCTGGTGATGTTTATTCAGCTGTGAAACCGTCTCTTAAAGGAAGTAGCAGAATTGCTAACACCTGAGTCATTTTATCACCAGACCCAAAGTACTGCAGAATCCATGTCCTCTGCTAGCAGCGTAGAGATGATCCTGTTTTGTCAAAAACCTCTCAACTCCTGTTCCCTTGTCTGAAGAACGTAAAATAAAATAGAAATCAATTAAAAAAAAAAAAGTTATGCATCATTCTTCTTTGTTAAGCTTCTGATTCTTGTTCTTTCCCAATTCATGTTCTGCGGAAACATGCTCGGTTTGCCTTTCCTGTTGGTAAGGTGATTCTGTGCAGGAGAAGGGCACTCTGGAGAACACACACTCATGGAATGACTTAGAATTATTAAGTGACTCGAATTTAACAAGTTTAATCCTCCAACACACTTTCCCTCTAAGTACTTAGTTATAAACCTAATCTTCTCAGCAAGCTACTCTCTCTTCCATTTTCAGGATGTCAGATTAGTTTTTAATATATTTACTCATTTCACTGGCACATGGAATATAACAGTAGAAGCAATCACAGTCCTAGTACATGTCAATTATAGCACTTCTGCTGTATCAAACCCTTTGACCTGGAACAGAAGCAGAGATAAAAGATGGCAGATAAGGAATCAAACTCAGATAGCTCCACAATGCCCCTTGCCTAACATTTTGTCATGGTCTCACCCATTCTCGACATGTGCAGGACAGCAATCCAAAGGACTACGGATCACTTACAGACAGGTCAAGCTGTAAAAGAAGTGTTACTGCTCGTGTTACTGGCACTCCAGTGGAACATATTGCAATCACTTACATATTAAATCTTTTTAACCGATTTCACACTGCTTTGAATACAGAAAGTTTAGATAATCATTAATTTTTTTCAATTTGAATCTTCAGCATAAGAAACATTGCCCCATTCTGCACTCGCTCAACCAATTCAGGCTTCAAGTAGTTAACCATCCTCCACAGGGTAAAAAAAAAAAAAAAAAAAAAGGCCTTTTTCCTTCTGGGCTTCCTCACTACGGCTGAAACTGAAAACAGAAGGGCCAGAACACCACAATAAAGGCTGCTCTTACCGTATTTTTGAACTGACTAGAAGAGACAGGAAGATCAAGAAACCCTGTGAGAGATAATAAAAGACAAGCACTTGAAAACTAAATTGTTATGTGGCCACCAGAAATACCACTCTGAGAAGCAAAAATACTTGAAAAGTGCATCCCTGGAGGATAGACTGCCAAGCCCTGGCTCAGAGGCTCTGCTCTTTTTTTAAAGACAGATTACGCAAGAATCTTCTGTGAGCACATGGAAGGAAAAACCAGCAGTGGCTTTTGTCAAGCATCAAGCTATCATGAAAATCTAGGAATTACCATATTAGATTAGGCTATGCCTCCTATCAAATTCCTCTTAGCAGTCATTAGCCCCAGATGCTCCAGAGGAGACCGAGACAGTTCTAGTATACCATATTCCCCAGGAGACTCCCCCCCGCTCCCCCCTGTTTCTCATAGTCAGTGTTTGGACAAAGCACTGAAGCACCAGGGCAGGACTGCCTCTCTCCGTGCTCCACAGAGCTGCAAGGAAATGCATGTAACTTGGCCCCTAACTGGTAGGTCTCTGGATCTTTTCAGAGTAATTCAGGGTTAGCTGTAGTCCAAAGAACATTTCATTTGTAAATGTTTTTAATAAAGCAATGGAAGCCACCCATGTCCTGCTGGGACAGCGTGGGTTTGTGTTTCTGAGCTCTTGAACCACTTCAGCAAAAAACTGATGCACGCCAGAATCCTTTTAAATGTCATATCAGGCAGTAAGTGATATTTGGCATGGTGAACTAATTAATTTCTTAATAAAAAGGAGTTATCCAACTAAATTTTTTTTTCTATGAACACACAAGAGTAGCCCCAGCTCAAATGTTTATGCAAGATGAGTACACAGCCCATTTTTTTCACTGTTACCTTCTGAGAGGCAGCAAGGCAGCCTCAGGCAGGCCTCTGTCTGCTTGGGAACGTCACTAGGGAGCTGTACCACTTCAGACTTCTTCAAAATAGGAAAGCATTTCAAAACCAACCACACACTTTAATTACTGGCAATTAGAAATTCCTGGGTTTGTGTGTTTACAGCTGAAAAATGTTAATGTGTGCCAGTTGTGTCAGAAAGTTTGATTAAGCTCTTTAAACTGAACTTGAAAAACTTAAAACACTCCAAAGACGCTGATCAGAGTATCTTGGGGGGCTTACCAAAGTGACATGTAGAAGTCAGAACTGCTTTAATAGTCTCCTCACTGCTCCCAGTGGACCACAGCTTGCCTTGCAAAGACACACACCCAACACAGTTGGCAGGAGAGATTCTTATCTGGCAGTTTTACAAAGACTAAGCAGCATCTTAATCATATCTAAGGTCACTGTCTGAATGGCAAACTGGAGTTACAACTGAGGTTCCAGTGAAGGTACCTGATGTGAGTGGGGTTTCATAGGAGCAGCTCTGAAATCAGATAAAGGTGAGGCTGTATGGGTTAGCTGCTTTTTCAGCATACAGCAGAGCTGTGTTAGTAGCTTTCTTAGAAAATTAAAGACTTCAAGAAACAGCATCAATAAGGAAGTGATGTTAGATTAAGTTCATAAGGAAAATACAAAGAGAACAAAAGGTATTTTTTCCTGGCCTAACGGAGATGATATTTCCATAGACACGTAAGGCTGATGATGAATTCTTGCTACAGAGTTCTCCATGTGTCATAAAATATGAGCAATAAAATAAAGTCAAAGAATTGAAAAGACAAATGACAAGCCTCTGTGCATCATTAATGAATGATGAGGGTAGAAAAGCAGAAGATAACCCTCCATGCATATAATAATGATGTCTTTGACTGGTAGTGCTTCTCTATGCCTGCACGTTTAATAAGATGTGTTAGAATTAAAAATTTAAAAATCAAGTCCATGTGCTCCATAAAATATGAGGAAAGAAGCAACTCTAGCCTAAGTTAAGATCTTAGCATTGTACATCCTATTAAAGAAAGAGATGTGTTGATTTATGCAAATACTCATAAATGAAGCATGATGGTATTCTGATAACAAACCAAGTCATACAGGCAATAATCTCATGTCTCATTAAAGAATTTTGATACTTAGCAAAGAGTTGGAAGTCCACAGGAAATCATCTGTTATTGTATCAAGTGACCTTTTGTCAACTGCTTTATACCCAAAGCTGCTACAGACACCAGGCTGACCAGCAGAGTTCTCTGTTTTTTCCTGAATAACATGGATTAGTGAGAAGACACTAAGAGTTCATGTTTTGCTCATAACTTTGTCCATTGCAAAAGATCTGAACACACTAATGAGCAAACCTACATGCTACAGCCCTTTCAGTATCACAGGCACTCCCTAGCGGAGAAATGAAAGTCTGGGATGTGGCTAAACACCCCCAACTCACATCAACAACCATTAACAAGTGGTTTTGACTCAAATCATCAAAAAGCCAGTAGTTAGACCACAACAGCTTTGATTTCAATATTACAGCTGGTGCTGAAGAAGATCAGACTAAATTTGCAGAAGTAACTAATTATGCAGAAACAACTAATATCTGAATTATTTTGTACTATGACCCTCACCAACAATTAAAAAAACCTAATTTTAAAAAGTGCTAGTCTTAGAATTCTCTTGAAGTAGAGTAACCAGAAGTAGAGGCAGCATGACCATGCTGGTACTCAGAGATGCCATTGCAGGGAGTTCCATACGAGTAAATTTTGCCTCTGGGGAATGTGCTGGAGGGGCTGAAAGAGGAGCTTGTGTGTGCAGCCAGATGGTAGGATGAAGCTGAAGTCTTGGAAGAGAAACACATCATAAAACAGGCAACAGAGTCATACCATTTGACACCTTTTAAAAAGAAAGACCCACAATCAACCACGATATCTCAATACTTTGACACGTTTTTTTTTTTAATAAGCACTGTTAGCAACTGTCTTTGCCCCACCTCCCTAACTTTGTTTCAAGTTAAGAATAAGGAAAATGTGCTTTAATGAACTGTTAGTGTCCCTCAATATCTTCCAGGCTAAGTGTATTCCATTTATGAGGAAAGGGATTTTCTTTTCTCCCTTTTTCATTTTTTTCCCATGCTTCCAGCTCTGCAAATGCAACCTGGAATGAGAAGTCTGATGGTAAGGGCTCAAATGTCATCACCAACAATAAAAATCTGGTAACCAAATTTACCTGAGAGTGATGCTGTTAATGTGCCAGACAGAGCAGAAACCAGCTCACTTTCCCACAACTCTTAATTGCTGGCAATAGCAAAAGCGGAATTCAGTTAAGTAAGCAGATATGTCAGACATATGGGGAGCAGGTCTAGGGGGCAAGTGCCATTGTTTTATAGTCATTTCCCTCGCTTTAATGGCATTTAAGAAAAAGTTATTTGCAGCAATGTAAACTAGAAGACATGCATGTGGGCATTGTGTGAGAGACAGATGAACTAAGAAAAGCATCTGGATTCTTTACAATAGAAATCCTAAACCTTAAAGCAATTAAAGGTCTTTAAAGTAAGGAACTCTGTCCTATTCCCCAGGAAAGCAGATGACCAACATTCCAAGGTCTACAAGAGGAAGGATCCACCATCCAAACTTCCCAGAGTAAAGCATGAGCTATTTGTTTCACTACACTTGAAAAGTTCTTGGTCAAAACACATAGGTTGCAAAGGACTCATAATGTTAAAGTTCTTCGGCAATTTTCCTCAGGATCTAGAAATTCCAGTTTGCTACATAATTGGAACAGAATTATTTTTAGCATTACATTCAACACAAAAAGGTCTGTAAATTACCCATTTCATGACTCACAACTGCAAGGAGAGGGAGTAACTTCAGCCCACAGGGGCTGGGAGAGAGAGCAGTACCACTGAGTTGTATGAGAAACAGTTCTGCCCATGCTTCAGGAGAGCACATTACACATCTTCTAAACACACATTGCTGCACAGCTCTCCCAATGAGAAGCAAGGAACAGACTCCACATCTGGTATGATATGCCAAGTAAGAGGGAAATGACTTTACCACACAGCCTTGCCTTTTTCCACTTTGATTATAGCAGTGTCCTGACACTGGACAAGGTGAATTGGCCAGCCCAAACTTTTTGTTTGGTGGAAGTGAAAAGCAGAATGAATGCAGTAAACTTTAAATCCAAGGACTAGTGTCATAAGAGAGAAAAAGACAAACTTCGTATGAAAGGATCTTGGAGAATAGCAAATAAGAGCTGTACTGAAATCATATTTTTAAATTATTTTTATCCAGTTGAATGACAGAGCTTGTCACTTCTATGTAGTATAAATGACTGAATACTTGGTATGAGCAATAATACCATGGCAGACTGAGGCAAGCCAAGATTTGATTCTTAGCTCTGCTACCAATTCATGCAGATAAATCATTCAAAGTCTTTGTGCTTTGACTTTCCCATCTGAGAAAAGAGATATTCAGCTTAGTTCACAGAGGTGTTGAAATGTTGATCATTTTTATGCACACAGCAATGTGAACTCACTGGGTGAAAGGTGCTTTGGAAGTATTAAATATTCTTGCTGTTATGCCTGCTTTCCTCTTCACACTGCATATGAGTAGTGCTATTCTTTTGACTGAACTTCAGCCTATTAGAATTTGACAATATAGAATTTACATTCGTTGCAATGATAAATGCATTTAATTTTCTTCAAGCAAATACATTCCAATCCAGCATTTAAGCATAAGACTAATCTCTTTTGTTGCACATGACTATTGAGTAAAAACAAGTGCTCAAGTGCTCTGTCAAGCTGAGGACATAAGAGTTTTTACAAGAATAAGCAGCAATTGGCAGGTCAACTCTTTAATTTGAAAAAAGTTCTCTTCCAAATCTTGGAGAAACTATCAATGCTTTGGTTGCTATCCCACCAAAATTTATGGGGTGGAGCACCTCTACACACAGATTAAAAAACCCAAACAAATAAGATTAAAAAATGACTAGTTTTGATTGTTCCTCTAGAACTGCAATATTCCCTGCTACATTTTGTTCTAACTCTGGAGGGAAAAGCAACACTAATTACAAGTCTAGGAAGTTTGAGGAAAGAGGAAGATTCTTCCCTTTACTGTCCTCATAGGCACCGGGTTTTCTTTTCCAGTTTTATCAGGTGTGGTACCTTTCCTAACACCACAAGAATCTAAAATACCAACGATGTCTCTAACCATTTCTGCTGTCTTCCTGTTTTTCACATCAGTAGTAGTTATGTGCCTTACACAATCAAACCATTGATCCAGGATATAACGAGGTGTGTGCAGCCTCTGAGCTATAACTCATGAATTCCTCTAGAGAACATGCAGTGTATGCATGCATATTTCATTGATTCCAATCTGTATATTCACATTAATAACAAATGACTGCTATGAATCAGTTCTCATGCCTATCTGCAATAAACCAGAAAGTAATATAAACAGAGCTCACTTACACTGGTTTTCTTGAGACGTTGTATTAGGTCACAGTCTCACTGTTACAATCAGTTCGTAATCTGAAACATTACAGATTATTAGGATTTCACCTGACTTCAGAAGCAGAAGATTATCTTCCCTTTTGCATACAATATTGGGGAGATTCTTGGAATGATCTCGTCAGCTTTACTGAAAAGACAGACCTGACGAACTTCAGCAAAATGAAAATGGAAGTTTCTGTTCATATGAGCTCATGTACCTATGAAGGAGCCTGGCACATAGCAAGGTTGAATTAATGAGCAACATACTTGCAAACAGTTCTTGAAATGGTGAATTCTGAGAGGCAAATCTAGGCAGAAAACTGGAAGAACTAATGTATAAAAATATCCAATGGACATGCAGTGCAAAACCTAATAAAGCTGGGACACCTGAAGAGTTCTCCTTCCCTCAAACTTCAGTATTATTAAGGTAAGCAGAAGTTAAATTCTCTCATCAGAAAAGGTATTTGATCAGTTCTTGCAGAAACAGGGTTAAGACTGACTTAAAATTGGCAGCAGCAAATGCTGAGTTTCACTGTGCTCAGAAAGGGATTCTTGAGAGGTAGGACTGGATCTTGGACCAAGAGTGTGGAAAAACTACTTGTATTAATTTATGAGCTCTCAGTGCATCAAAATAAATGGCAAATCGCTTATTTCATTCCCCAAAAAAGCCTAAATGTCCTACGTTCCCCTTGGTGACTCAGAAAATCAGGTTTGTTAAGGTTACAGTGAATTACCTGAGAGAGATTTGTAGACTGCAGGTACAAGCACCAGAGAAGTGAACAAAGGCCCTCGGTAAAGCAGCATCCAGAATGAAATCACTGTTCTGGGTAAAGCATCATGTCTCATCTCAGGTGACATGTCGACTACCATTCCCAAAGCTACTCACGAGATCAAACAGAGAAAAATAATCAGCTACAACTGCTGAGGTTGCAAAGACACTCAATATGAACAGCAAGACAACTTGATGCATTTTAAAGTATATATCTTAGTAATACTGTACAGGTGCTGCTTGCACCATAGAAAATGGCACGCTTTCAGAAATGGCTGTTAATTCATCACCATACACAGAAGTTCCCACTGCTTATTTTACTCTCAGCAGTAAACATTTATTGATTTGCCTAAGATCCTAATTCCCAATCCAAATCTATTACATTACAGCAGACTGAGGTGGTGGGGGAAGCTAGGAAATGCAGAAATGAAACCCATGTAAATCTTCACTTAAATTTCAGAGTAAAACCTTAAGCACTTTATTCTTCGAAACAGAGAAAAAAATACATGACTCAGACTTTGTGTGCAGCAGTAAACAGCATACTGTTTAATATCATCTTAAAACCAGAAACAAAACCCAGTATGAACTTGTGCAAAGGGCCTTAGAATCACTCTTCCTGACAGGAAAATGTAGTCACACTCTACAGTCAATCAAGCTGCCTCTGGAAGCAGTCTAGCCATTTATTTGCCCTGTATTAATAATGGTCAAGCATGAAAGAAATTAACGGCTCATAAAAAGCATAAAGAGCAATAAAAATGTGGAAAGACAAAAAAGTTGGAATTTAATCCCTTTACGGGAACATTCCCTCTGCCCATTAAAATGCTGCCTTTATCCAGCCCTTCCCATTAAGAGCTAACACAGCCCTCTCAAGGACAGGCAGGGGGTGCCGCTCCTTCAGGTTTCCACACTAATGGAGGTTTCCCTTTGAACTCGATACCTCCCACGGAAGCAGGGCGGGCTGCCAGGCTTTCCTCGCTTCTCCCCCTTGGGATTGCCATGGTACCCAATTATACCATCAGGGAAGGCAGGAGCTGCTGTCCTGGGCAGCCTCCTCAAACAGCTCCTGCCCCACGTGCAGAGCCAGGAACTGTCTGAACAGTCCTGGTGTAGACCCTGAGCTAACTTCTGTATCCTGGAGCTTGAGAACAAGCCAAAGCTTTTCTAGTATGATGCTATGAAATACTGCTCAACCAGAGGAGAGGCTGCAACCAGATGACATTTACTTTGGTTCAGCTTTCTGAAAGCCCAGCCTCAGCTGCCCTAGCAATGGTTGGGCCTGCAGAAACAGCCCAGTGCTATTAAGACCCATATACAAATATATCTGCCAGCCAAACAGCCTTAAATAATCAAACATGAGTAGCACTTTGCTGCAGCAAATTGACAATAAAAACAAAAGAAAAAAACTCCAGATAAAAATCCTCCATGATTGTGCCCAGGAATTCCATTTTAACAGTTTTAAAAAAATCATAGTTTTAGCACTCGGTGGAAGTACTACGAGAAAAGCTAGAAATAGAAAACTGGTAAACTTTTTGCAACATTACCAAGAGCAACCACTGAAGAAATAAAGTAATGCCTCCTTTCTAGGGAAGCTATTCTATATTTCTAAAATATATTTCTATTTTTATAACTAAGACGTTATTGCCACTGTAAAGGTAAAGATGCTAACTATAGGTGGCTGAATTATGTTCAATATTTACCAAAGACATTTTTCAGAAACTGTTGAAAAATTGTGAATCGTATTTTCTTGCTGTTAAACCATTTCTATCGCTACTAAATAAGACATTTCTGAATTTTTTGTTAGCTTGCAGTGACTAATTTATTCAAATGCAATTTTTTCCATTATTCATCTCCCTCTCAAGGCAATTTTTTTGAAAGATCTTGATGTGACTTATTGACCAATTTCCCTTAGCTATATTACATTGTAAATTTTGTTTAATTTATTAGCTTTTGTATGTGTAGCAGGTAGTTATTCTTGTTGGTTAGTTTTGTTTGTTTGTGATGGTAAGATCATACATTGGGCTCCATACACACAACAGGGAAATTTGGCAATCCCAAACAATCAGCTAGGCCCACAGAAAGGAACACCCATCCCTCAGCAGACCAGATGAGATGATAAAACTTAAAATACAAGCCACAATTGTAAAATCAAAGCCACAGATATTCTCTAAATCTTTACTCTTAGTAGGCAGAATAACCAGCAAGACCATGAAGTCCATTCCATGAACTTTATGGAAGTCACTGCATTAGTGGGATAGCAGTGAAAGTCCCCTAGATAAAAAACATATAAGAAATTTAGGTGAATCAAGTTATATGGTAAGATAAAATAAACTGAAATAAAATCAACTGTCGTAAGAAAACCATGCCCTCTGGTACAACAGATTTAATCTACAGCAATAAATTCTTCTACATGTTTGCTTAAGTCCAGGACTCCTAACACAGGCCAGGAAGACACGCACTTGATCAGTGCAGCAGGCTGAACTCTTCGAGATTCCATGAACTTCCCCTACATTTTCCGAGTGAAAGCACTGCCTCAGTTTCTCTTTATGTGAAATTTTCTTACTGCCTTGACAAGAGTCCTGGAGGGAATACCTGAACCGTACACAGCATCTTTCCACAACATCTCTACAAATTATAAATGCGTATATAAGCGTCATACAAAAATGTGTCTCTTTTTTTCCCTTCACCAAAACAGACATTTAAAATACATGAGGATTTTAAAGAAGGAAATGGGAGTAGAAGGGGGGATCAAATGACTGCAGGCCCCTTGACCTCACCATTACAGGGACCTCTCTGTTTAAAAAAAAAAAAAAAAAAAAGCCCATTCTGTTCTCCGAGTCTGCTGTGATGAAATGGAATTTGCAGTCAGCATCCATCACCAGTGGTCAGAGGGAATCACTGTCTTCATCAAAGATTGTGCACTTTAAATCCTTTGCTAATTCAACTGCTATATATTTGATTTTAATTAAAGTTCTGCAATGAATTATAAAAGACCATATCTTCAAAGTCATTAATTAAGGCCCCTCGGTGTCTGAATACTAACACCACGCTGACAAGTGAGATGTACCGTGCCTATCAACAAGCGGCTGCCCGGCAGCAGCAGCAAAGCAAGCAGAACTATTATTCTGACAAGTTCAGAATTGCACTTGCTGATTGTTAGAGCGAAGAGATCTCCCATGAATACAAACAGAACAGCGGTGGGGAATAGTCGGTCTTTGGCGTGGCTCTGTTTGTAAGTAATGTGCCTCTTCCCAGAGTTCAAGAAATGGGTCGCTCGGTGCAATATTCCTTGGGGTTTGTCTCTGAAATTTGAAAAGCACAAATGCCACAGCTCTGTGCTGTGGGGCTTAGGAGCTGATGGTGCAATCACATCAATTTAGCTCTTGCTCTTACTATGTGGGTAGTAGTGGCTACCTTACGCTCAGGGCTGGATCCCATCTTCTTTACTCACATGTTACACTGCAAGGTGCCTCAGAGAGATCAACACTGACAATATATGACACAAGGCAACACCAATGTGGATGGGAGGATCATCCCCAGGTAACTAATGATCATGCTGACTTTACCAAGCTTAACCAAATACAGCAGCATTGAGATCTCACTCTTCTGCCGAGCCAGCAGTGTGTGGGATTTCCTTTAAAGCACTAGATTTGATATTTTTCTGGCATGATTTTCACTGAAGGCACATTCCAATTAGTAACCTTAATAGTTAGCAGATCAGGCATTTATTATGTACTGTAATAAGTTTCTAAATCGACATACCTAAAATACCCATTTTTTTATTATATTTAGTGCCTGTCAAATTCAGAGATGACAAGCAAGCTATGACCAACTTCAAACAGAAGTGTTTTAAATCAATTTCTAACTAAATTCACAAAGGCTTTATGATTTCTGACCTAACTCTCTAGCAGAATGCTCACAAGAAATGAGCAATCAGAACACAATAAATTCAAGTTACAGGAAGTGATCAGATGTCACGTTATCCTTCCAGGTACTTGAAATCAAAATAGTTAAAACAGATCAGAAAGAGACTAGGAAAATGTATAGGGAGAAGAGATACATTTATAAAAGGAGTCGGAATTTTAAATCTTCTCCAGATCACCTGGCAGCATTAAGAAGGCTCAAAGAAGTTTGTCCTCATGGCTCATATAGACTTGGCCTGGGGTTGTGCCCTAAGTGATTTAGTGTATTTCTGCTGAACTAATTTGCCCAACAGAAGCTTTGCAATGCCAATTAACACCAGCTGAAGGCACAAGCAGGAATTTCTGGTTCAGGCAGAAGCACAATGAACAAATGCAATGGAAAATGCTTTTTTGAGAGTAACAGATTTACTTAAAATTCATTTCTAATTTAGTAGGAAGCTAACAAATTAAATCCACGTGTCAACAGAACTTCAGATCCTCAGGACTTAACTTCCCAAAACAGAAGGGATGAGAGAAACAAAAGCTGAAACACAGTTGCTACCTTAAATTCTGAAACTCACATCTGGTACCAACTGTTGACCCTTTGTCAACAACATTGTCCTCCTCTCACCCCCTTGTGCACACACACACTGATTTCCAACAGTTTAAAGACTCCCTCATGTGGTGGTCAGATATGGTGAATTAGATCACTGGAGTCTGAGCCAGATGCTGAGCAGGCAGAGAGCATATCCAGACAATACATGATGGGGATGTTCAAAGCTTATGTTCTGTTGGGATCAACCCTTCAACATACAGGGCTTAGATTAGCTCACCCGTCTGCAATATAAATGAGTTCTCACTGAAGTTATTAATACTTTTAAACTCCAGTGGGGACTGCTCTGACTAACTGCTGCTTCCTGGAGACAACTTTACTAAAACAGATAAACTGCTAATATCACGCCTTCCCCTGTTCCTACAAGATTCCATCTGTCAGCTGCAGGAGGCACCCCTATTTCTGCTATAGGCACTGAAAAGCAGGTACTTGCAGCATAGGGAATTGCCAGTTCTAAACAGAAAGAATGTAGTCCCTTAGTTTATCAATACTGTTACTTGTAGAGATGGCCCATCTTCAGCAGCAGTACCACTAGGCAAGCAGTGAGTAGATAAATGATTCCTACGCACCTCAGTTTCAGTGGGGCCTGTCTGGTACCACGCTGGTTGCCTTTCCACCACAGTGTCCCACAAGTCAGACACTGAAAAAGGCATCAAAATTCCTCCTTAGGAATAGTCCAGTCCTATGCTTTCTTCTGTAAGCTCTTTGGTTTCATCATACTTAGAAACTTCTCCTGTTCAGACAGGAAGAAAGAAGGTTCTGGAATGATGATCCAGGAGAAATTACAGAGTCACAAGGCAACCCTGGAAAACCAAGAAGGAGCCAAAGGCCTGGATAAACTGGACCTTGGGTTAGTTGCATTGGCACCTTTCCTGAAGCTCAGGCAAACTTTTCCATCATCTGAGTTCCAGGTTTTCCAGTTCCTTAGAAGTTCGAACTGAAACACTCTGAGAACACCACATTGGCTCTGACAATTTTAAATCAGCCATTTCTTTTTTCACAAATCCTGATACAATCAATGCAAGTCCATCTACATTAATCAAGCTTCTGGTTTGCTTCCTAAACTAGAAGCTATAAACTGGCAGCACATAACCCAGAAGTAAGAAGCACCAGAAGAGGTTATATTACATGTACCACAACAGTTTACTTGCGGACACACATCCCACTGCACCCAGTTCCAGCCAGCTGAGTCGGTAATCTGAGCATCAGCTGCCTTCTTAAGATCCTAATTGTCCTGATGATTATTTATTTCTTCAGCCTAGCAACAGGTTTCAAATTAAAACATGAAACCCCACTAGGAATAAATCCATCATCCTCCCATGGCCTGTGCTCACTGACGCTCAGCCTAACATACTTCTCTGGAACCACCAGGAAATCATCAGCTTTTGATAAAAATTTGGAATTAGTGACTGTAGGAATTGCTACAGTGCATTTCTGGAGGGATGACTACTCTGTCAGCAAGTTACCCAGGACACCATCTGATGTCTAATCCTGAAACTGCTGAGTGCTCCTGAATAATTTCAAAAATAATTTTCTGAAACAAAAATCCTTTGATAAAAACAGCATGTTAATGCACACTCATGTGTCTTTTATCACAGTCAGATCTTCTGAGATTTATAGCTTACAGCTCAAAAGATATCATGATCCCTTTTTACTGTTATTACTCAAGTATGTCCTCAAAAGAGGCATTTGCCATCTCAGACTGTGTGGTTTCTGCCATACAATAACTATTAATGCATGAAAGTAAGTATTTAAAAGGTAAATCTGACATCTTACTCATAAAGTAGATGGTTTAAAATTTTCAGCATGGAGTGGTTCTAACCTGAAACAAACACAGAACTAGAGAGGAGCTTTTTATGACTCAGGAGGGATGAATCAATATATATCAAATAAATATCAGACATAGAAATTCTATACAACATGGAAATAAATTTTTTCCACAAATACATCAAGGCTGTAGAAGGAGTTATAACTGTATCTTTTCCTGTAGCTGATCCAGAGGTATCTGTGTATGCAGATAAAATATCTTATATAGTATTAAGGTAAGAGAAAGGAGATATAAGTTAGTGTTTCAGTTCTTCCATAAAGTTGGTTGATGGCCTCATGTTTTCTCCTGGGGGAGCTTTTTCTTCTTTCCCTTGGTTTTGTATTGCTTCTTTCCTTAATTTTTAACTTCCAGGGAATCCATACAGAACTCACTGATTAATGCCAGAAGCAACCTCTTCAGAGTACGGAGTGCTGAGGAATGTTTATGCACTAAACACTAACAGCACTTAAATTGTCAATCTATCAGTGTCAAAATGCATCAGTTCAAATGCTTCAGAGTCTGTCTCCCTGATTTTAACCTTATCTAGTCTGAGAAAACACATAAAACCATGTTTTTTTCAAATTCAGCAGGAGTGGTAGGGTGATGGAGTAATTCAGGCTGGAACAGACCTCAGGAAGTCATTTAGCCCAATCTCTGGCTCAAAGCACACCTAGGAGCAGAATGCTCCTACTTCCAGGATTTAGCACCACTGAACTCCTAGCCTGTAAAAGCAGCACCTCTGTAGCACACTCAGGAACAGGATGATCCTATAGAGTTTAAGGACAAATATAAGCAGATAAGAAACATTTCACTCCAAATTAATTCGCAGTAAAATAGGACTTCTACTCTCACAAATAACTGTCACCACCATTTATTTTGTTTTGCCTGTCTGAAAGAGGGCAGCTCAGCCGGGAACTCATAGGCTGCTGCTGATCTCAGGTGCTACTGGAATAGAGAGCCTTTTACTGCCTGCTCAGAAACTCAGTCTATTGGTTCACCCACTACCTGCCAATTCAGTATTCCATTATGTATTATGTTTCCTAATTGAACATAAGTTGCTTAATTGTTCCCTCACTGAAGTAGCACCAACAAAGCAATTTATGAGAAAATGCAAACGAAGGTGAGAAACAATGCTTCACTGCATGGTTTTTATTGCCTTGACAATTCCTTTTAGGAAGTGCATTTAGAAAGTGACCTCAACCTACTCTCACTTCAAGCAAAGACAATAAACAAAATACGGTGAGATTTTCAAACTGCACAGACCTCACAGTCCATTCAAAAGTTTCCTCATCCATTTCTGATCCAATGTTCATTAGGACACACTGAGAACAGAGCATTCATTAGTTTTCAGTGAGGCTTATGAGTGCAACAGGAATGTGCCAGGACACATTTGGCTTTAAATGGCTTCACTGCAGTACTGTTCTAAATCACAGTTACTAAGCTATCATAAATTACATTAAAATTCATATGAAAATGGCATTGTTCTTATGCTTTAAGACTTATGGCAGCCCTTGACCTAACACAGTGCACAGAGATATCTGCACAATCTTGCAACATGATACATAATATTTTTACTTGCTTAATTAAGGAGAGCTAAGAGCAGCTTGGCACATCTAGTGAAGGCTTTCTTAGCCTTTGTTCTCTTACAGTGTCACATGGCCAGATACAAATATGAGCTGTCATCACAAACAACGCAGAAGGGTCATTTTCCACAAATATGTACCGGGCTCTGGAAAAACTGGATCATATTTTCAGAACTGCTGTATATTAAGGCAACTCTTTAAATGACCATGGGGTTTTGCTGGTGGGCAAAAGCTGAAAAAGAAGGTGTAATTTCAAAGCTGAACCATCAGGGGAAAGTCATTGACTGTAAGTCAAGACACACTGGCTTCACTCCTGGAAGGATGAGCGGGTATAAATACAAAGCTACTTGCTTACAAAGAAAGCTCCATTCATGCACAAAGTTCCCGTAACTCTCTTTTCTCTCTTGAGTATTAAGTGTCGTTTCCCATAGCTGATTCACCCCACAGCCGGGCATACGGCTGCTGTGTTGGGTTGTCAGTGGAACTGTATGGGCAACAAAAGCTTCTGCAAATGCTTTCTCTCCCTGAGCCCCTCGGCTCACCCTTTGAAACTCTCGCCTTTATGTAAGACTATTCAGTTCGTGGATGATGGGGTGCAGTTAGCAAAATAGCTTGATATTAACACAAATCAAAGAACTGTCAACATTAAGTATTTACAATCAAATATTACCAGTAAACACAGAATACCAGACAAGTATTTCCTTCTCATTAACAGCCCTATGTCAATAGGAGTCATATCTGGAAAACTTTCACTTAACATTCAGTGGAAAGCTGTGACAACCTTTATGGTGACATAACCCAGTGGAACTGTCACGGTTGGACTCATGTTCAGTAGAAACTGTAGACACTTGGCTGGCCAGAACAGTTTGCATTCATGCAGAATTGCCTGAATTTTGAAAACTACCTCCCATCTTCAAGAGCCATGAGCCAAACCCCTAGATTAGGGTTATTCAGCTAATAAAAAATATTCCACTTGTAATAATATCTCAAAGTTGGCAATATTATGAATGACACAATAAATAGACTGTCCATGACAATGGCCATATTTACATGAAAATTTCAGACTAAGGCAACTGCACCAGTGGATCTAACCCCCATTATAAGCAAACCCTGAATTTTGTTCAAGTCCCCTGACATCAGTTATGAAGTTAATTTCTCTTGCTGAATCTGACTAATTCTCTTTTACCCCATGGATTAAGGTGATACACTGTGTTTGTTGGTGGCAAAGGCTCCAGCTGGTTCTAAACCCAACAAGCCACAAGAATCCCGTTCAGAGCTCTGCACGTTTTGCACAGGGCAGGGAGGGAGTGAGGCTGACACCCTGTGTGGGTGAGCCCTGTGCACACAGCCTGGGTAGTCTCAGCAGGAGTGAGACAAGGAGCCTCCCTCAGCTGCACTGGCCTGTGCAGGGTCTCCTCAAAATCCATAATCAAAATGTTTGCTGTAAGGCATTGTGTGGGAGTGTGACCGCACACAACTAAAGCATATCATTATGTCTGTGACATAAAAATAGGCTAAAAAAATTAAAAATAAAAATTCTTACCCAGGAAAATCATCTTAAGTAATTTCTTTATCTTGTTTTTATTTTTTTTTTTTCATTTAAAATATATGTGAGACTGCCTTCAAGATTAAGCCAGATTTCACTTTTTTTCCTGCACTCTGGCATAAGTAAACACTTTCATGTATGCAAATGAGGAGAAAATGTGGCCTCTTGCAGCAATAATAAGTATCTGCCTGTTGCTACCTTAAAATCACAGCAATCACATCTGGTAACTGCCCTTTTCTCATGTTTCCACTAGTTTTCAGACTTCCTCTTGTGGTAGCTTGAGACTGCGCATCTGGATGTTTTAAACATACAAAGGAATTGCTAGAGCAAGCAAAAGGGAAAACGGTGCCGAGACTTAAGATGTGCAGATAAGCAACTGGTGCACCCTGCAGCTGAAGTAACAGAGAGACAGTGGGGAAAAGCTTTTTCCAAGGAGGAGAGCACAAGTTTAGGCAGAATGAAGACTCACATTGGCTGTGGCTTCGTTTTTCAAGTACTATTCATCCAAGTATATCTTTTAAACAAAATTAAAGCTGCACCATCACCAATCATTAAGTTTCCTGGAGACAGCACTCCCAAAACAGACAAAGAACTAGCAGTGGTAAGTGTTGGTTTCATCTTTGCTTCAGATTTATATTGTTGTTTCATAAGCAGATGTTTCTTTCTTGTTTCAGCTGAGGCTAAGGAATGACTGTAACATTCTCTCCCTGGAGTCTCTGGAACTGCTAGCTAGCTAGCAAAGGTATCAGCTTTCAAAAGTTACAACTGCTGCCAAGTAATGTTTCCTCTCTTAAAATTTTTAAAGCCAACAAAGAAAGTGATTAGTTTTGTTTTCCTTAAGTCTGAACACAGAAAATATTTTCATTAAATCATCAATGATCAAAAAAGATTGCAATGGTAAGAGGGGAGAAGGATAAATAAGAGACATACAGTTTTTTTTACTTAAATCAAGTAGAAGTGAGTGCTGTTGAGACTCCCTTAATGCATGTAGCACTGCTTTCAGAAGTGTATTTTCCAGAGTGTTTACCGTGTGTTGCACAAACACAGCTTTAAGGGACACTACAACTGAAAGTTGGCTCGAATTTCAGAAGCCATTGTGACTAGTTTTGGCTTTGGAAAAAAAAAAAAAATCTTATCAGGAGTTTAAAGAAATAGTTTTTTCCCAAATCCTATCTGAAACAGAAAAAGGAGTTTGGATTTCTGTGATATTAGCAAATTATAGCTATAACTCTGCAGCATTTTATTCTAACCTTATTTTAGCCCTGTGGACCTTCATAAAAATGACATTACGGGTAAGTCTATTTAGAGGGAGATTGAGATGGATTATCCTTATTTTAGCATGTAAATTATAGACATTTCTTCAGCAGTAAATCCATTTTAAGGACGATTGAGATAAATTACTCTTATTTTAGGGCACAGAATTTTCAAAGTTGGTCACTTTTCTCTAGGAGTTTCTGTGCATCTTGGGAAAGCTTGCCAGGTTAAAGAAGGTCTGGGGGAGGGTAGAGAGAGAATTTCCAGATGGCAGCTGTGTTGGAAAGTTTAGGAAAAACAGACAAAATGACCTGAAAAGGGCACTCCTCAGTCTTTAACAAATAAATTCACCCACGGTTTTGCCTTAGCAGCACAGCAGCCAGGGGATGGGGGGGCTGGAGGGGGGCAGTGCATTTGGGAGAGGAGAGTGGGGTCCCACGTGCCTAAGTTATTTAACCATTCTTAGATAAACTCTTTTCTTAGACACAGCCAGGCTTTTATTCAATAACAGCAATCCACATCTCCCCTCATCTGTTTGTTTCCAACAACCTATTTATTATGTGTACTCAGAGGAAAATTACAAGCTGCTTTAACTCTGCAGTTCTTCTTTGTCTTTCTTGGAGTATTCTTGGGTAATGCTAACTGGCTGCCTTTCCTCACACCCTCCGTCAGAACAGCCCCAACACTCAGCATCAGAACACAAATTGCTGTGTTGCAGCTGGACCCTGTTTCATTAATGGGCTGGATCAAAATTCCAGATCACCACAGCTCCCTGCTGACTCTGGGGAAACTGAATTTCGCAGCCTAGGCCAAGATGTGGTTTACATAGACATTACATTTTCAAGATTCTGTTCTAATAGAACAGCTGTTCACGTTCATTTCTCATCTTCAGTAAAATTTCCATTTTAGAAAAAATTGAAAGGGGTTAGCTTTTTATTTAGAATCCTAGCAATTAAAATTCTTTACCATGCCTCATTTTATTTTTGGTTGTATACCTTGCTCCCAAACCTAAACTGGCAAGAGCAGAGGCCTAATTCTCACTAAACTTCAGGTCTGGTGTTTACAGTACAGTCTGTATGATATTTTGGTACCTCACTGGGAGATGAAGACAGAAGCATAAAAAAATCCATCAAACTCCATCAAAGTGAAAATTGGGATAAGAACAGAGCCTCCAAACTGGCTTGTTTGATTATGTTCTTAATGCATTTCACACAGTTTCCACCAGGCCCCATTAACTATGTGTAGACAGCAGCTAAGTGGAAGCAAAGGAGAAACCACTCTGTGCCCTTTACTTGCCAGTGCCACAGTCACTGCAGGAGAAATACCACATCAAAGGTTACAGAAATCACAAAAACTAGGCCCCCTCTGTGCTTAATCATTGTGGATGGGGAATATTCTGAAGGAAATGGTGTAACATTTTGATTAAATACTTTTCTGAGTAAGCCCTGAACCATTTCCTATGCAGGGCAGATGAGGTTCGCCTGTAAGGAGGGTGGTGAAATTCAGGCTTGACCAACAACAGTCATCAAATATCCTTTGCTTTATTTTCCTGATGTTGTGGTCTTATACCCAGTCTCCTGGGTGACCTTCAGCAATTAATTAGACACATAAAACAAGCTTTCCCTTGGGAATACTCTCTGGCACAAGAACTTAAATGTTCTGTCATTTTGTCAGGCTTCTTGTAATCCTCAGTTTGAGCAAGTTCTCTGTGATACTTCTGATGTATTTTTGGCAGCTTTACCTTATTTAGTTTTTTTCCTACTTGTTTTTAATATTTTGGATTCAATACCTGAAGGATGTTTCTTCCTCTGCTGCAGGCCATTTTTACCAGAAAGATCAGTACCTTGCAAGCTTCTTGTCTAACAGCACCATGGGCAAGGGCATCTCCCAGCCTGTGCTCAGCTCCCATTTGGGTGGCCTGCACAGCAGTTTGGGAACACCTGTCCTGTGACATGGCTGCAGCTTTTCTTTGACAGCTAAGCATTAAATATCATAAAATATCGTGAATTCACACTTAAGAGAAAGCGAGGAGACTTGGGTGGGTATCATTTCAGGGAAGAGAAGAAAATAATGGGATTTGTCCCATCTTTTTGGCCTCTTATGACCGCTGTTTTTATAATGAGAGATAATTTTGTAAACTACCACCACGATTGTATCAGAAATATCGGTCTGGCCATAATGTGCTGGAGCATTCAGTGGAGTTTTATGTATGCAGATACTGATTGGCTGTAGTGTCCAAGCAACTGAGATGTTACCAAAGACCTTCTTCCTCAGGTCTTTGCAATGTTTGACTCAAAAGCAAACACCCATAACCTTCAAACAGCTCTGTGCAGTTTGAATAAACTATGGGTTTTTTCTTTGCAAATAATGTGGTCTCATTTGTGGGCTTGCTTTGATACCTTGGCAAGTTTCTCAATAATCTAGATTCTTCCAAGAAAACATTACACAGAATCTAAAACTGTAAGCAGGATTAAACGTCATAAACAAGAAAACAAACAAAAAAGACAAACAAATTATTTTTTTGTAGTACTACATTAAAGCTCTGTGTTCTACTTACTAAAAGCAATTCATTAAGTAAAGGTGATAGCTAATAATGGAAATGATTGCTTAATTAACAATGTTGTGTTATCAAGGATGCTCTGTGTCAATTAAGGAGATTCTGTTGGTGCCTCCGTTACTAATAATAGTAATTTTGAAAAGAAAACTTCCAAGTTTCAGATGGAAAGCTAACATCAAATTACTGAATTTATTTCTAATGATTAACTATTTCTTTTATGAATGTTCAAGTCTTTGTTCTGTGTTTTTTTTTTTCCCAAGCAATACCTGAATAAATACTATGGGTGCCCAAAAGACAGTTGCAATTTATTTGTCCTGAAAGATACTCTGAAGAAAATGCAGAAATTTTTTGGGCTGCCTGAAACTGGAGATTTGGACCAGAATACTATTGAGACAATGAAGAAACCCCGCTGTGGTAACCCTGATGTAGCCAATTACAACTTCTTTCCAAGGAAGCCAAAATGGGAGAAGAATCATATAACGTACAGGTACTGCCTGGTGATGGTGGGTTCTGCTCACATGCAACCACAGAGCTTTCAAGAACCAGTCAGACAAGACACTTAGCACTGCAGTAGGTGCTTAGAGGGCTAAACAGGATTCCTTGAATGAGAATCCCTTGCGTTTGGACATCTACGAGATGCTTTAACAAATACCTCTGTCACTGCAATTTTTCAGGAATAATTACCTCAAGATAAGCTCTATGGTTCTGGTTGAAACTGAAGAGATTTGGGGTTTCCTCTTTGCAGCAAGCATCCTAAGGGAGCTGGAGCAGGAGTATCTCATCTGCCCATATGCCCCGGGAGGACCACAGTACCTATTGATTGCAGAGGCCAAACTCATCTGCATTCAGCAGTCCTAAAAATGGAGATTTTCAAATAAGTTTTAAAATCAAACAATCACATTTCAGATATGTACAGGCATGAGTTAAAGCAGGCCTGCTGCAATAAGTTTGGCACATTTCAATGTCTTGATCTTCAGCTAGAGAGTGAGGGACCAATACACCTTTAATTGCAGTCAATAATTAAAAAATCATTACCCTAAGGTAGGCCAAGAAGAAACTTTTAGCACCAATGAGAACAAACAGCAGATTTGTCTTAGTCTGCTGCTCCCTCAAAAGTTTTGACCCAAAGCATCCCTCAGGCTGTGACTAACCTAATGAACACTGCAAAAAACTGTGGTAGCCCTTGCAGATCCCAGTTGCTTAAGAGCTTCCTCTGCTTCTCCCTCATTCTCCCTAGGCACAAAGTAGTTTGCCTCACTATGCAGAGTCCCAGCAGAAATTAATTGGAAACTGATCATTATATGGAGGACAGTGGGCTATGAAATAAGGCACAGTGAAGTCCAATTAAAACATATGAAGAAGGCAACGCACTTAAGAGTTTGTCCCTGTCTCATGTCAGGCTGTGTTTCTGTCTTATGTGCTTTTTCCTCCTCCTTCCCCACGCATCCCACTGACAACGCAACCTACACAATGGTAAAGGATTAGCATTCAGCCGGGATGAAACAACACAGTTAGCAACAAAGAGAAGGGAGAAGGACTGAGCAAAACCATCCACACTTGAAACTTTCAGAATGTTATTAAACTCCTTTTCTGGTCTCAGTGCTGATGCAAAACCCAGAATGTTTTGTGCAAGGCTCCCTGCCAAGCAGGCTTTACAGCCTCTGGATATATAATTTTCTTCTTGCTGCTGCATCAATTCCAAAATAAAATAAATGACAAGACCCACATCTAAACACCTCTCTAATCCAAAGGAAGGTGTTTAGATCTCATGGGTAGCAGTTACCTCTTAACTGGTTCACCTCTGAATCTACTCAGCAAGTAAACAATTAAGACAGGGAGCAGGTTTGTCTGTTAATTAACTCTTGCTTTTACCTCTAAGGATTATAGGCTACACCCCAGATTTGGATCCTGAGACAGTAGATGATGCCTTTGCTCGAGCCTTTCAAGTCTGGAGTGATGTCACACCGCTGAGATTTAACCGAATAAATGACGGAGAAGCAGACATTATGATTAATTTTGGCCGATGGGGTATATTTTTCTATTTTTACATATGTTTTTGGTTTTGTTCCTTTCATTAATCCTCAGTATTGGAATGATCCACCCTTTCTGGCAAACCTTGTCCTTATTTGCACTTGGTTTATACAAGCTAAGACTTAAGATTTTTTTTCTTTCTTATACATGAGAGAGAAAGAGTGAGAAGTATTTATGCAATATCCTTGTACTATATTTAACTTTCCAAAAGAGAATTCCTAGGGGCAACACTTTATTTTAAAATTTACAAATCAAAAATGGAACTGAGAAATATTGGTACAGATCTTCAGATGGTGTGAGCTGGCTTCCTGCCATGGAAGAGAATTGACAGGGGTGAAGGCTATTAAAGCTTAAAAATGGATTTGTGGGTTTCGATTTTGAGTCCATAGCTGGTTTCCATTCTTTAGCATAGCAGAATGAAGGCTTTCAATGCGTTCTTTGGTCTTGAGGAATTTAAAAACATGGATCATAAGCTGAATTATGGTCTGAGTCCAGCTGATTATAGGTGACTTGATTCATTTTCGTTGTACGTGCCTTCTCAGTTAATTTTGGTTTCCTCTGAAAGAATCTTTATAGCTTTTCCATGTAAACATAGAGAATTTTAGCTTCTGGACAGTCACAGAATTTTTAATACTAATGAAGATACTTGTACAGCCAATCACTTGGGAGGTAGACTTTGGAAGTGAAGTGAACAGTTCAAAGAATAACTGAGCTCTTTGTAAAAGCCTTCATTTCAAACTGGTTTTCTTTGCTTTAGCTACTGATGAGCTGACCTCAAAAGCTTCAGAGATTCTGTACACTCAGAACTTCAGATCCTCATCCAGGCCAGCTCAGTTCACAAAAAAAAAAAAAAAAGAAGTCTCATGATGGCATAAGCGTTTCTGCTGTTTTTAGAACTGGTTATAGTCAGCTCAGACACTGTGGGCAAAGAACTCCTTCTACATTCAGTCATTCTTATCACTTTACTGCATGTCACATCCACAGAAGCTGAGACACCCATAAGTTGGTTTCATTTTTAACCTCTCTCTTAAGCAAAGAATCTACTTTGAAATAAATGGGAGTAAAGCACCTTATGTGTTAAAACCTCCTCCTTGACAACTGACACTAGTCCCCTGAAATGAATGAACTGAACTAGTATTAAGGGAGTGACACCAGCCTGAAATCAGTGTAACAGAATAGATAATCAGGCCTGTGTATTTAGGGCTTCTGTTAAATGGCAAGACATCAGACCAAAAGACCAGAAATGATGCAACTAGAGTTGCTGGCAGTCAGCTTTGATGCACAGGTTAGTGTGGTGGGAAGGCTATGAATACCAGGGCTATGCCCGTGCCAGCCTGCCTTACCCACATGTGGTGTACTTCCAAGAAAAGCCTACAGTGTAATAACAGGAGAGCTACTTAACCTGCTGCTGCCCTGTGAGCTGCCTGAGCCTCAGGCTGGCTGATATGGAGGAGGAACAGGCTCCTTCAGCACTCTGAGCAGCAAGTAAGATCAAGTTTTCCAGAGGCTCATTGCTGAGACAGTCAGCTTTGCTTTCCTGCTTGAAGGAGTGAGTATCCTGCACAAAGTAAAAAGGTAGCCTGCAAAATGAAATATGCCTTTACTTTCCAATCTCTGTGTTGGAGACTGATATAAATTACCTGAAAACATCCCCTCATCTACAATATTTATTTTACAGCTCTCTATCAGTCTCCATTGAGAAATAGCAGTGTATGCAGTTATACATCTAATGTACAATACTTCACTGTTCTTCACAGTCTTTGATTCCTTGCCACAATACTTATGAGATATAAAATAACATGCTGTGACAACTACAGTACTGACACTTAATGTTCTCTGTAAGAACTGGCTGCTCCTCTTCTGGTTCAGCACAACCCAAACCAGTGAACTCCCTCACTAGAATATTCTGCTGCTGTCCAGTATAGGGAAGTGCATTTGATAATCATCATTCACATAGAGAGTCTGACAGAGCTGAGGTCATTGGAAACTGCTCTATTTTGTCTGCTTCCTCCTGCAGAACATGGTGATGGCTATCCCTTCGATGGCAAAGATGGTCTCCTGGCTCACGCCTTTGCACCGGGGCCAGGAATTGGAGGAGACTCCCATTTTGATGATGATGAACTGTGGACTCTTGGAGAGGGACAAGGTACCAGACTTTCTAATGTTTTAGAACATATGGCCTGCTGGCTGCTGTATTTTAATGCTGTTTCAGGGCACTGCACTAAATGTTTTCATTGACTGCCAGTAAATATTAGAAGGTGAAAATTCATTTATATGATTTAAATTGTTCTCTACAACAATTCTATGTAATTCCTTAATAAATGTCATGTAGGATTTCCCTTTCTGTTCCTCTACTGCTGCCTCATGAAAAACTGAATTAACAATTGGCCTGATGCTGCATAACCTTCACAAATTGTGGTAAAAGTAAAAAGCCATGACCATGTTTTTGAATGTTTCAGTTCTCAGACATTCAAACTACACCACCTTTTAGTTCATTTGTAAGAAGCAGACTGGTCAGTGTTTTTCTGCTGACATACCCTTTTTAATAGTATTTAAGCTGTGGCTACAGTTGTTAAAAGTAGAATCATCCACCTGAGTAAGGTTTTATATACTCATGGTATCTTAAAAACAACTGGAATATAAATCACACATGCTGATGACTGAAACAAAGCTGACATCAAACAGTGGATTAAGAACACCTCCAAGAATGTTTAACAGGCAGTTCACTCACCTTTTGGAAGAAACAACTCAAGTCCAGATTATACCACCTGAACTAAACAAACAAGACCAAGTATCAGTAGTTTGGAACCTGTCTTTTCTGCTTGAACTTTTCCACAACCATATAGTATTAATTATAATTCTTGTACTGTAAAATAATTCAGAACACTTAGAATAAGAATGAAAACTCATGTCTGCCTTTCATTTCAACGTCTAGTTTTCTTATCTGTCCTCCCATGAAAAAAAATAATTGAAATTTAATACCAAAATAGTCATCTTCCTTCTGTTGGGCTTTCTTTTACCTTTCGCAGAACCACTGACTAGTAACTGTACTACCTGGACTGGACCCCTGCCTCAGAGATAGAAGGAAAATGTTTTCCCTATAAGTGAAAATACCGCACAAGCAACCAGTTACTGCCATTAGTTACTGCCATTAAAAGAAATGCTGTGGATAAGTGAATTATCTATGCATTTATATATATTACAGCACCAACATGTGATAAACTGTAATAAACCCCAGGATATGGGTGCATTTCTACCCTGTGCCCCTGTGCCACAGCAGATCTCATTCAAGTCACACTGGAAACACCCAAGTGGTTTATGAGGCACAAGGCACGTTCAGCTCATGTTCAGCTGCTGCCTGGAACCTTTCAAACTATACTGAACATTTCAGACCATATTACCAATGAAACTAAAGTACTAAATGTATTAACAGCATGTTTATAACTTTGCCTTGCCATGGTAACAACATATATATTTTTTCTGGGCTGATTCTAGCACTTCACCGTGAGTAATATCCATGTAATTCTTTTAAAATTGCCAGTTATTATTTCAGCTATGATCATCTTGCCAACAGAGAGACCAGCAGCATATTGAATTTCGAAGTGGAAATACTGCATTGCTATATCAGCATCTTCCAGAAAAAGAAGATGCCCAGAAACTGTATTTTTCATATCAGTTGGTGGCCGATTTCACCACTGCATTTGTTCTCTTGGTAGTGGTTAGAGTGAAGTATGGAAATGCAGATGGTGAATACTGCAAATTTCCCTTCTGGTTCAATGGCAAGGAATACACCAGCTGCACAGATGCAGGACGCAACGATGGATTCCTCTGGTGTTCCACGACCAAGGACTTTGATGCAGATGGCAAATATGGCTTTTGTCCCCATGAGTGTAAGTAAATCAGTGTTTTCTACTGTTCTTTTCCCTTCTTATTTGCTCATCCAGTTTTCCTTGTACTTTTCCCACTTCTCTTCTGGCAAATTTAGATTTACAGCTCCTCATTATCTCTAAGCAGACAAAACTCGTTACACTCTCCCTTGGTGCAGAAGAGTTTGTAACCCGTGAAGAACCAAGCCAAGGTCTTTCTCTAAACACACAAACATATTGAGTGTGTGCCTGAAGCAATGTCAGTCACATATATACAAAGACACTCCAGGTTGAGTTTTACAGTCAAGGAAAGATCTTTTAGACTAAGGATTGAGCCAAATTTGGAGATGGAGTACACTAAATGACAGAAATGTCTCCCTAAATTACAGGCCATTCCACAAACAATTGAAATTGCATCTCCTGCAAGAGCCGTAGCTGAGAAAAATGAGCTAATAAGGATGAAACCCATTAAGTCAAATCTTCATGGCTTTGCTCACCAATTTTACCAACTGGTGGCCCAGGTTATATAGGAGCCCTTGTAGAGCAACAACTATTATTGTCACAGATTACCCTTTAAATGGTCTTACACTGCTTTTCAAAATGAAAATTACTGACTTTCAGGCTAACATCTATGCCAGTACAAATTTATTTATATGTTGGTACCTTGCAAATTGCTAGCTAGGAGAGCACTCACGTTATTAGAATGTAGAGTTTTAATTTTAATGCAGGTCTTACAACTCCTCCTCATGAAGCAGGGCCAACAGCCCACTTTAGATATGGGAATTAATGTCTTTCAGAAACCATAACACTGTATCAGTATCCATACAAAACTGTTAGATGGCCTAGGAAAGCTATGACTGTACTTAATTTACAACTTCTTGGAATGTGAACAGAATCCTCTGTTTCACAAGCAAACGATTTCATATTTGGAAACACTCATTTAAAGATTGGACAAAGTGTGTAATGCCTTCATGTAGCCAACACTTCGTAAAATTGTACTCAAGTTTATTATCTTTCAAATGAAATTATGACAATATGTTTCCTGTTAAACAACAGGAGCACATTTTTCTGTACTTGAAAATCTTGACAAATCTTTACATCTTGAGAATATAATGTTTTAGAGAATTTAATAGTATGAGTGTGAATTTCATGTCCTGTGCGTCACACAGCAGGAAACCTTTAGAAAAGCAATTAAGTATAACTGCCTGTAGCCTAATGAGCAAGTTTACCAGCAGTGAGAAGTTAAGGTGTTTTTAGCCACTTGTTCTATCTCCTCTTTGCCAGTTCCTGCATTTCCCACTTTCCTTTATTTCCCTTTATACTACTATTAGCTTTGGGCAGCAGGGAATGTTTCATCTTTTGCCTTACATATCAAGCAATGGATCCACAGGGTCAGTAAAACTCCTGCCTACTACTGCTGGGTCATAACAAGTAAGAGAGTTATGAAAGAGAACAAAGAAGAAAGCAATGGTGCTTTTTTCAGACTTGTGCTAGTCCTGCCTGAAACAATAGTACTAAATTTACCTATAATGTTATGGCTACATGCAATTTGTACCAGGAAAGAGAATGGAGATTGCTGGAAGAAAATTAGTGATGCTTAAGATGCAAACCTAACAAAACATCTTGAGGGGTTTGTGAGCCCAAGAATGCACAAGCACAGCCCAACATGTCCCAGCAAGCCTCACAAGCACTGTAACACACGTGTGTGTGTGTTAATCTGTTCATGTCTGCTAAGAACACTTGCAAGTGTGAGGTATGAGTAGGTAGAAAGAGTTCAGGTGCCCTGTCTCCCAAACTCCTCCGGTATCCTATTGCAGCCAAACACTAAATGGATTCCTGCTTGACAGATTTTGGGGCTTTTTCAAGCTCATTTGCAAGTCCATACAGTTTTCAGTATAAGATCACAGCCTTTCTGCATCAAGATTCTAGTGGTTTCCAAAGATAATGTGCTATAGAACATGTCAGTCTTCTAGCCCTAATGTGGTAAAAAAATTGAAGAATACTTCCTAAACCCCTAATTGGCTGTTATAGATCACATCTAGAGCTCGGATCTACCATGATGACAGCTATTTATACAGCTACAGAGGATGAAAAAGCAGGAGTGTGAACTTTTGACAGACTTCAGTTAATTAAAATAAAAAGTTATCATTTAGTTGCACGACTTTCAGAAGTAGCTTCTTTAGCCTAGGATTTACTTCAGCAGACTATATGTATGTACATGCACATACCTGCACAATCTTTTTGTCCTGAAGTTTTGTTATCTCCATTTCCCACTTTCCCCAAATCTTTTCTCCCTCAGATTAATCCTTTCAACCAGAAAAGAGAAAAATTTGGCTTATTTCTTTAAAATACTCCAAATACTCAAATACAGTCAGAGCAAAGCCCAGATTACAGGTAACTGGACAAATGGAGATCCATGCACCCTAAATGATACCTTTGTAAAATCCTACAATCATACAAGGCTGAACACATAAGCAGTGAAGCACTGTCAGGGAGAGTTGGTTCTGAAAGTAAAGCTCCTGGATATGCTCGTGTCAAGGTTTCTGAAACAGAACAAAAGGAACAGCCTTTTGTTTCTGATGTAATTGTTTTGCAAGATCCACAAACAGTTATTCACAGATGGTTCTTATTAAATCCAGAGTGGCATTGTTCACTCATTATTCCAAGTTACCATTTGCTAAGCCACAGCTAATAAATTCAGATAGAGGACGATTTACATCAGAGTCTGTGTTGGGGGCAGCATTCCTAGTTGTTGGTCTTTGTTCCTGTCATGTTTAACTCACTGAAGTTAGTTTCAGTTCTTCTCATTATAGAGCCATGGTACATGGAAACATTTTTAAAGCTGTGGTACTGTACCAGGCTTTTCTAAAGTCAATCCCAGATCAGTATTCTAATTTTGTAAACTGATTCATATAGCGTTTGTCAAAGCAGAAGAAAGCAGAGCAGAAAGTTACTACACAAATCCCGTGCAGAGGTGCCAAACCTCCCCTTTGCCTTATGGGATCAAGGGATCTTGCATCTCTTTCTTTACTCAACTCCACTGACACTAAAAGCAGTTTAGGCTCCCAGAGTTGGTTCTCCAATATATAACAATGCTGAAATCTGTTCTTTGCCTGTACCCCCCTCACATCAGTCACAGTTTTCACAGGCTGCTGCCTGCTCTCCCAGGCAGAACCCTCATGAAGCTGCACTACCTCCACCTTGGACCTGTGCCGCAGGGGTTTTAGCAGCCTTCCAGACTGAGGTTTCCTGACAGCACAAGTGGGGGATTTTTCTAGGAAGAACTAACAGTGAAGCTCACAGATTAGTAATGCCCAGTCTGAGTCTGCTCTTACACCAATGTATCTTCATCAAGCTTTAAATTGCTGAGTTTGCCAAGAGGCAAAACAAGAGTCAGACCCTTTAAGATCCCCTTACACATAAGTTGGGCTTTTGTTTTGGGCAAAATGACCCAGTCTCTGTCTTTAACTTCCATTTACATCATAGCAATTTTATAGTTAAGGCAAGAGGGCATGGGGATTGAAAACTTAATAAACCATTGTTGTTACTGTCACATAATGTTGCCTCAAGCAAAATGAAAAGCTGCATTTTGACTGTGACTCAGAAAGTCTGCATGCAAAGCAGTAAGAGACCGACTTTCCATATGGTTTTTGCAACTTAGCCACATGTAAACTGACATTAAAAAAGGCTATTAAAATGCAGAGTTTGCCAGACCTAGAGCTGGAAGCAACTCATGTGGTAAATGAGTCATCTAAACAACTCAGTTTAATTTTTCCCTCCAATTCTATCATTTCTTTATTAAAAAAAAAACAACAACAAAGTCTTTCTCCAATCACAATAACTGCAGTCCCAGTTAATCCACCTTTCTGAACTTAGCACAGCATCTGAGACAAAAAGAAGCATTTGCCGCTTGCTCTTTCAGGAAGGCACAGTGTGTGTTTCAGTTCCCTTTTCCTAGAGACAGGACCTCTGTGTGGCTGTTTCTATGCCCAGGATGCAGAAGGACAGAAGCACTCTCAGGCAGATCAGAAGTTCAGTGAGCTCATATATGTGAGCCAGGACTGCAGAACTCCAGGTCCTCTCATTAGTGGAACTGGAACTTTCTTCAGTAACTTACTGGTTCATGTCCTTGATTCTGTGGCCAATTACTACTTTAAGTGGAAAAGGCAAAATGATCCATCTGTGTCACAATACCCCATTGTTAGAACCCTTCCCAGTCACCCTTAGGGCAGAAAAAGTCTGCATATTTTAGTTACTGCTACTCTAATAAGAGAAGCACACCCACAAGTAATGTCACTTCCCACTGATGTATCCGACAACGCAAAAGTAAACCCCCTCAAATCCTACACTGAGGCTGTAATGGCTGGTTAGTCATAAAAAAGGACAACGTTAGAACTAACCTCTAAGCCTTCCCACATACATATTTGTAGCTTTAAACTGGCTGAGAGAGAGGGATAAAGGTGCCCCTGGGCACCTCAAAAACGGCCAAATCATGCATGTTTTACACTAGGAATTCAAACATTCTTAAAGCTCAAGGGGAATTAGCACATGGCTGCATGAAGGACTTTTTTGTCTCTGTTCAGTGCAAGACCTAGAGCAGTTTGCTGCCTTCACTGTTTCTCCTCACCAGCACATGGCACTCACTGTTCTGCCATTGAGGATTCCCACAGATAGAGCAGTCAGGAGAAGACACAGGCAGATTCTCAAGATGTCAGATGCTCCAGGCCACCTGCATTTTCATGGAATTCAATTTGGGCATGCATTTTCTTTTAATATCAGCATATGAAATTGTATCTGTCTTCCTCTAGATATTCTAGAAATCTAAAACCTACTAAAATCCTGAAAGAGATTCCAGAACCCTTGAGTTGATTTAATCTGTATTCTTCATCCATAAGAGATTTCTGCTTCTCAGATTTGAGCCACGGGGCCTTGTTTGTGCATATGGACAGACAATACAAGACTAATACATAACCTTCAGGTACACTGACCAAGCAAAAGACAGCAGGAGCCTCCAGTGTTCAGCTTTGTTGGAGCAGCCTATTTATCCTCTCTTGATTTTCTATTGAGTACCTAAGCCCAGCTGAGGGGATTCTCAGAAATGAGATGCAAACCTCGAAGAAGAGCCTGCAGGTTATTATCCAACTTCACTGTATGCCAGCATGCTAGAGAAACTCTGACTGAAGTCTGCCATTCTAGCTAACATCTTTGACACAAGGCAAATGAGTCATCAGAACATTAAGGAACTTGAGTGATTTTCTCAGAATCTTCTTTCTAAAATGTTAAGTACCAATTTGTGTTATGGGGCAGATATAAAAGACATACACAAAACCACATTCAAACAGCTTGGTCAAATTTTCTTCATTCCCAATTCACTTATAGACATCAATCAATCATTCTTTTCTATACGCTTGCCAGACTGTAACATCCCTGGTCCATCTTGCACTTCAGTACTGGTGTAAAACATGTTCTAAGCATGAACTGTGCCACAGATGATGGCTACCTAATTTCTGTCCAGACCTTCACACATTACCATTGACAAACTGTGATTCCTTGTTGATGCTGAGCCTTGTATATTGACATTTTCCTCTCTCGTTCTCCCTACAGCACTTTTTACGATGGGCGGCAACGGTGACGGGCAGCCATGCAAGTTTCCCTTTAAATTTCAAGGCCAATCCTATGACCAGTGCACAACAGAAGGCAGGACAGATGGATATCGATGGTGTGGAACCACTGAAGACTATGATAGGGACAAGAAGTACGGATTCTGTCCAGAGACTGGTATGAGGAATGCTGCTTGCATAACACAGTCTAATTTGTTGTTGTTTTAAGTAACACATCTCCTTTTGCACACCTTCAGAGTGCACAAGAGTTGATTAATTAGATCCAATTTCAACAGAGGTGGCCAAGGAAGCCATTGGAACAGGAGCAATCTGTGTAAACAACACTGTATCATAGCACACCAGGTTTATCAGGGATGCACAAATGTCATTGAACCAGCTACATGGCTACCACTGCAGGATAATTACAAGCAGATTACAATTTGTTAATGGCCCTGGAAGAGAAGTTTCATGTGACAGAAGAAAGCATGAATAATATTTTAGCTTTATACATTTACACTTGAAAAAAGAAATCCTGTTTACTATGTTAAGCTTGTGTTAATAGATCTTTTCAGCAATTCAAAAGCACTAAGTGAAAAGATGTAGCCACAAAAATAGATTTCAGCTGTCTTCACAATTTTTTGTACTTTTTAACTTGAGTTTTACCACATAAAGGAACAAAAATTAATTTATAGCCTTGTAATGCTTGGCAGGGGTTCAATTTTAGGATATAGATTAGAGCCATAAGCATTGAGATTGTTAAAGTTAGATATGTCAGTTCTAAAGTCTCTGGCTTTTAACAGAACCAAGGGCAAAATGCAGTCACCCTGTAGATCCCTGAAGCTACACTCCAACCTATATGCATCCTGCTTTTTGATTTTTTGGAGTCTTTTGAAAATGGCCTGACCATTTGCAGGAGAGATTTGATGCACTGGTATTTGGCTTCCTGTCACTTTTGATAACCAGGTGTAGCACTTCAATTTTACATTACAGATGTTTAAAATAATAAGAGAACGGATCAAATTCATTATAACTTGCTGCACATTTAGAAAGAGAAAATTCTACAGGATTGTTCAACAGACAGAACAACCAACATATCTGGAATCAATGTATTCAAAGTCCTAGGTAACACACTCTCTATCACTGGAACCAAGAAATACACTTAGTTTAAGGTTGGTTTTCAGCATAAAAGGCTATTGCTTGAGGTAGCTGTGATATTTTTTTATAATTTATGCCTTACTAGTAAGTAATAATGAATGATAAATAAATACTATTAAATAATTAGTCACAACAAGCTTTGTCTTTGTATTGCTCCCATGAAACTTCCCAGGAGATAGACCATAATTTGATGATTCTTAATTTGATGCACTGTAATTTCCAGGTAGTGATGTAAATTAATTTAAAGGAGTTTTATATTGTTTTCATATCCTCTTTATATCTGCTTTAAACTGTTATTTACATGTAGTTACGCTGTCTCACTTCTACAAAAGCTTGTTAAAAATAAGTTATTCACATTTAATATATCCTTTTATTTAGAAAAGGGTTTTTAAATCATATGGGTTTAAAAGGTACCCTGTTGTCAGGGTATGAAAAGCTTCAGTGGGACATGCACTAGCCAGGTGGATACTCAACAGTTCTTTAACCTTTCTAACGCTAATCCTACCTTCCATCTATTTGAAACAGTTTTAAAATATCCCCAGGAAGGACCACCAAAAGATACCTGCCAGGCAATGACCTTCCACAAAATACTGTTAACTGCTGCTGTCTCAGAGCTGTGAACATGAGTCTGGGGCTCACTCTTACTTCCCCCAAAACCAGTGGCCAGTTCATTGCAATCACAGTGCTTAGACTCTTTTATTCTCTGTGAGACAATTTTCAAATATTACTTTTAATCTCACTCTTCATATTCTTCAAAGGACTGCAGTTTTCCTGCTTGCTTTCTGGTTTTAGTGTGTAGTGTAGGAGAAGATGCACAAGATTCCCTTCTCACCATATTTTCCTGTCATTTTCCACAGCCATGTCAACAGTTGGTGGAAATTCAGAGGGAGCTCCTTGTGTATTCCCCTTCATCTTCCTTGGGAATAAATACGATTCCTGTACAAGCGCAGGGCGCAATGATGGCAAGCTGTGGTGCGCTTCCACCAGCAGCTACGACGACGACCGCAAGTGGGGCTTTTGTCCGGATCAAGGTAACACAGTTTGTCAGAGCCACAAACAGCAACTGAACGGCAACCACAGAGGTGGCATCGCCTCTCCTCCCCAGCCCAAAATCCCAGACAAATCCCTGCTTTTAAACGTGAGACTACAGCTAAAGAGCCAGTCCCAGAGCTCACCCGTGTGAAATAAACAGGTTTTCTAAGGTTATAATGATGAAGTGTCTTTCCAAAATATAAACTAACAAAATAAATAAATAAATACATAGATATTTTCCTCCCCACCAGTTTTTCCCCCCAAGGCTAAAAGCCACAAGTACTATACTACTTTGCTAGTATGCAATAATTATACACTGATATTGGCCAAAACAGGAACAAATGCTAAATGCAAAAAGTCAATACATTTGTGATTGGTATCGCCAAGGATGAAAAACATGTTTAAAAAGTGAGCCAGTATGAAGTTTATGTGGTGAAATTATTTTGGTTAATATTTGCCCTTACTTCTAACATGGGCAAAATTAAGTGTAGCAAAAGGCTTTTTTCATATTTACAAATAAATGCTAGGTTTAGGTTTTTCTTTTAGAAAGAAAAAAAAGCCAAATTTCAGATACTGTTTGGGAATAATTAATAAAAAACAACTATGATTTTTAACCTAACAATACTTGGTATATCAGTACTGATTCAAACTTACACATCTGCTTATCACTTACAAGCCATTTCATGATGAAAAGGAAGATTTCATATTTAGGTTGCAAGTTTAACTCTTCGATGCTTAAAAAAATGTTTGATGTTATTTGCTACACTCCCTTTTTTTCACAGAAGTATTAAGACTATAGTCAGAGTCACTTGCACAGGAAACAGCAGCAAACATCATTTACAAGAGAGGTGTTAGAATCTCTCCAGTGAAGTGTCATTACTGGCAATAAGTGTGCATTCACCATTGCAGGCTGTAAATACTAATTATATTTACTATTGAGAGACTTTTTTGATGGACAGCAAGGAAAATATAATTGTAAGATTGTGAATAAATTGTGTGGTACAATTCTATTTGGATGAACACAGCTAACACTATCTTACTTTGTTATTCAGGATACAGTCTCTTCTTGGTTGCTGCTCATGAATTTGGCCATGCCATGGGATTAGAGCACTCTGAGGATCCTGGAGCTCTTATGGCCCCCATCTACACCTACACCAAGAACTTCCGACTTTCCCAGGATGACATTAAAGGGATCCAGGAACTATATGGTAAAGTCCTCCCTCATCAGCAGAACTCGGCAGAAAAGCAGGCAGCACAGGTTGAAATCTGGGACTCAGAACTTGCAGTAAATTACAAACTGCACAAACCCATCAATGCCAGAAGCGCCCTCTGTTCCTTTCTTCCTGCTTTGTTCATATTAATACCAGGGCTTCCACTCCAACCAAATACCAAAATTTAAGGATGGGGACTCACTAAATTTACTGAATGAGAAGAAGCTCCAAAATTCCCCATAACCAAGCCTTTATATGAAAATTTCTAGTGGCTTTACTGGGTCAATGAAATGCCATGTTTGTCTCTAGATTGAAACACCTGATGTGGGTGGGGTTGGATTTTACTTTCTATAACATGTTGAGCTTCCCAGATGCCAACTCTTGGTAAGAGAGGAAGGACATTGCTTCTTGTGTCCCAGCTTGGAGACAGTTCACGTTGTCTTCCCACAACAATTCAATCTGTACCATTCACAATAACGTGCAGAAAGTGCGTGGGAGCTGAAACTTTGACGTAAATGTACTTGTCAAGCTCCTGGAGAAAAAGTGGATTTAAGTATTTTTATATTGCTACATCTTCGAAATTTACTTCCTCCACAGATAGTGTTAGTAAAATGCCTTAATATTATTATGATTAAAATTCCTTGCATGTATATATTTTCCACCTTGGAGAGGCACAAGTATACCACACTCAATCAGGCAGTCATTTCCATATACTATTTCTCTTTCTGTGCTTTTCATTTTTCTATGAGAGGTCTTCCTAATTGGGACTATATTCTAGAGTATTCAACACTTTGGAAATTTTAATAAGAGTATACCAAAATGATTATCACATCAGAAAAAAATCTGATTTCAATCTTCATTTTTCCTTGTTCTTAGCTGCTTTAATTAAGAATGGGAATTGAGACATGGGCAAGGTTAAGTGAGATTTCTAAGCTCACACCATGTATCTTTGCTAGGAGTTCAGAATTTAACCCAGTTGTCTCAAGGCATACTTCAAAACCTGACACAAAACTATCTTTCTTCTTTTTAACTGATAGAATCCTCTACAAACTGCTTTCTGTATAAACCAAGTATTTTAAAAAACATTTCTTTTCTCCCCTTATTAGTATTGTCACAAATCATCTACACTCCATTTTTTTCCTACAATAAACCAACCTGATGTCTAAGAGAAAAGGCAAATGCCTCATATGGCAACACAGCAGAAGCCAAATAATAAAACAAAGTAAACCAGATGGAAAAGTTCTTGTTCTGAGAAACACATTCCGATTATTGGTGAGGGCACAAAGATCACGCTAATGCCTCAAAATGCATCTTTACAACAGGGAAAATACTGGCACTTCTTTAAAAAAGAAAATTCCTCTTAGACAACTCTCAGAGTTGCAGATAATTTTGGATGAAAGGACTCTGAAATTTCTCTTCCTTTTAGAAGCCAGCAAGATAAAAATTGTAATGTTAACTTCTGAACCCAGTGTAGTCACTTCTGAATATCTCTCAGGTTAAATAGGCAGCTCAGCACAGACAGACACACATAGGCACAAAGCCAAGGCTTCCTCAACTCTACTCAACCACCCTCCTCCTGAAAAGATTAAGTTTTTCCTCCTTCAATCACTGCCTCCAAATGATTCCCCTTCTAGAACTCACAGCAGCTCATGTTCCCGATGTAACCTACGCAGCACTACCTCATTTTAACAGAATATCTGTGTTCACCACCACAGAAGTGTCACCTGATGTTGGACCAGGGCCAGGACCAGGACCACGTCCAACCCTTGGACCTGTCACTCCCGAGCTCTGCAAGCATGACATTGTATTTGATGGGGTCGCACAAATTAGAGGAGAAACGTTTTTCTTCAAAGACAGGTAAGTGAGATAAATTGCTTACCAATGGGGCCTCAAGTGGAGGAATCTGTGAGACATATTCATCAAAATCTAGAAATTTATTATCAGATACAGTTTCTGCCCTTTGTTTTGTGCGTTCAGACAGAGCAAAGTATCCTAACCAACTCCTAAAGGGAAGCAGATGGCAAATTCTGGGTTTATGGGTAAATTATTTCACCTTCTTTGCCACAAGGGTACACTGCTGGCTCAGGCCAACTTGGTTTTGACCAGGACCTCTAGGTCCGTTTTCACAAAGCTGCTTTCCAGCCTGTTGGTCCCCACTGTGTACTGGTGTTGGGAGTTGCTCCTCCCCAGGTGCAGGACCTCGAACTGTCTGTTGCTAAGGTTCCTGTCACCTCACAGATGAGATAATTACGTTATAAATTCATATTGTCTTAGAGATGCTCTCAAACTTACTCGAGAGTCTGGAATTTTCAACTTCCACCATTATTTTTGGCAGTTTTGTGACACTTAATTTCTGGTTTCTGCCCTACACTGGGACTGTGAACATCAAAATGCTGTGACAACTGGGCTGCTGATAGTTCTAGCTAAAATCAGGACAAGGAAGTGCCTCAAACAAAAAAAAACAAAAAAGAGGGGAAAAAAAGGCGCATTCTCCCATTTTCTGCCCAATTTTACAAATTGGAGAGCAAAAATTAACCTCGTTGTCTGCCTTGCCGGGCTGTGAAGTCACATGAGGGTTGCTCGAAATGGTGAAGCAGTTGTGAGACACATCTAGACTTTGAAATGGATTGTAATTCAGCCACAGAAATCCCATCATTTTCAGGGGAATAGAGCTCTGGAGGCATTATTATTCCTGATTTCATTTAATATAATTTCTACTTTGGATAGAGGTTTCAAATCTGATTACAGAAAAATTTCCAATCTCAACTTCTAAAACTACTCATCCAAAAAAGGAGTATAACCAAAGCTAGTGGCAATATTTTCAAATACCTCTTTCACAACGGAGATACTATTTTAGTCAATCTTGGGTTTCAGCAAACCTTCATTATGACAGACTGGTCCAAAAGTTATCTGTTCCTTTCCCATGTTCATAAAGAAAAAAATCATGGAAATCCATGAGCAAAGTCTTGTTCCTGAGTTGTTTTTAATTCAGGTTGAGTCCAAAATCATTAAATAACAGTGTCACATGACTCATGGCTGCTGTAATAACACATCCAGGACACTTGTGATTGAGACAGGCTCGTTATGTGCAAAGCCTCCAAGACTGAAGACACCAAAGACACTTTCAATGCAAAAGCAGAGCCATTCCTGGTAAAATGTGGCGGCTGCACAGCTGCAGCTCCCACTGCCTTTGCCAGGGTCTGTATTACCCAGCTGCTCAGCAATGAAGAGCATCTCCTAAGGAGTGTGGGACTTGGCAGCACCATGGTGAGAGACACTAAAGCTCCTTTTTCCTTGCCATAAATCAATGCCCAATTTGAAATCATTTATCCTCAGTTACCCTGAACACTCTCTCAACACCACTGAGCTTGCCTAAATCGAGCACTATCTCCTACCATATAAAAACATACAGCATGTGAAGCCCAGGGAAGTATCACAATTCAACCCTTCACTGCTCCTTGCCAGATATCACTGGAAATCTAGAAGGAAACAAGAACCAACAAACAAGTCTGCCTCACAAAACAGCAACTGAATAGTTATTTCTATCTCCTGGTGATATACTCGAGTCCAGTCATCAACTCCAGACTGAAATTTTCAGCTAGAAGATACGAAAAATTTATTACTATGCTGAATGGTTTAGCTCTATTCACCAGAATTTTGTAAGAAAAAAATCATAGTCAATTGGGTAATATTACAGGCTTTGGTATACAGTAATTCCTTCAGTGCATTTCCTTCTAGATCCAATCTATGTGATATCCAGAATAATGACACTTAGAGTTTGAAGTTTGACTTCATCTTTTACACAAGCTTTGTATTTCAGCAATGCAGAAATGAGATTTAAAGCTTCTGACTGGAAGAGCATAACATTTCCATTTGTACTACAGCTGCTCGGGGCAAAAAGGGTTCATTCCATCCGGCTGTGGGGACATCTCTGGTACCTTTTAAACTCTTCCTCTTGGTCCTGTCAGCAGAAGGCTAAGGTTCCAGTGATCCCTATTGGCAAGGAACAGCCCTTTCTTGGCCAAAAAATGGCCCCAGAGTAGCAAGAGATCAGCCCCACTGAAAGCTGCACTGCGTCCTTCCACCAGGAACCCCACGACCTCAGCCCAACAAGTTTGCCAAAACTGGTGCCCGTGTTTGCTAACCCAGCCATCCAAGAGCATCAGAGTATCACCTCAGCTCAGTGCCTTCAAAGAACAGACAGACAGACATTCTCAAAGCAGTAAAACCCTTTCCAAGTTCCACAGTATTCCCAGCATACTGCTCCTCTTGTCCTGACTCGTGGGCCTTGGTTTTCTGCCAGACCTCCACCTTGCTTCTGCTTTTGTAAACTGGCAGTCCCGCACACGAACAATGTAAAACCTATTCCTAAATCAGTGAAGTGATCCAGCATTCTAAATAATCCCAGCAAAATGGAAGTATTTTGCATTTAGATACAGTTGGTCTAAGAAATATGCAAATACCAAAACAATCTGTTCAGAACTGGCTCAGGCTTTATCTAACATGCAGCAAAAGCAGACAATTATTGAATTGTTTTGCTTTGGAATAGCTTTGCCTGTCAGTCTCGCAGCTTTCCAAGTATCAGGCAAACACCATTATGACTCATTTTTGGAATTCAAGAAACAAATGTCTGTCACGTGTCGTGTGACTTTTATGATTCATGAAAATAACCATAGAATCCAACTGTCACATGGTACAGGCAAAGAGAGCAAACAGCAAAAAGGTCAGGTATGATTATTTGTTTTCAAAAAAAGTATTTCCCCTCCTCCTCAAACCAAGGAAATAAAATTACTGAATTGCTGAAGGTGCTGTTGGCCATAGAGAAGAGTTGAGCTTTTCCAGTGGGCACAAAATGCTGGAGAACAGCATTCATACAGATAGTTTTTTTTTCTGGGAGTGAACAAAAATTCAAAACTTCTGAAGTTTACCAATACATTAAAAGAGATGTAGCGTTTTGGACCCTTTTGATAACTGCATGCAATAATATTAATAATGGCAAACGCTGGTTATGTAAAAATATGATGTAAAATACCTAATGTGACAAAATTATTAAATCTGTCTATAAATGAAGTATTAAAATTTAATATAGAGGAGTTAAAACATTTTATCATGTCCAAAGTGAAATGAGAAAGCCAAATAATTCATTTTACCATTTCCTCAATAAGATGAGTAGAAATAGAAATACCTCATACTTCATTCAAAAACAAAATAAAAATCAGCTTTGACGAAGTTTTTCTTTCCACAAGAAAACCTCACTATTTTAACAAGTCCCTTGAAATGTGTGGTTTATTAAAAACCTGGTGTTCAAGTCTCCATTGGCTCTGGAAAGTTTGGAATTCATGCAGATAACCATTATTAGAGCTGATTCAGCCATAAATCAGGGCCAAATTTGACTGAGAATTCTGTAACTCGGATTTTTAAAGGAGCTACTTTCATGATTGCAATATTAGAAAGATTTTCTATATGAATTCCCATTCTATATAGTATTGGATCTGCTTTTCTGTCTAAAAAGAGATTCATGACACAAACGATATTACCTTTTACAGCATTTCACATGTGTTTAAACACTGTCATGAGAAAGAGCTATTAGCAAATGCCTTATTCTTTGCCTCTTTTTTGTAAATGAAAATTATAATGAGTCATGCTCAGAGATATTTTTGCCCATGTTTAAAATACATCTATGTATGCAAAAATGGGAGTACATTAACATATTACTATCTTAATTATTAGCACCATACCTCAGGTTAAATTAATACATAATTTTAATTAGGAGGAAAAAAACATGCACTTGCCAATTGTACTCTTCCTCATATTAAACACTTTAATTCAGTGTACAGCAACTGATCACACTTGCAAATGCATTTTAAAATGTTTTATTTGTCCTAGCTAGCTATGCTTTTGATAAAAATATGGTAATTTATTAAATTAATTTAGGACTGCTCCTCCAAGTTCTGGGCAAAACTAAAATCCAGTTTCAGATCTTGGGTTTCCTCAAAGGTACAGTTATTCTAGGCAGGAATGGGTAATGACACTTTAAACTCTGCAAAAAATAAGATGCCAGTGGCACCTTAAGCTTCAGAAATGTTTTACTGGTAAAAGCTGTTTGACCTCAGAATTTAACAGCTTGGTACAAGAGCCATTCCACCAGCCTGCTGATTTTTCAGTTTAGGACCACGTCACAACTTTTGTTCTGTTGGAGAAAAGTGTTGTTCCCTCTAGGGAGGAGGAAATAGCAGTGCCATTTTTAATACCAGAAGTCCTCAGCACAAGAGCTCTGCCATTTAGAGATAATTAGAACTTTTTAAAGCTTAAATCAAATTATGATCCTACTTATACATAAAATAGCCAATAAATTACTCTCTGCATTTCTCTAATGAACATTTTTAGTGCCAGCAGTTTCTTTTACAGCCAAACTCACTTCCCAGCAGTATGATATACTGCTATTGGATTTGAACTTTTCGTCACTACAATAGTAATTGCAAGAGCAATTCACGGAATACAGAACTCTGCTTTTGTCAAACATTCATCCATCTGCTCCAAACAGCAGCAGGAGAGCTCCAGCAGTTTAAATGCCACGTTAAATGAGTTTATTTGTATACTCAAAGTGCAGGATAAATTTTGCCCTGATGCAAAAAAGCAACAGGAAGCCCAAGGCAATCAGGGCAATCAGTGCAGCAATTTCCCCAGCATGCAGCTTACGGTGCAGCTCTTCAAGCAACATACTCCTAAATAAACGTGTTGACTTTTCAGTCACTGTAGGAAAACAGTCGCAAGTGTGTGTTGCTGTTAACGCGTGTGTGCACACGTGTGTCTACACGGGCTTATGTGGCCTTTGCCAGAAGTGATGAGAAACAGATGTGCTGGTGAATTAGTTCATTGTAAATCTCATACAGTTTTCTCTTCTGCTCAGATTCATGTGGAGGACCGTAAACCCCCGAGGAAAACCCACAGGTCCTCTTCTTGTTGCTACATTCTGGCCTGATTTGCCAGAGAAAATTGATGCTGTCTACGAGGCCCCTCAGGATGAAAAGGCTGTATTTTTTTCAGGTATTGGCTTTAAGTTTCAAAATGTAAGTAGCCATCTGCATAATGTTGCACTCGAGCTCAGTATCCTTGATGTTGTAAATGGGCCAGGGAACAGCCTGTCTAAGAGCCATTAGAGCCATCAGGTGTGGGTGATAGGTCTCCATGTTCTCATGCTGAGGATTTAGGACAAAAGGTTGAATCTGAAAGACTGAACATTCAGCCTCCAGTACAACAAAAGGGGAGCGCCTAGAAAGGGACACTCAACAGTAACCAAGACTAAACAAGAGTCATTATTTAAAAGGAAAAGCAACAATAATAATGGGAGCTCTGTTTCATCAGTCACTGCTTTATTTTTCTGCCCTTTCCTTCCATTTTAAGCTATTGTCTCTGCATACGTTGCTTGAGAAGATTACTTTTTTCCTCCTCATGCCTTTCGTTGTCTCCTCCTCTTTTGCCCAAGACTGACTTCCACTCTGGCTTCCAAGCATCTTCCTTGGTGGCTCATCAGGCAGAGGATACAGGTTGCTGTGCGAGCTGCCTCCATGGGAGAGAAGGAGAACAGACAGCACAGCTCTGTTGCATGTCACACATGTGGTTCAGCTGGAGTGGCCAAATGAGCAGAGCTGGGAGCCTGTTTTCAAGATGAAAAACTGAGCCAGCAAAAAAGTGGGCTCCAGTATCTACTAAAAACATGACTAAACATCTCCAATCATGTAAAAACCATATGGCCAAAGCTGTTGTACATTTTCTGTACAGGAGGGAAAAAACTAATGATAATCTATTCCACATGTCTCAGAGGCCATTTGCTTTAGTTTACATGGAGGAGGAAAAAAAAAAGCTTTAAAAAAGTCTTATTTCAGGCAAGGCAAAACACTTTAAATATTGCATGTACTATGTATAACCTTATTCCACCTAAACCTCTCCCTTTCTTTAGGAATTCCAGTCAAACATAACCAAACTGTTTTTTTCAAAAATAAAGAACTATCAAAAAACAAAGATTAGTCTGAATATAATGCAACTATCCTAAAATACTTACTAGTAAGATCTATCCTTTGCTCCTGAATGGTGAGATAACTTCTGAGGATCTCAAATGCTACTCTTTCACACTTTTCTCATACTAATACTTCACTTACTTTATTTCCCACTAGTACAGAATCAAAGAAATGTCCTTCCATGAACGATTCCGTCTGTGGCTTTCAGTGAATCCAGTCAGGGTATTTACTAAGTAAATTGTAATTCAAGGTAAAGAACACAGAACACTACATTTTCCATTAGTACATATTTGCAGATACATTAGAAAGTGTTACATGACAAAGGACAACAGGAACTCTGAGCAAAAAATTCCTATTAATCACTCAATAGAACTGCTAAATAAAACAAATAGAGGGTGAACATGAGCTGCTGCATCTGAAACTCAGGTGCCCCTGTCTGGTTTCAGACCATCTTCATCATACAAAAGGTTACTAGTATAAACTTCTTATTTTAGCATAACCCCAACATACCAAGACAGTGTCTGGCTCAAAGATGGGTCATTTAAGAGGGGAACAAGCAAGAGCACACTGAGGTGATGTCTTTTCTGAGACAAGCAACACTTTAGTAACAGAATCAGTTGTAATCAAAGTACACCTGCATTATAATCAAGTGCTTCACGGATGGCAAAGTACTACAGCGACTGCAAGAAAGTCGCATAGCAAAGTAAAAAAGAAGACCTGCACCTCTGTTACTGACCAATAAACAGTATTTGTTTGCTTTGTTTTCTCCCCTACATAGGAAATGAGTACTGGGTTTATTCAGCCAGCAACTTGGACAGGGGCTATCCAAAGAAACTCAGCAGCCTGGGACTGCCCCCTGATGTGACACGTGTCGATGCAGCTTTTAACTGGGGCAGAAACAAGAGGACATATATCTTTGCTGGAGACAGATACTGGAAGTAAGATGCAGTGAGGGGTGGTGGGATGCTGGTGGCAGAGCTGTGTCTCTAGGGCTGAATGCATGCTGAGGGTCAGGAGGCAGGGACCAAACACAGGGTTCATCCTCTGAGAATACAAAGTGAGAGCTACCAGAACAGTGCTGACAGCAGGAAGGACTTTCAATACAACAGCAGGAAACTGTTTGAGAAAACAGCTAAACAGCTCGTAATGGAAGAGAGTACCTGGGAGTACCTGTCAGGCTGCTCACCACTACCAACCCCTCCCTCTGCCCCCACATACCAGCAACTGCTGGTCTCAGGCTCTGAAGAGGGTCAAGTTGTCCTTCCTGTCAGCTCACAAATACTGGGAGAAGACTAAAAGGAATTTCTTAAAAATGCACTGATCTCTAATCACTTGAATCACAAGACTGACCAGATTGCCTTGGAAATTCTTTCAGTAAGCCAGCAGGCTTGGAGGCACTGTATTGAATAGAAACAGCAGTGACTAGCAAAGCATGCTGGGGCTGACTGTAAACCCTTTCAGCAACTGATCTACCAGGCACTCACACCTTTGCTCTACTAATGTATTTGGCACAGGGGGAATCTGAACAAACCACAAGTGTATCTGTTAGTACTTTGAGAAAAATCTTAGTTTAAATTCATCTTGACAGTCTCTAAATCCTTTTCATGTTTCCTGTGAAACTCAGGTGACCTGCTACCACACTCTTATCTTCTTAGATTAAGAAAGAATGTCCTTAAAATGTCTCAAGGCTATTACTGCGGTAGAAAAATATCCTACATTACACCTGGAGAGTCTGCTAATTGTATAATTGCAATTAATAGAATCTCATTATCACAACTGGCAGAGGAATCTGGCACAAAAGATCATCTTAAAAAGCAGAGGTACTTTGGTGCTCCGAGGAACTTTGTGAGTTACCTCCATGCTGACTATCAAAATGGCACAAGAACAAAACAGACACTAACCCTGCGGTCACCATCAGAGGCCTGTTCCAGGAACAGGACTTGACTTCAGGAATGCAGACATTACACAACAAACTCAAAGTGGACCCATTCATTAACTGACAATTGAGAACCATGTTAAACATCAGAAACAACCACCAGAAACCTAAAAGATTCTCCAAGCTATAACAGTTCCTTCTAAGAGATGCTCTATCTAAAATATCAGGGGAGGTTTCAGTATAATTGAGTCCATTTTATGTGAACAATAATTTCATTAAGTTATGATCAAACTGAATGACTGTCTTTATTATATCCTAATGGCTGTGGATTCCTGTAAGTAAATAAAATACCCTTTCACAATTGCCACTTGATCATAACTTTCAATTACTTTGAGGACAGTCCCCTTCTCCATTATCTAAAAAGAAAAAAAAAAAGAACTTAAAAGCTGAAGAATGTTATTTTTTTTTTGTCTTATCATAGAGATCATTTGAACACTTGCAAGTAGTTCTAATACAGTATTTTGCAACATTTCAAGCTCCTGCTAAAACCTACAGACTATGAGTTAGCAAAGCTGCTGATCTCCTCTGTACCATCCATTGTTTTGATTAACTGTATTGGAAGGCCTCCAAGTAATTCATCACTCTAGTCACAGACAGTATTTCTGTCTCGGTACCTTATCCATTGCAGTCACTGCAGAATGCAAAATTTATTGTTCAGGAATCAAAATAAGCTTAAGTGATTTCCATTTGCGTAAAGAAGAAAGCAAGCAGTTGACAAACATTTCAGGAAAAAAGCATCTCTGTTTAACAGACACTATACCCTTAACTATGTGGCTGTTACATTTTATACAAGGACTCTGTCACACGGAATCAAAATACTTACATACCATAGTCCTTCCTGTACCATTATCACACTTACTTTAAATGGATTTTTTGGAAGCCTTTTCTCTCCCTCATTCCAGCCACAAGCTATTTTAGTGTTATTAGAACCACACTGTTAAGCACAGCAAAGTTTTCTGAAGGGGGGAAGAGGAGCTGGCTCAGATTCCATAGCTGAACTTTTAAAGCTACCCAGGAAGGTACTGGATTTTCTTTAAATATCCAAGGCATAAAATAGTGAGGAATGTAAATTAATAATTTAAATTGATTTTGGCCATCTACTGCTCAGCTGTACTGGTGTAACTTTGGATATAATCCAAGTAGTTCCACACAGCAATGAGGGAAAGGTAACTTGAGATACCCATAGGCATGGATACATAGAAATTGGGAACATAAGTGTTTCCCTCCCTCCAATACCAGTCAAGGAAAACCTCTCTGAGGTCCACTCCTCCTGAAAAGGTGTTGCTGGGGTGACTGAGGCCTCACATGCACTGGAAGCCTGGTCCAAATTATATCCCGTGCCACTGCTCCTCAGGACAACTCCACTCCTGCTTAGCACTGACTCCTACCTAAGAAACAGAAACAATCTCAGTTGTTATATTTTTGTTTGATTGTTTTATAGAGCCATATTTGCTAAGGACTCCCTGAAAAACTGTATTATATTTGCACATTAAACCCAGATTTGTAATGTAGAGATATTCTTTTCCCCAGGTACAATGAAGAAAAGAAGAAAATGGAGCTTGCATCCCCTAAGTTCATTGCTGACTCATGGAATGGTGTTCCAGATAACCTCGATGCTGTCCTGGGTCTTGGTGACAGTGGTAAGCTGTAATTTGGATTTAAGTCACTTAAGATGTCTTATTTGTCTGCTGTGAAACTTATTGAAGACATTAATTTCCTGTGGCCCATGAGCAGAAGCCAAATTGAGCCTGGTGCACAGGATGTCCTAACACCAGAAAGCACAATCAAGCCCTTCCCTATTGCTTGGAAACTTCCCAATTCCTTGATAGCTCCACACCGGCACACAGTCACAGCATCATCCTGTTCTAGCACAGCCAGAACTCAGGACGATAATCTGCCTGGTCACAGGCATGACCGGGGTTTATTTTGTCATGTTTTTAACTTCCTATCAACTGCAGCTGAGAGCCTGGCACATGGTTTTAAGGGGCCTTATATTTGGCACAGATATGCATAAACGTCTGAAAGCACCACTGGTATCACATGAGTCTGAACTCAGTCACATTTCCAACATTTATTTTGCCAGCAAACACTTTCTCCAAGAAAATTCTGGCTCTCAAAGGAGTAACTTGACTGAGGCTCCATTTAACAAGACCTCTCTCTTCTACAGGATGGGAACTTGAACGTAGATTAAAAATATTTCTTGTTTTAATCATGCAAATACAACTAGATGCAAATATTTTGAGAAATAAATCTTCCAGTTCATTGAGATTCATGAAATCACACAGACAAAAAAGCTTTGATCAAGAATTGTGCTCCATAATCTGATCACGTTTTTTTATTTATCTTCACAGGATACACCTACTTTTTCAAAGATCAGTACTATCTACAAATGGAAGACAAAAGTTTGAAGATTGTTAAAATTGGCAAGATAAGTTCTGACTGGTTGGGTTGCTGAGCCATATGAGATATTAATAACCAAATATTTACTTTTTTGTTATATGCCTTATCTGTAATTAGAAATAGATCTGAATGCTAATTACTGGACCAGTCTGGTACTGGCACCAAAACACTGAGTACCAGTACTGTACACATCAGATAATTTAAGAGTGTTTGCCTCCTCAGTATACAAAAGATGTTTACGTATATATTCTGGTACAATTTTTGTCATGCTAGTCATAGTAGTGCTAGTAACAGAACAGCCATCGTTCTGTGTTCCCTTGGTGCTTAAACAAAGTGTTGAAACCTCTGGAGACTGGATCACACCCCTCTGTTGTACACACACCAGATAGGCCCAAATGAGATGTACCAGCAGTGCACTTTGATTTATTTTTTTTTTTAAATACAACTCTGTTATAAATAGATGGTTTGTCTTGATGTTTTTCACCCTCTTGCGAGTTTGATCATTACTTCCATTTATTTACATAATAATACAGAAAGACTGTCAAAGGCACAGGTTGCCTCAGGATCTGCTTTGAGTTGATGCATGATGGAATCATGGCAAGAAACTGTGTTAAAGTATTGTTTTAAAGTACTTTTTATTTTAATACCTTAGTTAAATTTAGCAATTTGCTTCATGCACTTTGTTACTACTATATAACTTGTTTATATGGACAGAAACGACTCAGATTTTTGAAGACAATGCATTATACACAAAAGTCAAGTATTATTGTTTAACTTGTTTTATTTTTCTGTTCTTCATAATATTGGGGGTTTGGTCAATTACTTTTTTTTGCTTATGCATTGGGCAACAGAAAATATTCTTTTCACAATCTGATGGAATGTTTCTCATTTAAAAAATAAACCAGGAAAAAATGTCCCACACATGAAGTGGCAACAATACAAATAAAATCAAATTACACTGTCAACACTGCTCATGGCCAGGCTTCCTTGTGTCATTTGAAGTTAGAAATTTAGTAGCATGTTACAGCGAAATACCTGTCAAAGGAAAGAACGTGTACCCTGGTATAAAACTGTTTCCTGGGTTTATTGGAAACCTAGGCTGTTTTCTCTGTTAGTTCTAAGCTGCAACTAATTTACATTAAAGAGATGATATGGCCCCATGTCTCCACAAAGCCACTGCCTTCTGTGAACAGTTCAGCTGCCTGTCTGTTATCAATGCTCTCTCCTTATCAGCAGGTTACCTCAGCACAACCCAAGCAGGAAGAGACAGCACAGACACAGCGGTATATGTATCCTAGAGGGATGTAAGCTTGAGAAACAGAGATGTAAACCCTTAATCCTGCCCATGAGACACCATCTGGCCAAGGATCATATCCAGCTCCATGCACAGGAAACACTTCAGGAGCCTCCATGGGCTGCACCATGCAAGTTCTCAACACATCTCTCACAGAGTCCAGGATTCACAGAAGTGCCTGGTAACCAACAACACCTGAGCCAACGATCCATTTGTTTCCTCTCATGTCCCCTACAGCTTCGTGTTTACACTCAGTGCTTTCCTGTTCTAAGCAGACTTTTTTTACTATAATACTCTGAAAAGATAAAATTTCTAAAGTGGCTGCACTTGCCAAATAATCTTTCCATTGCACCCTATTCAGATATAACCCCCCCTTTAGGAACTGGTACTACAGACAAGCCTCACCTGGATGAACCAGGACTATTTTTACTCATGACAAAAGATGGCTTATCTCCTTCTCAGAATCCTCATTCTCTTCAGAAATCATTAATCACCTTCCTCAATTAGTCCTGCACCAGAGCCAACAAAATAAAGCACAAACCAAAGTAGCTATAACTGCAAAATGTTAGTGTTGCAGTTTTTACAAACACCGGGCAGCCTTCTCAGGATTGCAGGATCTATTGAGACATTTCAGGGACGTATGGTCTGTCCTGACCGTAAACATCTTCCTACACTAGTGTTTAAAATATTCTCTAGCTTTAATGACTGCCAGACATCCCTTTTGAGTGTTGCAATAATTTAAGTTCTGTCTTAAGAATCTTCACTAGCCATCCCTTAAAGATTTTTATGTTCTTGTGTCAATACTGCCCCAAAGTGCATGCTCTAGCATCTGCATTTAATATGCAAGGGTTTTGAAACATAGACATAGTAGAAGAATATTTGCAAAGGGCCTTTCAGCTCTGAACTTGGTAAATCACATTTCTACTGATGACTGAAAGTTTCCTTTTCCTCTACATCTTATGCATGTTTTGCAACATTGGCAAACCTACCATCTTACGTTCTGTCATAACACCATAATCCTACGAAACTCCACACATCTGGCAGGTTTAAGGAATTCTGCTCAGCTTCTCCTTTTGTTCTTGCTTATGTAAACCCATTCTCCACTGACTAAATCACTGGCACAAAACCAGAACTAAGTTTTCTATCCTTAAACCGATGCACATTTCATTGGGTTCAGTTCCAGACTGGCAACTTGAAGATTAACACAAGCCCTTTGTAAATACATCTGTTTCTGTTCATCAACTCTAACATTTGCCACGTTATCACCTACGTATGCCAGACAAGCCAGAAGAATATACTGACCCTTCTCATTGACCTTTCACATCTGACCTGTAAAATACTAAGTCACAAAATGTGTCCTGAAAAACACTTTGGGTCTAATTTCACTTACTGATAGCCATTTCTAAAACCTTCCTCTCTTTTCTGTTTGTAATAAGTGAACCATGAGATGGAAAGTCCTTGCCTGAACCGCCCTGCAGCTCTGCCTATACCTGTCCATGTCCCACTGGTTTGCTTCCCTGTTTAACTTTGGATCCGTCCCAATACTATGGACTTTTTTTGATCCCTAGACTCTTGGCTAAACCATATCACCCTCTCCAGGCCTCTCTTTTCACCTCTCTTGGGCACTTTGAGACTGTGCCCTTATCACTGAGGCCACTGCCCTTGCCTTCCCTGCCCTCATGCTTGTCCCAAGACACTTTTGAAACTGAGGCAAGGTTTTTACCTACCTTCTTTACACAGGAAGAAACAAAGGCCAAAAGCATAACTTTATCTCAAAGCCATATAAACCCCAGCACAAAACTGTCAAGCCTTTACAGAACTTGTTCTACTTCTACAGTTTTGTTAAATTAAAGTCAGGTTCACTAAGGACTTTTTGGCGTCAGGGTAGAGTCACTCAGATGCTGCACAGGGGCTTGTTGCAACAAGGAGAGGGCTCAGATATACTTGCTGCTTGAGCTGAAGGAAATTTTCTACCAGTTATGAGCAGGACAGGCTGTAGGCACCCAGCAGAGCAGCTCCAGTCAATAGAGCAAAGGGCAGTGGTTTAGTAACCCCTCTGTCACAATACATAAAAAGCAGCCAAGGCTATAATGACATGCCATAGCTTAACACTTCACAGACAGAGCAGCCTGAACTGTGAATCATGCTTAACGGTTTGTGTCTCACTAACACTCTCTATTCGTTAAAAATACATTGTCTTCCTGCTACTCTGTCATGATTTTACTAAGCAGCAGTTATCCATAAATTTAAGCAATTGACTGTAACTGTGCTGTTCTTTAAATCCGGAGCAAGTAAGTCCTTTGGGCCCATTTTGGAGAAATTATTTCTATTTATGGAATCAGACGTGCATGTTTTTAGCAGCAAAGGCTAGGTGAACGAACATTCTTCTGCTTCTGAAAGAGCTGAGGCCAGCAAATGAGCAGGCATTGGGTCTGTGGGATCACTGCAAACACGGACATTTGTATGTGCAAGGGGAAACTGACTTTTTACAGACTCGTTGTGTAAAACACTCAAAAGTATTACAGTATTTCCAGGTTGGGAACTCTAGAACTCCAAGAACAAAAACAAAACCAGAACAACCCCCAAAACAACAAAACCGACCACTCTGATACTCTGTCAGAGAAATAGCACAGTCAGGCATAACTAAAGGCATCTCAAAATCTGCCAGCAAGGTTTCTGCATACCCAGCCTCTCAGAGGCACATCCTGCTGCTTGAAATACAACTCCTTCTGGCATTGCCTTTTAATAAAGAATCACATCTTGGGGTAAATCGCCCAGTTCTGAGACTTACACTTGCACACAAACAGCCATGGTTCCACACACAACTAGCCAGGAAGGTGGGAACATGGCTTCTCCCATACCAACTGCAACAGCAAGTGTTTCCCTGCAGAAAATATGGGCTCAAGTGTTCCAGGGATATGATATTCAGTGTGAACAAAGCAATTCAACAACATTAATTCATTCTTATAGTTTCAAAGTGTTTTTAAATATTTCGTTTTTTCTTAATCAAGACAAATATTAAGAAATATTAAGAAACTCTGTTATTACCTCAGAACTTAATCTAAGGGAGAAAAGACTTGGCAAGATAAAAAAATCTGAAAAAATTCACATTTTATTAGTGGTAAAAAACAATAAACCTGTGTATCAGGCTACCAAAAGAACTGAAGGGCATTTATTTTCCTTGTTCGTTTGGCAGTTTTTCTATGTCTTCACATCCAAGAATCCCTGCCTTTTTATAGAATATCCTTCATCAGACATTTTGTTTCTGGTGTTAATACAGCACATTTGGAAAAAAAACTACCTGGCCTGGACCAAGTAGGGAATGGATTAAACAAACCAACTGTCTCTTCTAGTCTTGGCTTGCATTCAGCAATTAAATGAGTTTATATCAGTTTAAGTACACATAATAGCTTTTTTAAATTATGTATTAAATGTAGGCCTGCAAGTGTACATGCAAATATGCATACAAAGAAATAGCTCATGGCTATATTACAATATCTTCTCTTATATTAAGGATTTAATATAGATGGTAGAATAGAACATTTGGGGTTGAAGGGAACTACAGTCGTCTAGTGCAGCTGTCTGAATGCTAATTGACTTCAACACATAGCACCAGTTTTATCCTTCTCCATAAAATAAGACACAGTCTGAGCAAAGGACAACACAGTGAGATAAAAGGATAAGTATTCAATCTGTAGGGGTGTTCTTCCTTGGCAGCACTGTTAGAGATAACAGTCAAGAATTTCAAAATAATCACTAGTTAATTTGGTTTATTGCTTAAACAACTTCTCCATAGCTGCAATAGCTGAGTAAGAGGCCATTCAACAGGACACAGCAGCTGCTGCCACCGCTACCACATTGATCAGCCTAACCAAGGCTGAGAGAGATCCACACTGCCTGCCTATACCATCACTGGATCATTCTTTCACCTCATTTCACAAACCCCCAAACTCCTGGTAATCTTCTAAAGTTCAACTTCAGCCCAATTCACCGTGCAGATGCTCAGACTCTCCCAGACAACAAACAAGCTTGTCTGAAAAAGGGACACAAGAATAAAAGGTCTCATTCCCTTGCTAACCCTGGTACAGATGCACCTCACAATGAGCCAGAGGGTGACAAAACAGAATCTGTTGAGCTTTCAGCTGTCTGTTACTGCCCAGTGCTTTCCTCTGGGGCTTCTCAGAATAACTTGCTTTGCTGTTAAGAATTTGCTAGCACTGCCAAAATAAACTAAAATTGTAAGAGGATAATTGTTTTAATTTAGATTACCCTGGAGCTTGGCAGTCTGTCCCTGGAATTATTTGGAGGTGGTCTCCCCTTTCTAAAAGACAGGAATTCACAATATTAAGTTATAAGCCCTCCAAGTGGGCCCTTACCACTGCTTCAACCTTGGGATATTTCATAGCTTTACTCTGTCATCTCTACGCCTATTACATCATAATACAGCTGTCAAAAGGGCAGCTTCACTACTAGAAAGCAGCTTCACACTCTGCAGTTGGGTGCCAGGCAATGACGCAGACCCAGCAACTCCACTGCACAAAGTTTCTAACCACCAACAGCCAAGGAATTAAGAAATCCAACCATAGGTCTCCCGTCCAGTGTCACATCATTCAGTTAGTTAAGCCCTTGAGACATTATTTCTTCTCTGCTTGCACTTAAACCAGGCAGTTCTGGCCATGGCCTCTCCCCATTGCTCTCCCTTTCAACTCCCTTGCTCTGGCTCAGAGGAACTCCATGGCAGCAGAGTTCACTGCCCCAGGACAGCAGCAGACTGCTGAATAAGGCAAACCAAGCCAAAGCAATTTACCAAGAGGCAAGTCTTGCATGCAAAAGGAGGACAAGTGCTTCGCTTTCTCTCTGGTCAATGTATTAACTGTTGAACCCAGCCCTCTAAGGAGAGGGAGCCATTTCTCACTAGTTGAAGACTTGGCAAGGCTCATTAAATTCTTGCGTTTTCATGGTTTTTCATTAAGAAAATGTACTTTTTAAGGCCACTGACAATTCTATCGTTCAACAGCTCAAAAGTTTGAAGTAGGAGGGCCTACAATGCAAATCCTATTCCTGTTTCTGATTTTGTCAAAGGGGCTTCAAAAACCTTCACCCGTAGGACTTTGTGAATAATGCCTTTCCTCCTTTCTTACATTTAGATGCCTTCCTATATAGCACTGCACAGCACTGTCTCAGTCCTCAATTTCTTGTCTTTTATAACTGGTTATGTGTACAATCACAGCTTGATTCTATGCTCAAATAGGTAAATTCCAGTTCCTCTCACTTTCCAATAGTGTTTTTGAATCTACAAGTGTTCTGAAGCTAAAAGGAAGCATTCAACCCAAAAGGTAGGGTACCTGCCTAACAGATCTTCAGTTTTCAAGTTTTGCTTTGGCTTTTTCTTCAAGCAAGTGCCTTGAAGAAATGCAGAACATATCAAAGCACTCTGGCTGTTACAGATTTTGTCTTCGTTTCACTCCACTTCTATCACCTCTTTACTCTTGTTTTTTCAGCTTTTTTTCTTACATAAAGAACTAGACACTTGGACAAAGCAAAAGAAATCAGCAGAGAGGAATTAGTCATCCTGTAAAGGATCAGGTCAAAACTACTCCAGGAAACAAGAACATTTCAATTTTTCCTATATACACTCATCATTTTTGCATGCAAATTCTGTGGTATGGGTAGAGCTACAGTGATGAGAAGGAACCACACAATGGGGAACCCGGAGAAAAAAAATGTGTAATCAATTCTGTGCTTGAGCATCATCAGAAAAGCACCTGGAACACCAAGTGAGACCACTGACTGATACTGCCCCATCATCTTCCCCAATGGAGAGCTTTTCTCCTGTGATCTTCTTGGAAAACTTAAAAACACAAGCGTTCCAACATGCTTTACATGACAAAATACATCTCCAGTGTGACAAAATACACTGGAGATACAGTGCTACACAGAGTACTCAAAATTATTCGCACGCACTGAGTTCAGAGAACTTATTTACACTAATGGACAGAACACAGGACTCCAGGATTTAAGCCTGGATTCAATCAGAGGAAAATCTCGTAACTAGATTCATAAATGTGAAAAGTACCTGAAAATGCAGGAAAGAATACTACTGAAACTGAAAGCTGTGTGGATTCTGAAGCCTCACAGGGCCTCTGGGTGTGAAAAATGAAAACATTTTTAAAATAATTCTAGTCCTGGACAAGTCCAGAAATTCTGGCTGTGCAAAACTCAATGTGGTCTCTGAAAAATAAAACTAACATCATAATACATATTGCTAACATATATTCTGCTCCTACAGCACACTGGCAGCTTTAAGTATGCATGGGAAAGCTGTCTATTCAGAGGTTATTACACACCGATAGTCCTGAATTTATGGGTAATTTTTCTTTAATGAAGTTGAAGTGGCCTAGAGTCAAGGGAACATACCCTCTCTCATATTTTTAAACTTTATAGGTAAACACCAAGCCTCATTCACCTTCCTCATCTCTTTTCAGAATATTTCATTGCTCCTCATTAGTATTTTAATCACTGCTGGCAAAAGCTATGCTCTATGGAATCTGAAGGGCTTAAAAACACACATTACAACACCCATTTAGTTGCTTATTTTTGAAATTAACTCCAGCCTTTTTTCATATGTTGAACTGGCCCTGGTTCCTCAAAAAATTAAAGATAACAACTTGGTTTGCAAGTGTACCATGAATCCTAACTACATTTTGCTATGTAAGTGCAAAGATCTCTCAAAACCATGGAAGAATTCAGACTCAGCTCCATATGCCTTCACAGGTATAATACAGCCCCATAGGAGAACCTACCTTCCCACATCTCCTAATGAAAATTTTATGAGAACATAGGCCCTCTTGGATTCCACACACTGTGGAAATTCATTCAGGTTTTCAAAAGTGAGAAATCATGCAAAAGGGACCAATGGGAAATGCACTGTTGTTTTCAGGTGTATCTGGAATGCCACGATTAGCAAACTACTCAGAATTTCTATTCCATTTCCTTGTTGAGGAGACACATAAGTAAAAATAAGTGCTGCAGAGAAAGCTCCTAGAAACTGTTTTAGTATTTTAATACCTGTATTTCTATATAAGATGTCGTTCCTTCCTTGCCAATGCCAAAATTCTTACGAATTATACTTAAATAATGGAGTATGATCTGAATAACCACGTCACGAACTGAGGCACTGTAAACACCACACAGCACACTGTGAAAAGGCCAAAGGAGTCTCTGCAAAAATTATGGTGGAAATAATACAACCGAAGTTCAGCCTTACGGAGTCTTACTTTCTCCTCAAGTTTGGAACGAGGCTCCATCCTCCCTGCATACAACCCCAAGACAGGCAGCTTATTCAGAAGGGCATTTATGAAATGTGGGTGTAAACTATAAGTGTTCCTGAAGTTCAAGGAGAGAAGAGCCTCTGCAGAGCCAAGAAGTGGCTTTACAATAATTGATGGGTTTAAAGCAAACCGAGGGAGAGTTATTGCAGTTGACACAGCATTGCCTGCAGTTTGATTTCAGCTCCGGAGTCAGCAGGCAGGCTGTCAGAGGCAAACATTTGAGCAGAGGAGTTATTTTGGAATTCCTCCCCCAAACCCGCAGCGTGGGGCCGTGGCCGGGCCGGCAGCGCCCCCTGCGGGCGGCAGGGACTCCCTGCACGGAGCTCCCGCACGGTCCCGCTGCCCGAACCCACCCGACAAATCAGGGCCCCCGAACGAGCCTCTGCACCAAAGGCAGCACGGAGAATAAACAGCTGCATCCCTCCGAGTCCCCGCTGCACGGGAAGAGACTGCCCAGGAGGAGGCTTGGAGGATTTTGTTCTCTGAGTGCCAGTTATTTTGGGGTAATACCAAGTTATTCAAAAAGATGAAGGGTATTTAAATATCAGAGCTAAAGCATATTTTTTTGGCTGTGTGAAAACTCACAGAAGCATTTCTTTAAAGAGAAGGAGGACTACTGTACCATGTTTCACAACACTTGTATACACTGTGCTATATATACACACTTGGTACTCATTTAGGGGAGGATTTTCCCTCTTAGTCTGTCCCTCCCTCCTCTCCATGTCCCTCAGGCTCTGCATTTTAGTGACCACCCCCTCAAGCCAAAGGAGGAAAGTCATCCAAAGGCGCACAGTCTTCAGCCAGGACAGGGCGGGGAGGGATTGAGCCGAATTCAAGGCATTTCCTCATTGTAGGAGGTAAGTCCCCCAGAGCAATTCCTGCCAGTCTGAAGAGCAAATACCCTCTTTATAGCAGCACAGTGTGCTGCCAGTAAGTCTCTGCTCTGGCCAGGTCTCAGCACTATCTCAGCCATGCGCTATGGATAGTCCAACCCATTATCTATGGGTTTTTCAGACATTGGTTAAAGCCTTTTTCTTTAAACTGATACCACTTGAATGTAATTTTAACAGCTCACCTCACTGCAATTCTCTGGTAAAATTCAACACACAAAAATGTTTATTTAATTGTAAAATTCCCTTTGCAAAATAATTTTTTTAGAGGTTTTGGCATGTCAGCTTCTCAGCTGGAGAACGGGAAATTAGGCAGGCCTTGACTCTATAAATTAAAGGTATGGCACAACACTGTCATCACATTGGAAATACAGCCTGGAATATCTTTATGTGCTTGAGAACACAGGAGATACAGTGAGAATTCTTGCTAATTAGGAGTGATGATGCTGCACACTCACACACCCAACACACAGCTTTGGAGACCAACCAAGAAGGAAGGGCAATGCAATCCAATGCACTGTAACAGTGAAACTACAGATCTACCAGCCAGTAATTTCACAGGATTAACCAAAACACAAGTGAGAATGGCCATAGACAAAGAGCAAGGGAAATGGTAGAGTAAATGAATATCTGAGATAAGTAGCCATGTGTGGTAGTTGAAGAAGGAGGGGGAACCTCTGGTGTCTGGGTGATCAGTCCATGTCCCAGAGGGGGAGATGCTCCCCCGCCGCTCCCCCTGCCACGTGGTCCCCATGAGCTTGGCCAGGGCTCACGCAGAGACCACAGGAGAGGGAGACGAGCAAAAGAGAGTTTATTGTTAGGGTTACAGGGTTATATAGGGTTCCAAGGGATTGAAAAATTGACCAATTACAAGTCTCAGGGGGCTTACAAAAACACCAATCAAGGTAACGGTTCATACACCAATAGAAAGTAGTAAATAAAGGCCAATCAGAAGGCCTCAAGGTATCTTCCCAGTACATTCCTAAGTATGAGATAAGGGGGGTACAGAAGGGGTTTTTGGGTAGAAGAAACAGTGACTTAACAAAAAGTGTAAAAAGCCATTTTGAAACATTTCACTTACACCTTTAAACTTTAGCTTTCCTTATATACTGCAACACTCAGAGGGTGGCGAAGCACCAGAACAAATTGCCTAGAGATGTTCTGGATGCCCCGTCCCTGGAAGTGTTCAAGGCCAGGTTGAACAGGGCTCTGAGCAACATATTCTGGTGTGTGGCATCCCTGTCCATGGCAAGTAGATTGGAATTAGATGAATTTTATGGTCCCTTCCAACCCAGACCATTCTGGGTTGGTTCTGTGATTTTAGACAATGGTTCTATGCTTCTCCTTGAACTTTGTCTGCAGGTCAGTCTGTGTATCTAAGGATGTATTTATTCTTCCATCAGTGAGAACAAAAGTGCCCATAATGCCAGTGTAATTTGCATGCAACATTTTCAACACATGGTTTCCACACATGGTTTTAAATTAATCACTTCAGGCACACTTGTGCCTTTTTACAGCATGAACAAATACCCTCAGGTGATCTTTCAATAATCTTACATCTGTAAATATGCATGTCTGTGCAACCATAAAAATCAGTTTCTGCACCTGCACTCTAGTAACATCACAGTAAAACTAATGAAGATTCCTTGCAAAACTTGTCTTTTCAAGGTGACAAATTCATGCTGGTAAGGCCCTGAGAAGTTGATTGGTCATCTGTCTGGATTTGTTAGAGAACACTGCCTAAACTGAGTGTCAGGTTACAAGTCTTATCTCTGTTTTTTTCAGTTAGAGCATATTTGGTAAATTCAAGGTCTGTGTGAATATACTCAAGCCTAAGAGATATTTGCCTGATGAAAGCTCCCTGAAAACAGTTCTGCTTTCCTTCCTGCAGCTGTTTTGCCTGCTTTCCCCAGGCTAGGGTGAGCCAGGACCGTGGATGCCTCCCCCTCCCCATATCCACCTGGTTTGACAAGCCTTGGGTGGATACAAAGGCCATATCCAAACACTTGCACAGTTAGACAGACCTTCACAGTGGGCAAAGTAAAGTGGCAACTTTTACAGTTAATGCTGCACAGCTTCAAAGGGAGTTACTGTAGCTACTGAGGGATTAACCTCCAAATTCACAAACAGCTCCCAAACGTATGCTAATTCCAAAATTTACACAGTGAGTTCAGCTCCCACTGTCCAATGCCAGGGTGCTAAACTGAGACTTCTTTAATGAAGAAAACAAATACTCAAAGAGAGTCCTTTGTTTTCCGAATTCCAGCTCTTGAAATGCATTTTATGCCTGATAAGTCAATACTGGAAACAATTACTGGGAAGTGAATGATGATGGGCCTGCTGTCCCAGCACCCTGAGTTGTACAGGGTCTGTGGCCAGTGCCTTCTGTAATTGCAGAGGGTTGTTTTGCAGCATGTTACAAAACAAGCGGTGCTAGCTTCCTTGGGTGCCTGCAGAAAGGGAAACCAAGATTTGTTTTCTTCCTCTCATGATCATCAGCAGGCGTTGTTTCCACAGGGATCTCGAGTAAAGGGACAAACAACGGTGCAAATTGTGCAATTTTCACAGTAGTACTCCTGTTGTTTCCCTCAGCTACACAAAACCTCTTATGCTCTAAAGAGAAAGCAACAGCACAGGACAGTTTGTACATAAACAGGGCTGTGCGGTGTTAGATGAGCAAAAGCTGAGCTGAATATCATAACTAGATGCTGTCCTAGTCATCAGTGAGTATGGGAGGTGGGAAGCTGTTTTCTCTCTACAAGCATTGCTGCTGTTGGGGTTTTATTTATAAGCACTTTGTACCAAGGAATAAGAAGCTGCTCTTTGAAAGAACTGTAAGTGTTCTCCAGCTATCAGGATACTGTCCTAACTTATTCCCACCTCTCCCATGCCCATCCCTTCTCTGCCCCCCACCAGCACACCACCCTCATCACTTGGTCACAGCATTTTGCCTTGTGGGGGGAGTTTTTTGTTTTTCACAGGGAGAGATTATTTAAGACTTCACCAAAGCACAAGAATAGAAGGGAATTGTATAATTCCCTACATGCCAACAGGTAAAGTCAAATCCAAACCTTTTCCAGATTAGTGGAGGCTAATAAGTGTAAACATGATTTCTCAGGGCCCTTCACACACACTGAACGTACTCAACACGATTAAGTGATAAACAACAATGCTGGAGAGTTTGCATTTGGTCGGCTGTAGCAATAACATGATGTCCTGCCAGCAGCAGCACAGAATACAGTGCTGGGAGAGCAGGAAACTAGTGGGGAAAAAATATGCAAGCCTTGCCCTTTATGCTTTGCTGATGGGGAAAAATAAATAAAGACCACAACCTTTCACAAAGGACTGACTCTGGGATCACTCTGAAGGGCTGGACCATGCACAAATCGGTAAAGCAAGAGGAGAAGGCTCAACTGCTGCACAGAAAATAGCCCCTCAGCAAAATGGGCACTGGTGCTTTATCTCTTCAATACGACTCCTGCCACATAGATCTGATATCATAATCCCTTTCTTTCATATCTTAATCCCTTCCCCAGCTTCTAATCTATACTAAAAGTATATTGGCCCAAAATATGGGAGACTGGATTTGTCCTGAAGAGCCTGATAGATATATGAGCAGGCTCTGATTTCCCAGAAGGTGCAGCATCCTTCCCTCTGTAAAGTTGTTTCTGCTTTATATCAGTAAAAGCAAGAGTGAAACCATGACAAGCCAGTGCTGAGTCTGGGCTTTCTATTTTTAAACAATTGCTCCTGAGTGACTGTCCAGTTTGTGGCTAATTCCCTGCTCCCAGAGGTCAAGAACAAGCGAAACATGTCACTGCATGTCTTGCATGAGTCCATGGGACTGTAGGACAAGGAGGGTGGAGAAGTAAGGGAGGTGGACAGCGCATGGCAGGAGAGAGCAGCACCACTGGGCTCAGGTGTGCAAAGCACTTTCCGTCATACTCCTGCAGGCAGATGACATCTCAGGCAGCCTCGCAAGGAACACGAGGGAGATGCCAGCACTAGTTTCACACTTCCCTGCAGGCCACAGTGCAATGCCTGAATCAGTACTTTTTTATGCTGTGGCAGGAGAAAAGGCTCTCCCTGGGGTCACACAAAAGCAGTGGTGCTGTTTCTCAGCGCTGCTCTCAAGGCATTGGGAAATCTGTCCTGTGAACTTGCATAGCCATGCACTCGCTGCATTTGAGTAAACATTGTTCTTTTCTCAATTGGATTAGCTCTGCTTACTGAAACCACATCCACTTTTTATGCTGATTGCCTGTACTGTAAACTAAGACTGAAAAGTCTAAAAACAAAACCTCAGAAGCCCTTTACTGAGTACCCTGGTAGTTATTTCCTTCTTCCCCATTCCTATATGAATAGATGATAATGTCATTTGAGGAACTACTACAGAACTCTCATTTTTGTTTTTGTCTTTCTTCTCTCACCCTGGTCAAGTCCATGGCATCTATTTCTGCCAGGTATGTTACTGTAGCATTCAGCTGTCTCCCCCTCTCAAAATAGCTCTAATAGCCCTCCCTCCCTTTTCTACTGTGTTCTTGCTTCACTCTAGCACCACTGGGGCAGCAGGTACTTCTCTCAGCGTGCAGTGAGCCATCTGAACACACATATGCTGTCACCCCCTCCCCGCTTCTGGTGTAGTTGGGAATGGACCGCTGAGGTTAGCTGTGGCAACAAGGGTGCACAGGAGCAGCAGTGCTGCCTTGCAGCCTGACAGCCAGATTCTCTGAGGCCATACTCTGCCACTCATGCTCGTTTGAAGTGAGTTAGACACCAGTGAGTCAGATGCTGACCTCCTGGTGGAGTCCCAGGTTTGCAGCCCACAACAAACCGTGCAAGCTGAGAGAAGTCCAGCACTCAAGAGGTGGTAGCCGGGCAGGAACAGTCAGTGAAACTGTGGCACTAGAAGGGTCATAAAATTTGTGCTTTTCCCTGTAAAGAAATATAAATCTAATTTTGCTAACCAGTGGGATTTTCATGACGTATAAGAAGACATATATTTAAATGGCAAATATTCTTGCACCTCTTCAGATGGGTATGGCTAAGTTAATCTTCCTTGACACAGAGAGCAGGTGAACTGGCTTGCTCTTCTGTCCCTTAAAAACACACCTTAAGTGTATGAGATGTAAGTTATAATAATGATCTATGCATCAGCAACAATCAAAAATGCCTTAAAATGAAAGCCCTGTCAGCAAAAATCAGCACCTTTATCAGACTTATCAAAGAACAAGTTTTACACGTAACAGATGATCTTGACTCCATAAACAGTCACGTAATGGCTGTGGAGGCAACAGAAATGGTCACATGAGGGAAAAATCAGCCCTTGTCCCAGGCCTTGAGGAGAATAACTTACTAATGTTTTTTCGCATGTACCCATGGAGTTCTAACACAGACAAGAGGGGTGCAGCACCTGGGTAGCTGGATATGTGGCAAAGACCATGTTAGCAATCTCTGCACTAGGTCATTTGTAAAGGCACATATCTGGGGTAATAGAAACTAGAGTAGGTGATGGGGTGCACGGTGGTATTTTTCCCTTACACTAATTATGGGCTTATACATAAAAGTTTAAAAGAAGAATTGCTCTCGAAAACAACTTAGTATGAGAAGGAGGCTAACACAAATGAGACAGCAGTGTGTCTTGTTACCTACCCTGCAAATATTGTCACTCAGTCTACAACAGCAAACACTAAGGCTCCAGTGCCTTGACATTCTCTTTGCTCCAGCGCTGTCTTGTTTCCTGTGCAGTAATGGGATTGCAAAAAATCACTACCTCCCATAGTGGTTGTAAGATCCCTTTTCAAAGGCCCTTTGCCTTCTCCTCCAAGTGCTTTTACTTGCTTTCACATTGCTGGAAGCTTGAATGACATTGCCAGGGTGAGTTCATTAAAGGCACCGAATCAATCAAGTTCGATGCTCCGCCTGCAACTCTGTGTAGGATAACCAGAAATCCGGAAGATGAAACCCAGGAAGTAGGCATCATTTCCACAAGCAAAACTGCTTCCCTCAAATACAAACAGCAATTTTCCAGCTTCTGCATCTTCTACCAGATGTTTTGGCTTGCTGTGATATTTAGGGAGCATCAGCAGTCACCGCAAAACACAGCAAAACAGGATAAGGGCAGCATGGTCCTTGCAGTGCCACAGAGTCTTCAGAGCTGACAGACTCCTAAAGAAACATGCTGTGAATTTCCAGTGATACTAGATACTAAGACAGTTGTAAGGTGCTTTCTTTAGAACTCATAACTGTTTCAGTTAGCCTTTATCACCTTCCCCCTCAGATTATAAAAGTGCAAATGCAACAATTATAAAATCAGGAGGAAGGAACTGACTTAAAGCTAATGACGTTATCTGATCGTTTTAATCAAAGTCAGATACAAGGAAATGAATTAATGTTATTGTGCACTATCTGGCTGTCCTGCAAAGACCTTGTTGTGCTGGAGCTTGGTAAAATTTGAAATATCTTAATCAATGGTTAAAATGAACAGATGGCCCAGTCTTAGCCCCCAGCTGAATGCCCCAACACAGTCACCTATCTCTAAAATGAACAGAAAATTCTATGCAACTTGTGACAGGTGTTGAAGTAAGACCTGAGTTGCACCAAGGAAGTGTGTTTCCCTTCAGCTGACAGCTGAAGGAGGAGCTCAGAGTGGCTGACATCAGACACACTCATTGGGTATATCAGTTGAGGAGTATCAAGCTGGAGGTTATCAAGCTCTGGTGACATATAGTGAGCCAAACAGACCATGCAGCAAGGCCAAAGTGCAAAATACATAATGATCTAACCCTTCTTTTGGCTCCAAAGACACTGGAAAACATGAACAGGGATGCTGATGTCAGAAAAGTGAAGCTGTTAACACCAGTTTGTGGCAGAAGCTGGTCAGCAACTCCCAACAGTACCCACACCCCCCACTCGATCAAGAGAATGAATTCACTCTTCCTTTCACCTTCTTTCTCAAGACTATGCCATCAGACTACTTGGCTGACAGGGACATTTGGGACATTTTCAGAATCTGGGAATTTTTCAGGTGCATATTAGCAAAACGCAATCAGAGATTGCAAAGGTAACAATTTGTACTGGAAATTACACTGCAGGTGACACCAGCTCTCTAGGTAGGAAGTGGTGACAGCATTATCTGAACCAACACTGCTAGTATTCCAAAAGAGATGAGCACAGTAAGCACCACTCTTCATCAAACACCGAATACGACACACCTCTCACCTCAAGCAGTTTACGGAGAAAGGCTTTGACCTTTCAAGAAAGTCGGCATGCATTTAACCTCTCTCCCTTTGAGCAAGGGAATCCAGTGGGATCTGTGACCATGGCTGATACAGACATGTACTGTACTAAGATTGGGGTTTAAAGTCCTAATCCTGTGTGTGAAATCATGGTGAGACCAGTGACACTCCTAATGTTCCCAGAGCTGAAAAGCTGAACAAAAAATATACTCTTGCTGCATGCTGGCGAGAGATAAAGTGCTGTTTATGTTGATCACATGTAGCTGCTGATGGACCTTTCGCTGTGCTGATTGAGCTCACTTAATGAAAATTTGGGTACCTGCACTTAACACATTTCTTGACTATGCAGACTGACCTGTTCACCTGCACTTTCTGCCAGTAAGTGGCTGTAATAACGTCAGTCGTTCATTACACTGCCTTTCTAAAACTTTTTAATAATCATTGGATCAAATGCATAACCAAAAGTACACAGTGTATGGAGACTTGATTTTTAACCAGTGCTGTGTTGTGATCCTGAAACACAGTGTACCCTAGCAACTGAGGCTTTGAATGTGTAGCAAGCAGAGCATGTGTCTGAGAGCTGCATGCAAGAGAAACTGGGTTTGACAGAAGAGAGTGAGACAGCATGACAAAGAACAGCCCATAATAACACTGAATATTCACTGGGGACGACAAAAATATGAGTGCTGCATTTGTGATTAATTCTAGACATTCGCTTGTGTGGTCTCATTAGAAATTTCCCAAGTAGGAAGGATATATTTTGGTTAGAAATTGGGGTTTTTTGCTTGACCTAGAAGAGACATTCCTTGGGTTATATTTCCTGCAAGAAAACTAGAATACAATTTCACTTTGTGTCAGTCTTGAATTCTTCTGGCAGTTTGATAACCAAAGTGTAAGGTTAAATATTCAGACACAACCTTCTCCTATAATACTACTGGTCTCCAGCAGACAGAAAATAAGTGATAAAAATAATGAGAAAGTTTACTGAATGTCTACTTAGATACTGTTATATTCCCATGAAATACGTGATTCATTTCTTGCTCATGCTCCCGCTGAATATGTAGAATTGGGATGCTTGAAGTTCCCACAAGCACAAAGTCTCAAGTGCAGGATGCGAATAGTTAAGCTGCTGAAAAATAAAAGTCTGAACAGCCATGTGGGTACCATATTGACTCATGAACTGTCTCACTCATTATGCTTATTCTGCATAGTGTAATGCAAATAAGACCTGTGGTCTCCAATCTTTTCTCTTCCCTCCCGGCTCCCCACCTCCTTTTCTGTATTTAGGTCTCCCAAAACTTGACTTCTAAAGATTGCTGTCTCTGAGCTGCCCTTCTGCAAATGGGCCAACCTGCAGGGGCTGATTTGCACATGGCTGGAGTTGTTTCCACTCCCTGCTATGCTCATGGACAAAATGCAGGAAAGGAAGCGTGGGCTTATTAACTTGCTCCTAGCTCCACTGGTAGGTCAGAGTTTTGCCCCTGGTACTTGGTTTTTCAGGCCACTAAAACAGATTCTGAAGGCTCCCAGTCCGCATTCCCGTCAGCAGTGTTTCAGCATGGTAAGGATGTCTGGAAGAGGAGGCATGACTCTCCAGCAGTGTGCCCCAGCTATGCCCCTGGAGTTATAAGGAGCTGGAAAGAGGTCAGAGGCATCGTGCTCTGTGGGTTACAAATAAAGGTCCTAATTAATGTTTGGGATGTGTATAAGGTCTTGAATTTAGCAGAAGGCACACTTGCAATAGAGCTACTCCCCTGGCTGTCAGGCTCTAAAGAGAAGAAATAGTGTGTATGTTGGTTGAGCCCTTGGTGGAAATCCAGCTGGCTTCATCCTCAAGCTACTTTCATAGCACCATGCCATTCTTTGCAGAGAGCAGAAGCTCTGTTCTTGCATGTGCTGGAAAGGGCAGTGCTGAGCATCCATGGGGGATGCTGAGAGGCTTTCTAAGCTACCTGGAGGACTGGGACAGCATGAGGAGCTGAATGTAGAACAAAGAAACACACAAATGGCTCTGGAGCTTGCCTGCCCCCCACCTCTGCCCTGACAGTCTCACACTGGTGCAGCTGTGGGTCAGGGATGGAGCAGAGGGCACTCACCAGCTGCTGCACAAGGACCTGCGACCTTCTGCAAATAGGGCATTATGCCCATCACACTAAAGCCCGCTTTGCCTTGTTTTGTGTCCACATTTGATACAGTGGAATCAGGGCGCCAAGTGTATCTCTCTTGGAAATACCAGGTTACACTGCAGATACTGATGGGTGCGTTTTGAAATGCAAATTTTTGAAACTCAAGCTATGGGAGGTGTTGCTTACAGCCGAGGCCAAGCAAATCATGAAGCAAGGTAAAACCAATAAGAAGATATAGATATAGAGCAGATTTGTTGATTAGAAGACAAAAATTTGAGTCCTGACAATTCCAATACAAGCCCAAAACGGCTGAAAGCTTTTACAGCACATCTCTGGCTCAAATGCCTTTTGAATACCAATGAGTGCTCACTTGTGTGTGTGCTTTACTGTTGATAATATTCAGCCATCGTCTCAGACACCCATTTGAAGGGAAAGTTCCCCAGGAAAAGTAGCCAGGGCTGAAATAACACCATCAAGGAGGAGAAACCTGCAGCTCCTCACAAAGCTGGCTTCAGCTTACCACTTGTTTCGAGACTCCAACCTGATGACTGATCACAGGAATGCTGAGGACACAGAGTCCAAATGGAGCCACCACCAACTTGCTGGCCAAGGGGTGGAAAAAAAATAACCAACCTACCAGTCCAGCTTTGCTCTAATATGTGCTTATGCTCAGCTTTGGGGAAGGGAGTCAGCTAAGTAATTGCAGGCCTTGTTTGCGCTTTGTTCTATTCATGTGACTGCCTGCATCCAGCCCTTTTACTCCTGAACCGCTCTGCTCTCACTGAGGTGCCTGCCGCCAAGGTGCACGACCCCCTGCACAAGAGGATGCTCCTGCTGCTGCCCCTGCTGCTGCATGGAGGGGGGGCTTTGGCTGGGCTGGCTTTGGGGCAGCTCCTCTGGCGCAGTGGAGCAGCTCTGCCTCCCCCAGCAGCCTTCGCGCTCCGCCGGAGCAGATAGCCTGAATGTGAAAACATGACTCTACTTGCCCTGCAGAAAATCCCGGCAGGAAGAAGGAGGGAGCCTGCTCCAAGGGCAGGCTTTCCACATCCCACTTTTTTTTTTTTTTTTTTTACCTCTGACCCAAAGATGAGTCAGCAATGACACAACAGCGAGACAGAAAAGCCAGTTCAAAATTACACCAGAAACTCTTCCTTTGCACCTCCCCTTCTTCATGCTTACCACTTTCAGAGGATCAGATGTAAGACTGTGCACCACTTTAATGACAATTAGACACTTCTTTAAAATGTTGAAGCAGAATGAATGTCACAAACAGGTTTCTACTGGTGACTTTAACAGAGCAAATCTCACTTTTAAGATGCAATCCTTTATTATCTTATAAGCCTCCCAGCCTCAGCAACTCAGTATTAGTGATATTCCTGCATAGGTTCAAGATGTATAGTAAGACACAGAACATGGGCCAGAACTGCAAAAGAAATCTGTTTTCTTGATGCTGCTGCCTGCAGGGATCTTCTTGCCTGTCTCACAGCATGTAAGCACTGTGGCATCATACTTGTATTATGTGTCATTCTCACTCTTAGGATCATGAGCAGGGACAGAAAAAAAAAGACCCCAAACAGGGCTGTAGAACTGAAAATCAAAGCTGCAGAGTTTCCAGCATGACATGCTACTCTAGAAACCTAAAAGGCTTTTTGACAACAAGGAAATGGGGTCATATTTGGAAATGTGAGAGAGAGGGGTCATAGGAGGATCATACCCTGAACTTGTATAAGATACTGTAAATGAAACAGCAAATTAATCCATGAACACACAGTAGCAGTGAGCAAATTTCGGTACATCTCCTGTCACAGAGGAAAAACATTAAATCTGTAATTTTGCTGTGATTTTGTTCTCCCCTACAGATGTGTTCTTCACTGAGATGGGCAGATTGCATTTTGCTTTCAGTAAAGCCTATTGCAAGTTTAGCGGTGTGCAGTATGTGGTAAAGGGCTCACATGATCAGGACTTAGACTATAATTGACTCTCAGACTATTTACATCAACTATTTACTGTAGCAAACAGTCACCCTAAATGTGTCAGCTGTCTTTGTTCTGTGATTACGTGATTACTAATTTTTAAAGAAGATGAACATAGAGAATGATACAGCACCTGACCAAGGAACCACGTGGTCAAGGAGAGTGCTGCAAGAAACTTATCCATCTGGCTGATGCTTGAGAACTACAGACAGCTTTGTGAACTGTGTCAAAACACTCATGTGTGTGAGTTTAGTCACAAAAAAAATATATATACAAATCGCTTTTTGTGAATTGCCTAAGTTATATCGCAGCTAGGCTCTCCTTGCTGATGAAAAAGTGAATAACCTGAGCTCATTTGTTACCTACAAATAAGTACAGATTAGTGCAATTGACTGTACTGTTGTAATAAGACAAACAAAAACTGGTGCAATGGAACAGTACGGCTCTAGAAGCCAGTGTGTGTTATCCCACAGAAGGCAACACACAGAGCATCTTTTTGGGCACATTTTGGGAACTCCAGATACAACATGTAGCATGAACATCACTGAATTCTCTGGGCCTGACGGCGCCCATGAAAATTTAAAACAATTTTTGAGTGAGGCATGCCTCTGCAAGAGGAGAAAGAAAGGTGGAGTAGGAGCTTTGCAAAAGTTCTGTGCCTGCATTCGCAGGGGCTCTGCCAAGCGAAGCGGGTCCTGTAGCCAGAAAAGCACTGGCAGGAGCCAGCATCAGGGGACAATGCTGAGGCAGAGTGGAGACAGCACTGGTCAAAACAGTGTAGCGTGAATATGGGTTTCATGTGAGGCCAAGGTGTCTTTAATCAGGCAGGAATGCTTGGGGCACTGAGGACTTCTAATGTTCTTTTGCACACGCACTGACTGCAGCAGGAGACAAAGTGGTGTGGAATGCTCTCTGAACATCTGCAGACCAGGCGTTGCCCACTCTTCACCATGAACCCTCTCCTGTCACCCAGGGGGTGAGAGCAGCATAAGCCAGGAGAAGCGTATCCTTCATGGGTACACACCTGAAATAAATTTCAAAATGCTCGTTCAGCTGTTTCTATTTGCAGGCTCTGATGCCTGATCCTTAGTGACACCGAGGGCTGATTTGTGTTCCTCTGGCTTTAAATCTGTCTTTACGAGCCAGTTGGGAATTAAGATGAAAGGGTGAATTAACGCATGGCAGCCCCAGGAGATTGGTAAAGGAGGATGTGATCTAACAAGGCTTTCCTCTTTGGACTATTCTGAGTACCAATCAGGCAGCTGAATCTCCCTGGACTATCAAGGCCCAGAAATAAGTATGGGCTGACAGCACCTGAGAATAGGAAGGGTAATGGGTAATTTATTGGTAAAAAATGGGCTAATATTGATTTGAAAAGTTTACTTTACCAGGAAGCCACTCAGTTCACCCTCCTGCTCAAAATGGTCTCTAAAGTGAGACCAGGAACATTTCCTGTCCGGGTTTGAATGTCTCCAGGGATGGGGATAGCAGCCTGTCCCAGTGTTCAGTGCCCACCGGGGAAAAACTGATTTTCTTTAGAGCTTGTTCCAGTTTTCCTTGATGCAGTTTGTGGCAGTTTGCCTCTCATTCTCTTGCTGTGCAAGGCCCACCAGACCTTGGCCTCCCATCTTCACTACTAAGGAGTTGACAGAGGCAACTGATCAGCTACTCCAGTCCCCCCAATGCCCGGACTCACTCCAGGTTATCGGTATCATTCATGTGCAGGACCCAGGACTACAGCTTCAGCCTCACCAGTGCTGAGAAGAGAGAAAAAGATCACGTCCCTCAAAGAAGACTGTTGTGGGTCTGCCTAGGGATAATTTTTACCACACCCCCCAACACAGTTGCTCTAAGTTGAGAGAAGGTTTATGCAGACAAAAGAGATCTGACTGGGGAGAAATAATATTAGGATTTATTACTAGTAAAATAAAAACTAAAGGATTACACTACAACAATTCTAATTAGGCAAAAGCACTATATATTTACAGAAATATCCCTCCCCCCTTGTATCAGTCCAGGAGGAGAAGCAGTGCCTTTTCCACTTTCAAAGCTACAGGTCTTCCACACAATTCTGCAGCATTTGAAAGTTCTTCTCTGTTATCACAGGGACAACAACTCCGATTCGTTGCAGCTGGAACTGTTTCTCTGTCTCTTTCTCTCTTCTATGTTGACCTCAGAGCTGGGCCTACCTCTCTCCTGGGCTAAGGCCGAAGGCTGTAAGGTCTTCCATGGACTGCAAGGGGACACTTGCTTTTCCATGGATCTGCACCACAGGGTCACAGGGGATAATG
>JAWMRA010000020.1:11308762-11451423 GCA_035584735.1 Pseudotriccus pelzelni
AGATAAGGGGGGTACAGAAGGGGTTTTTGGGTAGAAGAAACAGTGACTTAACAAAAACTGTAAAAAGCCATTTTGAAGCATTTCACTTAAACCTTTAAACTTCAACTTTCCTTATATACTGCAACAGCCATGTAGTTCATCTTCAGAGAATATGCTTCTGTTTCACCCTTGGGAAGCGAGCCCTGGCCCCATCTACCCCTGCCACCTGATCATCACTCACCACTCACTGTGAAAACCTGAGGGGCAGCAACACAGAGTTACACTTTGAGTCCAACAATTATCATTCTTCTTGACCAAACAGCAGTTACAGCTGCTACTGCAGTTAGGCAGATATAAAAGCACAACATCACAGAAACATGAACAAAGTATTGACAGCATAAAATAAATATGCAGCAGCTCAAAACTCCGCTACAAACTACCTTGCCATTACGAGGGCAGAAGGTCTTCCTTTTGCTATTACTTTCAAGGGGGAAGGGAAGGGATCACCAGAAAAAGAATCATCAGAAGCAAGGTAACAGATAAATTATTACTAGAGACAGAACTACTGAATTCCATTCCAGCACTTGGGCATGTTTCATACAACTGTGGAGAGTTATCGGGATATAAAATCAATTCAAAACATAGACCATGCTCCTGGTAGGCTCTTTACGGCAGCCGATGTCTGTCAATAAACAGAAATTTAACTGTGCCTCGATGGCATTTCATTATCTAGAGCTGAAGAATACTACTAAATACTTCACATTTATACAGATTAATCTATTCTCACCTACTGTCTAATATCCATCACCATCTAATCTATATTGGCAAGACTTCTCCATTTGTCTGACAGGATGGGTGCACACTATTAACATGAACAGGTTTTATCTATCTCACAGTACTGGTGGCTATTCACAAACACACTTTCAGTTTATCAAAAGGCAAGATTATATTATTATTGGCAAAAAAACATTGACCTGGAATTAAACATAACATAGCATTATGGATAAAGGAGCAATGTTCTTTTCTTCCTTCCTATTTGCATGGCATTTTAAAATAATTCAGTATTCATGCTGAGTTTGGGGGAGGGAGGGTTAAAGTGAAGGCCTCCTGCTCCTCCCTGCCCCCAGTGCTTTGAACAGTAGATAGATACTCATTTCAACATAAATGTGGTACACAACATTCTGATTATGCATATGCTCCATATTGCTTTTGCAGCTTTTACTCCTGAAGGAACATTGTGATAATTTAGCCTGATCTTCTTAAATATCCCCTCAAATTTCAACCACTGATTGCCACATCAATAACAGTCACTTTTAGATAGGCAACAACCCTTGATTTAAAGTCCACAAACAGAAAATTTACCACATCCAACGACTGTCTTTTTAAGTAGTTTAGTTTCCACAATGCCATGAATGACAGCTTATTTTTCATCCAACATGAAGGATATGAGGAAACCACAGGACATGACTAGGTTCCAAATCATGCTGTTTACGAACTATGTGCAAACATGCAAACCCTGGTAGCTGAGTGTTTGTCCAAAGCCCTGTATCAGACCTCAAGGGCCCAGGAATTATGCTGTTTATATATATGCACAAAAATTTCATATCCAATATAGAACATGCTTTCAACAAATTTGTCCATAACACTCTTTACCCGTTAAGATTATTGACTGCAGATGTGTTTTTTTAAACATGCTTCACATTAATTCATTGATGGCAACCTGGTTTTATAATATTTACTAACTCAGGGTAACCCTGGTGCCCTAAGCAGAAGCTAGAACTAATTGGTCTTCCTAGAACCAAACCATCTGAAAAAGTTAAATTCACATTTTAAGAAGTTAAATTAGACAAATTAAATAACACAACTGTTAATATTTAATTTTATTTTTAAAAAAATATTTCCACAACATTACCATGTCACACCCTTCCATGCAAAGACACGTATGTGGTCTGGACTCATCAAGCTCAGTAACTCAAAGGTAAAGAAAGGGCTGCTCATTAGAGGAAGAAGGAAAAATAAACTCTTGTTTTCATCAGCTTACAGCATTGCATGTGATTGACAGACAGGGGAAAGCATAACTTTCAACCAGACAATCAATCACTCCATAGCAATCCATGTTCATTTTATCAGTTATATCATTTGCCCATAGCAAAACCTACTTCTAACCCATCCAAGGCTTCTGACACAAAGCAACACAATGAATGGGAAATAATACACCTTACATACAAATTGATTTTCACTTTCTTTTTCTTATAATTATTTGAGAAGTCAGTACCATTTTCTTTCCAGATTCGCTCTAAAAAAAAAAAAGCCAACAAAAAGTTGTTTTCATTTAATGCATTATAGCCAAGCAGAGACAGACAAGGAATTTCCTGAAGAACTGAGCACAAACAAAAACAGCCTACTGGCATGAGTTTCCTCAGTCTAAATATTTTCAATCAAAGCAGCACTGTATGCAATTAAAAATAAAATCAGAATAAATTTAAATATTTTAATGTCAGGCAACTTCCATTCTAAATTTTTTTCAAGTATTTAAAAATCATATGTTCTTAAAAGTCAACTGGATGGCAGCAGGAAACCACACAGAAAAAGTCACCGGAACTCAGACGACAGGATTGCTATTCTCCAAATACACACTTTTTGTAATTCAAACCCATTAGTCTCATATCTCTATAGCAAGAGGTAGTTCACGATCTTTAAGCAATAACAACACTTTCGCTACATCAAGGCACATTATGAACATCAACTATTTAACCCATGAAGCACTTGTGGAAGCTGGGAAGTTTGTTGTGGAGCTGGGGAGTCAGAGTTGGCATGGGAAGGGGCACCGGATCCAGAATGGCACCTTCTCTGAAGGATGGCACAGCAGCCACAGGCATCTGTTAATCCTCCCCTCTTGGAAGGGAAGAAACAGGCAGGGCAGAGTAGAAAAAAGCATGACTGTACGCCTCATAATTACGGAGTTTCTTAATTTTGGTGCAATTATGGGCAGCTAGTGGTAGACTACTAGCGCTAGCCCAAAATCCAGCAGCTATAAAGAATCTAGCTGGGATCATGACTGCCTTTGCAGAATGTGTAGGAACATTAGAATACAGCCTCCCTTTCAGAAAGATGGGGTCAGAGTACCCAGCATTCAGCATTATTGATAGAAATTACACAGTTCTCTCCAGAAAACATGATGGGAACTTCTGTGCATGCAGCAGTGTGTTTTCAGTGTCACATAAGACGTTCCCAAGCGGATAAGTCTATCAATCCAGAGTGCAACAGTGTGGCCCACAACAACAATTAGCTTTTTCTTTAGCTCAGTTAGACTTCAGCCCATGCTGGACCAAAGATCTGCTCAGTGGCATTTGATTAGACCACTGTGTCACAGGACACTGGTAATTCCGTACATTGCTTTTTCTCTGTAATGAAGCACAACAAGCTGCAACACTGTTACACAACTGTGCACGCTAAAAATCTCTGGCCTTTTATCTCCAAGCTCCTTAAACATGTTTATTCTCCCCTCAGAAGCTTTTCAACTCAGCCACAAACTTTGTGCTCATTCACGCTATGACATAGCCCGTTGGTTCTAAGCTATCCAAACATATTCAGAGGTCTTGACATCCAATTCAGCTTACTCATGCAAAGAGAGATGTTTACCTTTGAGACAGAGAACAGGAAGACAAAATTTCAAAAGAAACCCCAAAGAATTCTCCACTGTTTCCATTCTTCCTTTATTAAACTACTTTCTTCTGTGACATTATCTCCAAGGGAGATGTGCTTAGATCTGTGCAAGCAACTTTGCTTCCATGAATAAGCATTGTAATTGCCAACTTTTACCACAGAGAAACAGATCTCCTAAACCAGCTTGAGACCCAATTGAACCTCATCAAATAAGCCATGAGTAGATTTAAGAACACTGCAGCTCCTCCCTTTTTCTAGTCCATGTAAAGCTAAACAATCACCACATCACTCAATATGATACAGGCAGCACTACTGTTATTGTAAAACTCCCCTACAATGCTCCTTTTTGGAAAGAAGGAGGAGCGAAAGTGAAAGCTCTGCATGACAGAAAACAGTTGTCTTGCCTAAAAAACTACACGGAAGCTCTCAGATGACACGTGGAAGAAAGCAGTACAAAAACATAAGCAGAATACAAAACTCAAGTGGAGGCTCTGCTCTGCCTTTCATTCTGAAAATATTATTCAAGAGATTTTTGCAAAGGATGGAGTCACAAACAGGGCCTGTACAATCTACCCTTTTTATTTGCTTCCAGCTTGGTTCTAAACTGGCCCTCAAGAGGTGCAAATTAAACATGTTGAAATAACCACCAAGGAAAATCAGATTTGCTAACGTTTACAAAAACAGTTACAGATACATCTTCAAACTTTCAAGACTCTAAGCCTGATTTCTCGGGAAACCAAAAGTGTGTCCTAGGAGAGTTAGTAGAGTTACTGAGGAAGACTTCGGACAAGGACAGCACTGGCCCTGCATTTAGGAAAGGAAGTCCTTTGACGTGAGAGACAGCAGCTCTGAAACACAAAGGATTATCAGCTCCAGAAGCCAGCTCCAATGCATTTATGGTTACACTAACCCTTGCCAACCTCTGAGCAGTGCTCTAAGTGATGCCTCAGGGTAAGGTAAGTGGATAAAAATGCTATCGAGGAAGATGTGAATAGAAAGCATTCTTATGGAAAAATATAAATGCTTTCTACTAAGGAGTGATAAGCACTCAGAAATAAATCCTGTGCCATACCGTCTCTGTTAAGAGTGAAGCTATAAAATCTGGGTCAAGACATAAAACAAGGAAGAAGCAAAATGAAATTATTAGCACCCTTTTGTGAGTTTTGGCTTCCTTCCTTCTCTCTTATTTTAGTAACTTGAACACATATAAAAACACTGAAAAGTGGTTCTCTAAGGCATTCTTGCTCTAAGACCATAACTGGGAATCCAACAAGCACAGAGGGAGCTTTCAAAGATTTTATCCCATATCTCATGGCCTAAGCTGTGTTTTAGCTTGCTTGTAGGATTTACTACTGAGGCAGAATACAGTTTTTAAAGAAAAGGCAAACACTGCTATTTACACAGAAAACACATCTCCCTGCCTACTGAAACACAAGCTCTTAAGAAAAGTGTTTATTGAAAATTAAGTATCATAAAACAGTGGTTCAGTAGATTTCAGATATTCATGGCAGCACATTTTCACTCAGATTCGTTGTTTTCCCTTATCATTCCTGACATTTCATATAGCATGTTATAAGCTTTTGCAGGGAAACTGCACTTTTACCAGAGCAGTAAATTGCACGGGTGGGAGAGGTTGATGCTACACATTATTAAAATCTCTTCCTTTCCAAAATAAGAAATGAATGTAAAGGCATAAAATCATCTGGAAGCACAAATCCTTTCAAAAAATACGAGAAATAAGTGAGGGATAGTCTGTTTTTTAATAAGAAAGTCACCTGTGCCCATGTCTGTTAGCTCTGCTTACTGTACAGGTCTTCAGTGGTCAGATGAAACAGTGCACCATGATTATAACAATACAGTACATGTAGTTTAGAAAACTTTCCAGATTTCTATCATTTATATGTCAAGAGACTCCAGTTAACATGGCTACAGCACAGTTTTCCAAGACCCATTCCTAGGAGTTCTAAGCCCCCATACCAAAATCAAAATCACATTTTATTTAAAATATAGACATTAATATTCACTTTTGTAGCTACACGGAGACTAACATTACTTTTAAATTCTGATAATGGCAGTTTCTGGAAATGATTTGTTGCTTTGCCTCTCCAGCCCATTCGCTGACTGCTTTGATATATAAATTGTTAGCAGATCTATATACTTTGAAGTTCTTCAGAGCAAAAGCCACGTTTTTTGTTCATAACTGTCAGAGGTATCTCCCAAGTATCAATACATTTTCAAGTAGATTTATGTCGAGGTAAATCTCCACAAGGTCTTTTTTTGTTTGTTTTGTGGAGCTTTTTCTATTTCTTTCTTTTCTGTTGACTTCTCCCCACCTACTGTCACTTTTCAGTTTATATAACAGGGGTGCTCTGTATTTATTTGTAAGTTTGTTCATGGATCAAGTGATCCATTTTAATGGCACACATCCTTTCAATTACTGTTCTCTGTTCAATTAACATATTTTATCTTATGTTCATTTTCTGCTAAAATGCCTAGGGTATTCAGACATTCTTCACTCTGTGTTTTATTTGCAGACAGCAATGAATGTAGCAGTATCCTTAAAATTTCAAGTTAATAAATCCCTGAGTAATTAGTTGACATAAATAGTCTGTACTGTACCATTGGACAATCAGGGTGAGGACTGTCATGGCATAATTTAGCCTTCCAAAAATCCCAGATCCTTAGTGTTGGAAACTCTCATGTTTACCTAACGGTTCCTGATAAAGAAGCCTGATCTTCTTCCTGCTGAAATCAGTATGGGAATTGCCACTGACCTCAATAAGAACAAGGTTCCAACACCACTAACCCAAGGCTTTATTGTTTCAGCATACATCACAGGCATTAAGAAACGTGTCTCCACCTCAAAAGTAAATCCTTCGGGTGTGCAGCAGGAGATAAAACCACTTTGCAGTGAGATAGCACTTTCTGCTTCAATATATTTTATATGTGATTATGCCTTCCAATCCCTCCAGTAAGATAACCACTTCATACCCCAGACTGAAAAACTAGCACAGAGTTGCTGTCATTTGCCCAGTGAAACAGAGGTGACATTCCAACACTTGGCCCCTGTGGGTCCATGCCCCTCTGCTGTTGGGAAGTAAGCTCACAACTGTGCAACAGCTCTGTAACTAATCACCATTTCTCTTTATGAGAGCTGAGCTACAGCTCTATAATCCTTTGTTAACATCCGCAGCTGTGATCTGATTCCACAAAAGAAAAAGAGGCTATTTTACTATTCAGGGATCAATCCCAGTCTGTTGAACCTGCCTCACATATCAGTTTCCAAAAGCTTCTCCAAGCCAGCTGGGTAGAGCTTAAGCAGTGTTCCTAATCCTACAGCACATTTCTAGACTCAAACCTTCTTTGAATTTAGGAGCGAAACGCTTGGACAAAGCACCTGTAATGAACATCCCTGTTACACACACACACACTTCTTCAAAGCTTCCCTTGCCTTTTGACTAGCAATAAATTTTGTCTACAGTCAGCAGAAAAAGCAGAATGTTTATTCTTCACACACACACAGCTAGCAGCACATCCCTGAAAACTGCCAAGTCATATCAAGCCTGTTTCCTAGCACCCACTCCTTTTCTGCAAGACTGTCATTGTTTCCACCCTTCCTGCCCATTTCCTCTAGTAAAAAATTTCTTTTAACCTGTACCCCAGTGCTCACAATAGATTTCCTCTATATACTCCATAGCAATATTCTAGGCTGGGCCCTGTATCATATCAACCTTATCTGTGAGTACCTGTGCAAAAGAGACACAGCCACGATCTTCACAGGTCCTGAACGCCAGACAGTACAAACACTTGGTCCCAGTGTCCTCACCATCAGCAGCAAAACTGCAGCATTTGAAGAGACAGAGTGGCTCAGGGCAGATTATATCAGCTTTAACTGAACTCACACACCTGAATGTTGTTGCTCTCCTTACAGTCTAACAAGCCACACCTGTCGCATTAACGGCATTAGGATGGCATTGGGATGTTAGCAACAGAAAAGGCATCCAGGAACTGATTTGAGCAAAGCAGACAGCTGTTAACACTACAGAAGGGACAGTCCTTGGTTGTGTCCAGACTTACGTCAATGCATAGGGTAAAATGGGCTTTGTTTGGTGCAACGCATGCTGTGCTCCGGGCTTCCCACTGGTTTTGTTCAGTCAGTGATACCAGTGAATCTTCAGTTTTCTACTGCTAGAGCAAGTTTTTGATGATTTTCTTTCATACCCACTGCAAGAAGCCAATAAACTTAAAAAAAATTATCCAGAGCTGGAGAACATCTCCCTACAGTTGCTAGATAAAAAAGGCTTATAGCATGCCTTCCACTCTGAAGTGAGTCACAGTTACTGAGTCGGTTGGAAATGTTTTACTTGCTCTTGCCTGTTCATTTTCAACTCCTCTTTATTTCTCGAAAATATATAAAAAGAATTGGCCTGTCTGCACACTTACTCTCCCTTTTAAGTGGCGTACTTAAAACTTAAAATAATACGACAAAAATATGACTCACGTATCTTTCAGACATGTGGATGGAGTTCTGGAAGGCACATAGTTGTGGTAAGAGGAGTTTGTTTTCCTTAGCTGGAAACACATGAGTTATACATTACTGTGAAGCATATCATATTTACAATTGAATGTGCCCTGTTAAGACTTTCATACCCTCAGACGCACAGCAGAGCTGGGGCTGCATCTGCCAAGTCAGTTAGGAGACGTTAATGAAGTGCACAGAACTCTGCTGCTGTCCAGAGGAAAGCTGATAGTAAACCAATAGACACAGTCACATGGCTTAGTTATATAATTTTGGTCTTTACTAAAATAGCCAAAATGCCTGACTGTACTGAGACAACCTCTGTGAAGGAGCTTGTGTTTAAAGTTACGCTCACAACTTGGGAAATAATGACCGTGGAAAGACACCCATTAAAACACTCTGTTTTTAGAGTTGAGAAAAACCAGTGACGAGGCCACAGACCTCGTCTGGTGATTAGGAAAGGAACGGGGCAGACTCTTAATTTCATTTAAACAGAATAAAGTGGGTTTTTTCCCAAAACTCCAACCTGCATCTCTTCCAAGCTCCGCCTGTTGCCCAGTCACACTCCTGTTTGCATTACAGTTGCCAGCAGCTCCGAAGGACTGGTGCTACGGTCAAGGACAACGCTGCCCTGGCACCGGTGCAGCCCCTGCAGACACCAGCGGTGAGGAGGAGGCGGAGGTGCAGTGTGAAGGTTGTTACAGGCAAGATAATATCAAAATAAATAAGCTATTTGTAGCCCTGCTTTCCAACAGCTCCCCCGTGCCGCTGGCCTGAGGTAATCAGTGACTGGGCAAAGGGCCAGGCAAGACTGAGTCGCTGGAACCAAAGACAGCTGAAGCTGCTGAAAGACAATATAAAGGTGTTTTTGTCTCAGCTATCTGAGGCAGCCCCAGAACTCCACTCAGACTGCAGAAGGAACCTCAAGAGTCATGGGCTTGTCTTATTATTTAAGGGATATGTTGAAAATTACATCACTTGAGGTTCTTAAACTCAGCTGGACACTGTATTACACCTCGAGCAAATGCCTCAGTGCGTTGCTAGACACTTTCAGCATTTATTTATTTTTCATATTACGACACAGAGCGAAAACCTTCTTCAGAGCTTATACTACGCTGTAAATTATTAAGAATTTGTTCTAATACTGACAGCTTAAAAATTGCATGGTCTGGGTCATGGAACTTTAGAGCTGGAAGAAATCCAGCTCCTTCAAACACAGGAGCTGGAATGAACTCAGATAACATCAACAGAGACATAAAATAATTTAGTACACTGAACCAGTAGTTTTATTTTTTCCCCTTATTTCTTATTCCATGCAAAACTCCTGAGATTATTCTCATTATACAATGTAAAACAGAAAATATTTAAGTGAGACAATGGATGTGAAAGTGAATAAATCTAAATATTGAAAATATAATAGCGTACTAATAAACTACAAAATTGTCTACACATATAAAGAAATTACAGTGCTAATGGTAGCTTTCCATATTGATATTATCACCAGAAAAAGGCTTGTACTTAGATGAAATAACATTGTACTTCAAGGGGAGGTTCAAGAGAAAATATACTTTAATTCAAGGAAAGGATTAAAGTTAAGAAATAGAAGATTCTGATTACCAAAGCAAGTTTCACTATCAGGAAGAAATAAAAATACTCAACAGCCTTTAGGCTATGGGAAATTCTCCTTAATGGTATGTTGAAAATCCCTTTTCTTTTTTTGACATTCATCTGAATTTAATAATTGTTTCTGTACCACGAAGAAAACACTTGCACTTGTAGTGTGATTGGGCCATATTACAAATAACTTTTTCTCAAGTAGTTTCTACTGATAGGAGGCTCTACGGTGGGATGAAATGAACAGAGCATAGCCTAAACTTCCCATTAACCAAAAGGCATTAAAATATTTTATTAGAGATTGGTATACACATATATATATACATGTATATATATATCAGGTTTCTGACAGTGAGCTGCTCTTTATGACGTTTTGCAGTGAGGTACTGATCACTTAATAGAAGCTGGATAAAGAATGACTGGGGATTTATCGCCCTCTTGTGAATAGGGAAAAAGTTGCAACCTTTCCAAAAATGAAAGCATCAATTGTTGCTGCTATTAAGGAATCCCGCAGTAAAATCACTTCTGTACAATTAACAAACAGAAATTCAGACTACAAAAGTAAGACCACTGATTACTGCAATAATCTATAATAATTTTATCAGAAAAGGATAAATTGCAAAACAAAAAAATAATTCAAATTCAAATCAGACCAAGCAATCTAAATTCCACAAAACCACTGCCTAAAGCACTGATGTCAAATGGCACAGATTAGCTCAAAGGTCTGCTAACCCTCCCTGACTGCAACCCCGAAACATCTTTCAATTTCAAAGGGAGCAGGATGAAAACATCTTTTTTTGCCATGCAGACCATATGGCCTTTCAGCTGCAATATATAACTATGGGTCTTGTCCAAATTTTTTGGAGAAGTTTGCAGTCAAGAGCAGGTGTGTCTTGGTCCACTGCTCCACAGCAGCTCCAGAAGAAAACAGGCTAACTCAGCACTGGGAAGCCATTAGACCTCTACTGAGATATTTTTAAGGATCTTCCTCTTTGTGGCACTTCTTTCTTCCCTTCTGCTCTGCACCCCCTCAGGGTGTTGTTGCTCCTTCCCTTCTCCTTCTCTGTCTACTCTTTCCTTTCCCAAGAGACCACTGAAATCATGGCAAAAGCCAGAAAATGTTCAGGCAAAGCCACCACCCCACCCCACCATCTGACAAAACTCCAAAGCTGAGGGAAAGCAAGGCTAAGAATCAGCTGCTGGACACCAGGGCTTCCGTTTCACACCTTGCCCTAAGTCTGGGCAGCTACATCATCCTTTTCCTCTGCTTTGCCCTTCTTTATGCATCTCTTAACCAACTAAATGACCTCAAGGCAACCCTTCCAACCTAAACAACTCAGCTACTGCTCACTCCTACACACTTCTCTATGTTCCCTCATCACACAGAGTGCCCACAATCCCCTACCAGTTTCCTCTGAGGCTCAGCCTGTGACAGAACCACAGGCTCCCCCAGGCAGGCACGGGCCCTTCCTGGGTGCATCCACAGAGTATTCACTGTGTTAACACAAATTCATTCTGTTCTTCTGTCACCACATCTAATAACAAGGTGGCTCTCTCCTGTGCATCTGCAGCACAGAAACCTTAGCAAAACTCTCTCCTGAGATTATTATCAAGACATAATATCAAGAAGCCAAGTGCCATTTGACCATGAGTAACAGAGGACCCTCACCCTGGGAAGCAAGAATAGCATTGTCTTAGAAGAATCCAAGAGCTTCTGTCTTGGATGTACTGCCTTCCCTAATTTATATGAATAAAGCATAAATCCTGCCCAAATGAAGGCATCACTGAGTCCTTTAGCACAACATAATAACCATTTCCCTGAAAAGCAGTGTATTAATACCACTTTGCATAATAAATATTTAAAATTATACTGCAGTAAAGAATACAAATTCACCTATGTCTTTCCTGTTCTTAGTAGTGACTCTTAATACACCCAGCTTTATAGCTACTATATTTAAATGCAATTAGTTCCATACATTTCCAGCTTAACAAGAAATAATACATATTCATTTCTGCTCATTAACAGTCAGTATATAACTCTTAGTTAATGAACATTCAATTATGTTCTCTGAATACATTGTGGGATAAATTCTCTTTTTGTTGCTCATATCAGTTCACTTCAATTCAGTTGCTGCTAATTAAAATCCTTTTGCCTCATGTATACAAACCTGGGTTTTTTGGAGTCCCTGGAGACTTTTTTAAGAGTTCTGTTTTATCTTTATGTACAGTCAGCTCCCTAATTAATGCTTTAAATAGGGTAAACTTTACTGAGGCTCCTGGGTTCAGTTCAAAGGAAAAAAAAAAAAACCCAACAGTTAATTTTATATCACATTCTCACACAAATCACTGGAGTCTCTCTTTTTCTTGTAAATCTACTTTTTTCTTTTGTTTTCAAGTGAATTCAATAATCAGGAAAGGTGCCAGTTTGAGAGCACTGGGAGTTGGAGATCCCCCATCATCAGTCAGGAGCTTTCAGAGGAGCAGAAGAGAAATTCCTGTCAAGTTGTCTAGTTCTGCAGCCAGCTCAGGTGAGGAAGGAGGATTCTCCAAGGGGACATACCCAGTGGACTCCCTGAGATAATCCTACCTTTATTTTCACACAGCATCAGCAAGAGGCAATGCTATTTTTTCATGAGTTGTTAACAGAGCTGGCTCAGCAATCTATCTGTCTGTCTAGGACCGAAAATTTAACCAGGCCCTACTTACTCCACTGAGATTAACACCATGCAAGCCAAGCACTTACTGAAGTGCCTCCCGTTGCGGAGGTCATTATCAGGTATGATTTGCTAAATGAAGTGATTAGGATCTTGCCTCTGATTTTACTTGCCTTATGTCCATTAAGCAGTGCCAAGGGAAATGAACAAAGCAGAAGAAGCTTCAGGTAACTCTCAGCATGAGGTCTCCTTGGTTGGTGCAGCATGCTAGGACTGCGTGACCTGCACCTGTGGGCTGGACTCCTTAGCAGCCTGGGGACAGCAACTTCCCTGTGTTAAAACCAGCTAGAAACAACTCTCAATTTGAAAACTTACCAGGCAAACACTGTGAACCTTATGTGTACCAACATAAGGGATATAACAGTAACACAGAAGGTCTAATATTTAGGGAAGAAGGGAAAGAGACAGAGAAAGGAATGTCTGTGAGAGAAAACATTTAGGAATACCCAGGAGAAAGGTTATATTTAGGGGTGTTTCAGTTCTATTCAACATTAAATGAAAACTCCAAGTTACACGTATGTCTGCAGCTGCCTCAGCAGAAAAGCAGTGCTGCCCTACCTGCTGTGTGCAGCAGCACTACACGGCTGTGCCAGGAGATGGCAGATTTTTGTCAAACGCCAGCAGGGAGCAAGTCAAACACAAGCAGGTTTGCAATTTCTGTATCAGACATGCCTTAGTATGCGGGCTTTGTAGAGGTGAAAAAACCAGCCCTAATCAGAAAAACTAAAGTGGTAAGTGTCGAAAAAGGTCAACTTCTTTTAGCTTCTCATTCAGATTCAGAATTGCTGATGAAAGAGTTAAAAAATAGTTTGTAAAGATTTCATATTCTGCAGTATATGATTTTGCCTATGCCACGTTTCACAGAATTGATATCTACTAGAATTACTATGGAAATTACTATAAAAATTAACATCATTATGATAAGAAGATAATTTAGAGTGTACTTTTACAAAACACAGGAAGAGAGTAAAGTGTCCTGAAGACAATTATGATGACGCAAAGGTCTTAGTCTGTTTAAAACTGTGTATATATAATCTATGTTAAGAACTATAAAGCTGTGTACACTTAGAAAAGGCTGTGTCTGTTTATAAGAGAGAAAAATCCCTGTCTCATACCATGGAATTGTGCACTGGATTTTCATGTATTATAAAATAAAAATTACAAGGACTGTATGCAGAAGCTGCACCTCCTCCAGGGCCACTTTTCTACAGTTTCTAGGCAGAATCAAGGGTAGAGAGTAAGCTCTTCAGGTAAAGCATACATTGTCCCTGTGACCTGCAGAAGTAAAGCTGTATCTTCAACCTAGAAAAATGATGAGTAGCAAGCTAATGCTATTATTCCCTCAGTGCCCATCTTTAGCACCATACGCACCTTCTTGTGAAAGAAAGATTACAGATATCAGCTTTGCAAAAGCTTGGTTGTGTTTTATGTTAGTGGTCCATTGATCAAGGTTCATTTTACCATAGATTCACAGACTGAAAAGGAATTACTATTCAAAAGAGATGTTGATATCAATTTAGCCAAAGCATCCTACACCTTGTCACCTGTTCTGGGCATTAAAGCTTTTTTTTTTCACTGTGCTTGTATTTTGGCACCTGTGATGTTAAGCCTTTTTAGTGATGCTGTGGTTAATCAGACTGAGAAGAGTAAAAAGTTTATAATCAATATTATTGTTTTTAACAAATGTACAAGTCAGCAGAAGCATAAATCTGCACAAGAAAAGCATCATGTCTGAAAGCCAGATGTTTTAGTATTTCCCAATTCTAGAGCTCAGATTACTGTTGCCACTTTGTAAGGACAAGTGCAGTGGTTTTTAGAACTCTGCATTGTAAATGACAAGTAATTGTTCAGTGTTATCATGTATCACAGTGTGAGTCAGAGGATCAGGCTAGTGACAAAAAAGCAGACACTATTATGTAGTGACATAATACTATAATTTATTAGAAAGAAATTAATTCTTCCTGCCCACTCAGTTGCACTGGTCAGTCCTCCTAGCAGTAGTATTTCCAGTTTGGGTACTTCAAGGAAGATCTGGACTCACCGGAAAAAAAAGCCAGAGGAAAGCTTTGAGAATACTCAGATATCTAGAAATTGTGACCTGGGAGAGAAAGCCTAAAAACGTTAGTCTAGTGAGAGCTTAAGAGAATCATAACACTACACAAGTGCGCAAAAACTAGTAGCAAAGAGGAAAGGGAACAACTCTCGTGACCACTGAGGATAGATATCATCTGCAATGAGATTCTCAGATACAGAAAAAGTAATTTCAAGACACTACCAGAGACGTGCTGGAATGGATCAGCTAAGGATGGGGTTTTAAAAAGAGCTTGTACAATCATCCATCAAGAACTATGGAGGTAGAATTGATCTTTCTCCTTTGGAGCTCCCCCTAGCCTTACTCTTTGTGACAATTGTGCTGATCTGGTTCGTACGTAGCTCTCGGGTTTCAGACAGGACAGTGCTGGTTGCAAGGACAGGCAATCACAGGGAGACCCTGGAAACCAGCCAAGGGAAACCCTACACTCATCGAGCTTTCCATTATAGGCAAGGGTCCGGTTAGCCCAAATATATCATCATGATTGCTCCTCAAGCGCCTGCAGTTGCGAAACACAAACAATAATTTTATCATAATTAAGCTTTACTAGTGCCGATGACGTCCTTGTGGAAGCAGGCACGCCCGAAGCGGGAACTGAACTACGAGCCGTTTGTAATCGTTTTTATTGCAGCAGCGCGAGTAGCCCAGCACTGCGCTTTGCGTCAGGAAGCGCCGATGCCTTTTTTCCGTGCGGAGCAGAAAGGGAAAAGCGCCGCCAGCGGGACAAAAGCGTTTGAACCAGGGCCGCGCAGGAGGCCGCGGAAGGGCCGGATCCGCACACCGGGCTCGGGCGGGGCCTCCCGCCGGCCCGGGCCCTCCGCCCGCCCTCACCTGCCCGCAGGCGGAGCTCCCTCGCCCGGTGGGCAGGGCCGGCCAGCCCCGGGGGCTCCCCCGGCGGCGCCTCATGCGCAGCCGCCCCGTGGGGGGGGGGATGGCGGCGGAGATGGCGCCGCGGGTGCTGCCGCTGCCCAGGCAGCAGAGCTTCGGCCCGCCCACGGTCCCCAACCCTTTCGTGCACCCGGGCCGCCTGGGCGCCGGAGACAAGCTGCGGGTAAGGCCGGCGGCGCGGGCGGGAGGGGCCGGGCCGGGCCGTGGGGCTTGTGGGATGCGCGTCCGAGCGGAGGGAGCGGGGCGGGCGCGGTACCCCGGCTGTGCTGTCACCCCCCCCCCGGGCTGTGCCAGCACATCCCCGGCCGTGCTGGCACCCCCGGTGGTGCTGTCAGCCTTGGCAGTGCTGGTCACCCCCGGCAGTGCTGGCACCCCCGGTGGTGCTGTCAGCCTTGGCAGTGCTGGTCACCCCCGGCAGTGCTGGCATCCCCAGGGGTGCTGTCACCCCTGGCAGTGCCGCCCGGGCGCGCCTCCAAACCACCGGCACGTTCCCCAACGCGGGGCTGTCCCCGGTGCAGGGTGGAGGTCGCTCCCGGGGCTGGAGGTCAGTGGCCGCCGTGAAAAGCCCTCGCCCACCCTTTCCGAGGGGAGGACGCGCTTGGGAGCTCCCGGAGGGGAGCGCAGCAACCCTGATATTGTTACACATCTGCAGCCCCTGTCTTGGCCGCGAATAGGCATCGTCTAGCAGTGCTTCCTTCTCGTGCCGTTTGCTTCCTGATCTGCCCTAGAGGTAGAGAGCACACGCACGACGAAGCGGTCAAAGATGCAAAAGGTGATCAGTGTAAAAAAAAAAAAAAAAAAGTCGCTGTTTTTTGAAATTGAGCGCTTCAAGCCATCATGCTTGCTTGCTTGACACACACACACGCACAGAGGCTAATTGACCTAAAACTTTTGACACAAGATTTACAACGGTCATTGCTGATAACACATCATTCCTAGCGAAAACAGGAGTCCTGTTTCAAGAATGAAATACTATCTGTCGATCATATCAGGTGCTTCAGTTCTAGAATAAATATGATAACTTCTCTCTGATATGAAAAGCTAAAATAGAAAGTCACTTTTTCCACTCATCCTGTTTCAGATGCTTAACTTGATGATTTGGGGTTGAGGAGGTTGGTTCCATGTAGCAAGGTGTACAATAAAAAAAAGGTCCCTAATTCTGCTAGGTTATTGACTGCTGACAGTGGGTGAACTGAATTAGGCTTCTGAGCTGAATGGTGTCCCAGTATGGCTTGTGTGCAAGCACACACAAGACTTACAGGGTACTCTTACAATTAAGAAAGCAGAAAGTATTTCTAGGCTTTAATTTTTAAAAACAGCCTCTAAAAATTAGCTGATTAACCAAACATGAACTGACATATCAGTGAGGACAATGAGAATATCAATGTGTAAATGAAAGTACAGCATTTTCTGCTGATGCTTATACATATCTGAGGCTGATGTACAACTAAATATTTTAGGTTTCATATAGCTCTTAAAGTTATAAACAATGTTTGCCCTGAAGGTAACTGCGTGGAGGAAATGTGAGAAACCTGGAAAACAATTTCAAATCCTTTTATCCCCTATGTTTTACTAGCAGCCTGGAACACACTTCAAGTGCATCTGAATCAGTAGCTTTAGGCATGAACCCTGAGGTAAGGAAACCAGTTTCTTAATGAGGTTCCAGACATGGACAGCTTTCTATGCTGGCTGTTCTTTCTAGAGGATGCACAGACTACTTTCAAAAGCTTGCATTTTAAGCTACAATTGCCATCTTAGCTGTAAGAAATACATTCTGCTTTTTTCCTTCAGGAGGTAGAGTTGAAAAATATGATTATGTCTTAAAGCAAGATACATTCCATATGGAGCTACATAATGCACCTGGAAGGAAAAGCACCCAGCTGGGTCAGGGCCTGCTGCTAGTGAGCTTAGGAGCAAAACTGCAGCAGTCACAGAATTGCAAAGCAGAAAATCACAAGACAGAGAACCTTCTCGTGTTGTGGGTCACTCCATTCTGTTCTTCCTCATCTGTAGTCATAAAGACTGGGATGCCTCCTACTGACTACTTTGTCCTGTCTGCTGTTCTCTTGCTCAGCAGTGTCAGTCAGACCAGCTGGGAATCAGGGCTTTACCAGAGAGTGTTACTATAAACTCCAAAAAAGGGAAGTGTCCCTTCTCTTTCCGTTTTTTGTCAAGTGTAGTGTTTCTCCATTCTTGCATGTTAAAGGATAGTTTTGTTATATCCTCCCTGTTCTATACTATTCCTTTAACATATACCAATGAGAACATACCATCTCAAAACCCTCTATGGGAGCCCAAAACAGGATTTCCATGTGTTGGTGAACTCCTTCAGTGTAAAGGCTGTTGTGTAGCTGAGGAACAGTGCTTGAAAGTGAGACAGCCTAGCTGTTTGCTTTTCGTTCAGCTTCAAATATAGGAACAGACTGTAGCCAGACTGAAAAGTGGAGTGAGAAGATTTTACAGTTTTTTGCCAGTCCTTGTATTGCTGATAGTTTACCAACCAATGAGACTTCTGTCATTCTTTAGAATGTGCAAAGCAAGGATCAGCCTTGCTGTGCTAAACATCTACATGTGCCAAATAAGATCTTAAAACAGTTGTTCAAAGGTTTCTGGTTTCCATCCTCTGACTGAAGTTGGCTGCAATTCATCATTGAGATTTTTTACTGGTTGTTAGTTTTAGTTCTGTTCATCCTGATTGTTCACATGCTGTCCTAACTTCTGAACTGCAACTGCAAAGCCCAAATTCTAGTTAAGTCATCACTGGATTCTGCTTTATTCTGAAGAGATGCTCAGTGGATTTCTGCCACTATGTAATGTCACAGCCAGCATGCTAAAAGCAGTATTTTTAACTCCATGCTTGGAAGCAAGCAGCCAGACTGCCTGAGAGCTGTGACATCCTCTGGGCACTCATAGAAGACCCTGTCTAGTTCTGCATGTGCTGCTGCGGGGGACTGTCCATATGACCACAGATGTCAGAGAAGTTCAGTTGGAGCTGGGCTTTTTTCTGGTCCCCAGCCTGCTCTGCTGCTGCTTCCTAGATAACTTGACAGCAGCTGAATTTCAAACTGAATTCTGTGGCTTTCTGGTAGACTTGCTTTTCCCCCTTCCCAGGTTCCTGCCATCAGTGACAGTATAATCCTATGTATTGATCAAGGGTCAGTCAGCTATGGGAGTGGGACCTGGACTGCCAGGACTGTCTGCAAGAATTGCAGTGACAGGATAGGCAGTTACTGCAGGCACGGTAAACAGAAAGTACACAAGTGATTCAATATGCAGAAAAGGTTCCTTGAATGACTCGGAATTATTCTGTCTTTGTGATTACTGTACACAGAAACTGGGGTAGCTCTGATCCTACTTAGTAGTTACTAAACTTTCTATTTTCTTTTGTAAGTTTTTCTCCTATACTTTCTCTTTTCTAGCCTACCTTGACCTTTCTCTTTTCTGTCCTTTTCTTACCCTAGTCTGTAGCTGATGAAGCAGAAACCAACTCTGCCTTATTACACAGTGACCTAGAAAGCCAGTAGCTTGCATCAGCAAATCAGTACCACCTGTGCATCTGCCTAAACTAGATTAATGAATTTATTAAAGTTTTGAGGAAGGAATTGTTTTCCTTTTGCTATTGCATCCTTTATTTTTCATTGTAGTTCAGTGCATATATATTCTTTTTTCCATTAGGAAAAAAAATTAATTCAAAACACACAGATTTATGCTTGTGCTGCCCATTTTGATAACTGAATGCAGCTGAAATGTTGAGCTGGGACTATATATCACAGTACAGGAAGATGCATGTAGAGAAAAAAAGACACATCTAATTTTGGGAGGCAAGCAAGGAGTCTTGGTTGGTTTAACTTCCTACCTGACTTTTTCAGATTCACCACAACTGGCACCAGAGCAAGTGGGAGCAATAGATCTCCAGGGCCAATCTGTTATGCCCAGCTATCAAACTCATTTCATGATCCAGAGCAGACCTTTTCCTGTTGTCCATGAAGTTATGGTTAAAATTCCATTGCTAGTTATATACAACTGTTATATAAAAGAAGGAAATAATCGTGCCTGAGTGTTCAGATTTCTCTTGGAAACGTTATATGGCAGTGCTTGCAGAACATAAACGTCAACAACGTGTACCTGCTTCATATGCTTACCCTAATTTACACCTGTACCCACTGTCATGTTTGGTCTGTTGTCACAGAACTGAGTCCCAAAGGCCCTAAATTCATTTTAATCCTCATCCATGTCAGAGGGTTTAGAACAGATGGCAAAGCCTCTCCTGAATATTGACAAGAGGACAATAAGAGGATGTTACATGAAGATGGAAGGGATTTGGTGGGGAGGGAAAGGACCATGCTGCTGAAAGGAAAATTGGAAGCAACTGACTAATATCAAAGAATTGGATAAATAATACACCAAGAGGTTTATTTTCCCAATATACTACAAACACTTGTTCCTTTTTAAAGAAAATATGTACGTTAAAATCCAGTGTGTTGCTTATTAATCACAGCTCTAGGAACTTGCAAACTGACTTGTTAAAAGCCTTGCTTTTTCTCTACTGTAAGAGGTCATTATTAAAGAGCTAGAAAGTTTGATTTTGAGAAATGAACACTGTTGTTTAGTTGTAGATTTTCTTAAAAAATAGTAAAGCATAAAAAATTATAAGCTCACAAGCAGAAGTTAAACTTGCATGACTCTCCTTCAGTAACTTCTCCTGTACATCTGAAATGGCAGAGCTGTCAGTCTGTGACCAATGACACACTCTTCATGCAAGCTTTGAGGGGCTTACAGAAACACAGCCCAAATAAATTTAAAAAACCCCATCACTATTGCAGTTCTGCTTGGGTGTATTGTTTTGTGCATATGTTTGCACACGAGCTGGTCCTCATCAGTGAGTGGGAGCTGAGTTGGATTAGGTGCCAAAGGGAGTTGAACCCTTTACTACTTTACCAGGAGTGCTCAGCTATGACTTGCACCCACTAACACAGCTCACCTGCCTCCCAGAGAGCTGGCCTTGCTCAATCTGCACAGTGATGTGTTGCACCATAAAGGCCAACCTTCAGGATATAGTTTCCAACCTAATGTGCTGGGGTAAAACAATTAAGAATTTCTTCCTGCCCTGCCCTGTACCACAGCTGCCTGTGGTACTGCACTGTGCCAGTACGCCTGTTTCCTGGAGCTGTGCACAAAAAAATGCAAGCTGAAAATTCCTCGGCGGGGTGGGGGGGGCTGAGGATGATATTTGAGGATTGTTTGCAACCAGGGCAGCTGAAAACTCCATTTTTCTTAAGTCCCAGCTAGTGGAAATGATGTTGTGTTGTGTGTGCGCAGCTTTCAGAAGCAGTAATGAGGATCACTTGCAGCAATACTGTGACTCAACGCAAGATTTGTCATTTGTAAGGGCAAGAGTACAATTTAGTCATCTTAACAATCCCACTTGGCTTCTAGACAGGCAGCTAATGACAGAAGGCTCTGGAGTGGAGATATGTGCCAGCTGGGCAGGCTCATCCAAGCTGGTTGTATGCTGCAGTCTGAGACCAAATATAAACTAGAGCCAGCAAACTTTGTTTACCCTTTGTATCTAACAACATCCAAGCCAAAACCCTAAATATTCAGATATTCCAGTTCTACCTGAAATGGGAACTCAAAATTGAAAATTAAATACCAAGAATGACTTCCCATAAGAACCTTTAATCTTTAATGCTTTCCTTACTAAATCACATAGCAATAATGTCAGTATTTTAAAATCCTTATGAAGTAACTACACAGATGTATAGTGTCATTCCTGTTGATACCATTTCTTAAGATTTTTCCCCTCTGTTTCGCCAGAGTGTTCTGCAGGGAATTATTTTGCTACCCCTCCGTGCCACATGCCTCATACTCATTTTACTGCTAGCCTGGCTGTTTGCATCAATTGCAGTTTTCTGTCAGCGTGGAAGAGGATCTGTGCCACTGAAAGGATGGAGAAGGTAAAAGGTCTAAAGCATTCGTCCCTCTCACTCCTTCTTTTGATTAAAGAGGATTTCTCAGTGACATCTCAGTTTAGATGAAGCAGCTTTTTAATGAGTGTATTTTACAACAACAGTGGAGCTTTTAAAATAGGTAGACTTTGAGTTGCCTTGAGGCTAAAAAGAAATTTGTATACAAATCTTTATAGACTGTTTGTAAGCCAGAACTTATTTTACTAATAATACTAATATAAATATTTGAGAAAAGAAATTCATTGAGAAAAGTATTTGGTAACATTATTTAGGCTGAGTTTCTGTGCCTTTGTAATTTTTGCTATGCAATGATTCTATGACAAAATTAGCATTGACAGTTCCTCTGCTTGCTGCATTGCCCTTGAAGTGGTATTTTACAGCTGCTTCTGTGGGTTCTCGGTTTCAGTCACTCTGCTTATGACCTCAGAGTAATGAACTTCTCTCTTAGCTGCAGTGCACTGTAGCTGCAGGAGGAGGAGGAGACACAGGAAATTAATTCTTACAAGTCCAAGAGATTACGGAGAGTTCCATGAAAGGAACATGTCCCTTATGGTGGGAACATGTTCATTAAGGGAACACTGTCATTTAATCTTACGTGTTTAAAATGGTTGGTAAAACAACAGTATCTGTTACCTAAGTTCTTACAAAAAACCCACTGAATCTGCGAATGACTCCCCTCACAACAGTGTTATGTTGCAATGATATAAAGTATGGCAAGAGAAACAGTGTACCTGGGGGGAGGGTTTCACAAGGTGCTGCACACTGCCTTATGTTTCATCAGAAAAAGGTGATGTTCCCTCCCTACTTCCCCTTTAGCCCTGCATTTCCTGCTGCCCCGTGTCAGGCCCCAGTGCTGGTTAGAACTAGGAAATCTGTTATGGCCTTTTCTTTTAAAGCACAAAAGAAATACTGACTGTAAGATGGATGATATTTCTGTGTTTCTGTTTACAAGGAGGATGATCCGGACAACCCTCTCGGGCCTAACTCGTACCGCGTTCTTCATAATGGGTTTCCAGGTTAAAGTAAAAGGGAAAGTAGCGAGTCTCCCAGAAGCCCCAATCTTTGTTGCAGCTCCTCATTCAAGCTTTTTTGATGCCATTGTTTGTGCCCTGACTGGAATGCCATCCATAGTGTCTAGAGCAGAGAACCTGTCCACTCCGGTATTTGGCAGTAAGTATTTATGAGAGTAAACAAAACAAAACAAAAAAGGTTACAAGTCAGCAACTTGATACTGGGCCAAAGATTTTATCTCTGAAAGTGATTTAGGAGCAGACTTTAAAGTCATTAGGTTCCAAAGATACTGACAAGTTATTTCCAGTGAAATTCCTGTGACGTTATCTTTCTGAATTGGTAAATATGTCTAGAAGTATGATGTTTCTTTTCAGGTATGAAATTATAATATTACTTGAAACTTTGCTTTATACTGAAAGCATGTTTTGCAACTGCTCAGGCTAGAAGCTTTCTCTTTACTTCTCCCAGGAGGTAGCTCAAGAAATGCTTGACTGCAGTCTTTTAACAGTGTGGCCCATAAATGTAGAACACAGATTGGTGAAGGTTATTTCAAAATAGACCCAAACTACAGCAGTCTGGAAAATACCATATTTATAAGTTTAAACTTGCAGGCACTGTTATGGATTTTTTTTTAATGGGAGGAAGACCAGGAAGGAATAAAAGAGGAGTTACTCAAAAAGGAAATGCAGAGAATGGAAAAGATCAGATGACTCATGCTTCTATTATTTTCTCCTCCTTTTGGCACAAAAAGAATCTCTGTTTGCTTTATTACTGGAATCAGTTGTAGACTTCCTGCTATCTATACAGTAACCCAGAACTAAACTCAGCAGGCAACATAGCAAAGTATCTTTGTAAAAATTAAGCTAACAGATAATATATGGGTTTTAGCTCAAAAGCACAAGACTGGGGCATAGAAGATAATTCTTCACCAGGTCTCATCACATTTTAGTAGGTCCACGCATTATGATGCAGACCTCTGATTAAATGAGGGGTTTTTTTTCTGTAATTAACATAGATTTTGTGCATGCTATATAACTGAAAAGGGAACTAACTTGTTGGGTGCAGTCTGCATGAGTTAGGCCTGAGTGTGGCCCATGAGTAGAGTCGAGTCCCAGTCAGGTCCCTCTCTTAGAATTGTTTGGAAATGCTCAGTGAAAAATATCAGCAATATTATTAGAATGTGTTTGTGTGAATATATAATTACTGTAAAGCTCCTCATCTGGCAGTGTAGCTATGTCTTCTGTGTCTTACTTCCCATTTTGCAAAATGAGGAAAATAATAACACTCATCAATTTAGTCTAGAAGTTGTTTATGTGGACTCTGTCTCCTAGTGTATAGGAGAAAGTTTTTGCTGCAAGGAAGCCTTGAACCCATGTTTTTTCTCAGCACTAGTATAAGACAAATATTTTTTATCTCTTTCACAGCAATTCTGAGTTCCCTTCAGCCTGTAGCAGTCTCTCGTCAGGACCCTGATTCCCGGAAGAACACGGTCGCTGAAATAACTAAACGGGCATTATCCAGAGGCCAGTGGCCACAGGTAATAAATACACAGCAGGTGCCTTTGCCTTGGTGTGTGTGAGTCAGTATTCTGAAGGTAGCTCATGGGTGAGAAGCTGGAAGGCTGTGCTCACAGCGGTCAGGGGATGAGCAGTTGGTGAGATGGGTAACCCAGACTGTCCAGGCTCCAGCACAGACAGCTCAAAACAGCAGTTTCTCACATAAAGAGTAGCTGAGGTGGAGCTCAGTTTGCTCTTTAGGTTAATAATGCTCTAAACTCAAGATTTCTAGGTTGGTCAGAATTGTGGTACCGTGGAACCAAAAATTACTGCTTCTGCACAGTGATCATTCCTCAGCAGCAAAGAATGATGTTGCACTTCCAGCTCTTGGATGGCTTTCCATCCTAAAGAGCTAATGGGCCAGGGGCTGCTCAGGATAGAGAAAAGTATTGATGCAGCAACTCTGCTGCTTTTACAACAGGCAGAGGGCTGGGATGGAAATCCACACCTTTCCAAGAAGAAAGACCAGGAGCACTTGTGAACCTCCTGACATCTCATTTGGCAGTTTCTTTCTGCTTTCTTCTGCTGCTTTTACTGTGGTCTCATGTTGCCTTCACATACTACAAATACACTGTCATGCCAAGCTGCTGAACAAATACAGTCATTGATACAAGACCTTTCTCCACAGATATCTTCTGCATATTTGTGTATAAAGTCACGCTCTGTGTTTTGAATTAGTTCTTGATTTCTTGAGGGTTAATTTCCTTAAAATAAAAACTGAAAGTGACTGGTTTAGTAGCTAAAGTCACAAGGTGTCGTTAGTCATAGCTGGATACCTCCTAAATGACTAAGCAAGAAATGTTAACTTTTCCTTCACTGCTGTTCCAAGGAATGGCTTTTGGAGAAAAGTAAAAGAAGCAAATGAAAATAATAGGCTTCAGTTGCAGTTACCTCTGTGACAGCTAGACCTGCTGTGTACTGCTCTACTTTCTGAATAGTCTCCAGAAACAGAGACCATTCCAGTAGGGAAGACCAACACTTGCCTTTTTTTTTTGTAATGGCATTATTTAGACATTTCATAAACACCTTAGAAAAAGCTTTTCAGCATTTAGGCTAATTTAATTTAACTCAGAAATGCATTTTTCTAAGCTGCTGTAAATACTTTTAGAGCCTCCATTATCTTTTTCAATTTGTCAGTTATACAGAGGATTTTAAATATTCAGATGTCAAAGCTAGGAAGACTTTTTTTTTGACACTGTACTTACAAACTACACTGATGCTCAGGATTTGCTAAACTGTTACGGATGAATGCCCTGGTAGACCTAATCTCTGCTGAAAGCAGCATGGGGAGGAAAGGGAAATGGGCTTTACACCAGTGCTGCACTTGGGATAGAACCTACATAAATATGATGACATAAATAGTGCATGAGTCAGGTAATCTGGGAATCTCAAAGACAGAGTCAGCAGTACATCTGAGGGTGTCACTGGGTGATTCCTAGTCCTGTGCCCTGGCCACACCTTCCTCCTATGCTTTTCTTTTTCTTGAGAAACTTGACCACAAGATGATGTCTGTCATCACCTTCAGAGTGCCTGGGCTGCATTCTCTTAGCATGATAGAAAAGAGCAGCTGGATTCCCTCTTCCCTCCTCTTAAAACCCAAACACAAAAGGCTTGGCAGCCTTACGAAGATCATGAGGTTCTGATTAGTGCTTCTCCAACCCTGTACCAAAGCAAAGAGGAAGGAGGGAACAATTACTTACTCTTCGGTCAGTCACTAACCTGTTTTCTGGGGATTAGGACATAGACTAAGCAGAACCATACCCATGTTTGTGCCCATAGCCCCAGTGAACAATTTCTGATTACAGAATGTGTAGAGGACTAACTGAAAATTGGGGTGTGCAGCTGCCTTTGTCATACCTTAGAACAGTCTATATGTTGTGGGTGTGACCTACTGAGGCCCTTTCACGTCTAGCCTTGACCTCTTTATTCGGAATGAAGTGGGAGCACACCTTGAACACTCTCAGTCTGGACCAGTTTTTGTGGTGAGGTTTTTTTTGGAGTGCTGCTCATCATCCTCTAGTGATATGAGAAATACAAAGCTTTCTCATATTCCACAGGAGACTGGGTTCAGTGTGGCACACTGCAGCTCACAGTGCACCTACTGTAGTATCTCGGCCACTAATTCAGAAACCTGCTGGGTACTGAGGTGTGTGAGTCATTGAGGTTCTGAGGCTGCTGTGGTGGGCAGTTCCTCCAGAGCTCTGCCTCACAGACACACATGTTCTCTGTGCCTTTTGCTGCTGCTACTCAAGCTGACATCTCATCACAGCTGGAATCTCACTCATGTTGATGGCATTTGTGCCTGTAAATGCTCAAGTACCTCATGGCACTTCCTGTCAACCCCATTCTATAAGGATGTCCTGGCAGAGGAACAATTTTCCTACAATTACCAACACTAAAACTTCAAGTGAAACACTTAAAAGTCTTTTGTGCCATATTTCTGAACTGACAAAGGCCATTCCCCAGAACTCCTCTCCTATAAAGCATTTGTTTTCAAATTAAGATGGGCCAGATGTTAGTAATATTGTGAGCATCCTTCACTTATTTGTTCATTACATTTTGAAACAGTGATGATATGATACAGTACAACAGGTCATAGACCTTGCATAAAGTCAGCCTGTGCGTAACAGAGGCTAAAGTGTAATCTTTTTATGAAATACGTGGATGTGTATATATATGTTTGTCTCTCTTTAAATCCAAGATACTGATTTTCCCAGAAGGCACCTGCACAAACCGATCTTGCCTGATCACATTTAAACAAGGTGAGATATTTTGTCACATTGTTGTTGGAGAATAATCTGTGATTATCAATTTGTTGTTATAGTAAGGACTGTACTTCTGCAAGTACATCATCTGCAACAGCACTACAGTAATCCCTTACATCATTAAAGTTTCAGTAGCGCTAAACCCCCTCTTTTATACTAGATAGCTTATTTTTCTGATTTATGCTGTTGTACAGGATGCAAAATATCTATGACGTATATAATTAGTTGGTTGGGGTTTTTTCTGGGTACAGTTTTCATCTGATTGATTTACCCATAAAGGTAACTGTGATTATTATGAGATGAACATATGAACTCAGCTTACAGATGTGCAGTTTTAGATTCCTGTAAATTTTGCCATGCAACCATGTTATGAAATCTCTTTGCCTAGTGCTTAGCAAGCCAGAATAATAGATATTTAACACTGAAAGGTGTTAAAAATGGCATCAGTAATCATTAGATTGTTGTGCTGCACGGTTAGAGCCATGTTGCTCTCCTTTCTTAACTGTTTGAGTAGCAAAGTTACAAAACCACTGCTGTGTGCTCAGATCCCTATCACTTCCAAAGATGACAGAACAGAGAAGGATTCAGGAAATGCTCAACAGCCTTGTGAGCATCTAATCCTTTGGAATGAATGCCAGTCAATGGGGAGATAATACACAGAGAAGATTACTTTGAACAATCCAAGAATCTTAGACAGCTTTTTCTTTGAAATGGAGCCTAACCCTTTCCTGTCCTGACATCTTGCTACTTGTGCTGCTGATCTAAAATCAAATAAACAAACAAAAAATCAAACCAAACAACAACCAAAAAAAAAACCTAAATGAGAAGAACACATTCTCCTTGCCTTTTAAAAAATGTCGGCTTCTAGATGTCTGAAATGAGCCACCTAATACTCTGAATTGCTGTGTTAAGCTGTCATAACAATCAGTTGTAATTTGTGGCTGCAGGTGCCTTTGTTTCACGAGTGCCTGTACAACCCATCTTACTCCGATACCCCAACAAGCTGGTAAGCAGAGCATTCTTCTCTCACTAACCAGTCACACAGAAGTCGAAATCCTGACTTACATGGTACCTGTGATAAACATTTTTCATTGTCGCTGAAGAATATATTGTCCTGAGCTCCTGAAAGCAGCCAGGCTTCCCAAGTGTCACCATGGTGTAGTTGCTATTCTGAGTGTGAAAAACTTACTGCTGAGCTTCTCAGCTGAAGTGAGAGGGCAGGCAGGGAAGTATTGCAGCGGAAGTTAGAAACTTCCTGCAGTGCCACAGAGTCTGTACTTCACCGTCTAAAATGGACACAACTTCCCTACTAGTCGTCATTTTTTTGTTTAAGCTCAAGATAGTCTTACTGCAAAGGGACTTTCAAAGTTTCTGAACAAGAGCAAAGCTGAGCCATGAACATCCCATGCCCCTCCTTCAGGGACCTCAGGAGGGCAGCTTTGCAGATGTTCTTTTCATGCAGCATTTCTTGTGTGGCTCTGCTTCACTGACATGTGTAAGTCTGGAACCTTTTTAACTTTTTTTTTAATTATCTGGTCATCCACCCAATCCAGAAAAGACCAAACTTTTAATTCCTAATGTTTTCTATGATTAAAAACACAATTGTTGTTGTTATTTACAAAGATTCCTTTGTATAATCCTTTTACAAATGAATTTCAAAAGTTAACCACTCAAGGAGATTGGTATCACATTTGACTGATAGGATTTAAGGTTCTCCAGTATAAATTGTAAAAATTATGTGTAAGAAGTGACAGAGTGGGAAAAAAAAAGAAAGCAAAAAAAAGCAAAGAAAAAGCATGATAGGTCATGCAGACATGTCCTTAAAAACTAAATCAGACATATTAATGAGAGTGCCTTTCTAAAGGGACTGGTGAAGTTGACTGAAAAGTCTCACTAGTGCTTTCTGCTGTTTGAATCAGAGTGAATGATTTACAGTATCTAAGTAACTACATAAATATTATTCCCAATTGTTGATAATAGTCTGCCATGCTTATTTCCAAATTTTTAAGGCAGAGAATCCTATTTGCCATAACACCTTTTTTTATTTTCACTACAGGACTATGAAACCCTCATCCGCTTTTACTAAACTCGTGCCTGTTTTAAATTGTAACTTATCTGCTCTCTAACTTGCATCTGGTTCTGTCATACATTTCTGTATTTTATTTTTTCCTTAGGATACTGTGACCTGGACATGGCAGGGCTATTCATTGTAAGTTTCTTAATCCTACTGAAAATTACATACAGAATTTTTGCTCCCGTTCCTAAACAGTCTGCCAAACAGCTTCCACTAAGCCAAGACACATGTTCTTCTAGATCTGTTTTTATGAGGGGGAAATACTTGGGGATAATGCTGTCATGCAGTAGATTTCGTATCTAAGTGGCTAGGGAAAGGGATTATTTCCTGCTCTGCCACTCCTTTTTTTTTTCAGTTTTCTCCCGTTTTGCATGTTACATGGAGCAAAAGAAAGATTTGATTTTTTTTTCTTTGGGAAACATTCATAGTCATCAAAATCCATAGATGTTTACAGATTCCTATATGGTATACAAACAAGAATAACATTATTTCAGTTTATTCATTCCTCTGTATCATTTGCAGTCATATGAGAGTAAATGAAGATGGGCAAAATAAGTGTTAATTTTTCCCATAATTCCCACTCAAACATCGAGGATTCCTCTTCAGATTTTTATTTTTGACAGACTCAAGAAAAGTAATTGTTTTGAAATCTCAGTGAAAAAGCTGTATATATATCTTTTGACATTCAAATAATGAAAAATACTTCAATAAATTAGTTAGGCAGTGGATCTGTGTTTATTTCTCAGCACAGGTGGCCATCTAATATGCTAAAAAACTATTGAAATATTAGAAAACCTTCATAACTGCACTGAAAATATGTCTGGGAAATACTTTTCACCTTAAAAACAGTCATTATAAATGTGCATTTGCAGTATCCATATACCAAATGGTCATGTGGAATACGGAGTGTCTCTAAGTACAGTAGTACTGATTTACTAAGAGAGTAACATTTTTAAGGCAACTAATTCTGAAACATGTCTGAACTAGTGGAGCAGATCATAAACACCTTTTAAGCTATCATTAGTTAATCTTAATATCTGCACACTTACAGAATGGACATGATGAAAATGTTCATTTCAGTTTCCCAAAAATCTTTTGCTATTATTATTACTGCTGAGAGTAATTAACACTGCAAATTCAGAACATACTAGAATTCCTTTATGAAGGACTTAACACTGGAAGATTAAATGGAGCTGTGTCTTCAGCTATGAGAGATGGTGTAGGAAGAAATGTAGTCAGAGGTTTTCTTGTGGGAGGGAGGAAGCTGCCCATTCACTCACAACTGAGAAATGCTCTAAGCCTGGTGGCTGGATGGTGAAGGCTCAAACTGAAACCTGTGAGAAGATGAGAGGAACTGCTTGGCAAACTCATGGGAAGGGAAGGGATGGATGGATGGAGAAGAATCTAGACATTCTTAACAAAAATAACTGGAGCAAGGAGAAGAACACTCCCCATACAAACCTGCAGATCACAAAATGCAGAACTGTCACACTCTTTGTAAAACTTCCTGGATATTGTGGCCAGGATGGGACAGTACCAGTCTCCTTCTCAGAAACCTGCTGACCCAGTTCCTGCTTTTACTTACTGCTTCTTTCTAACTTTTGTGCCTTGCTGGATGAGTACCTAATCTTATGTATTAGAAAATCAAGCATTAAGTGTGGATTCATGCAGAAGGTAGAAAGGATTCCCTTGTCCAAAACAAGAACAGAGGAAAGACTGCTTGAAGGTTTTCTATTATAATGTACCTGATAGAAAGTAAAGGGCAAATAAATTTCTGCTTAAAAATCATAGTGAAAAGAGCAAGCCAGAAGTAGAAATGATTATGCTTACCCTCCTTAGCAGTTTCTTCCTCCCCTACCCCACCTGTTGATGCTAAAATCTCTGACTTTTTCTAAAAGCACTGAAGGCCCTGAACATACTGACACTTCATTAACCCATCTATGTAAACACTACTATTATTTGCAAAATTACTAGCAAATACTAATAAATTCTTGCTTCAGTTGCATAAGGAAGTTACTGGTTCCATTTTGCAGCTGAGAGAATAACAGATAAATTAAAGCTACTTCTCAGAATCAAAGCTCTTAAAGCTTAAAATCCGGTATGTGTTCACCTCTTTAAAGAGAGAGGGATGTGGCCAAGAAGCTGTAAAGAACGGTTTTGTGCACGACCGCCCACAAGAAGTTGCCTTCCCAGTGAGCAAGCAGTAGGGATGTTCAGAAGGCCCGTAGAAAAAGTGTCAAAAACAACTTTTCAGGGGACTTCACTGCAAGGTGCTTAAAAGTTTTGCCCAATATTGGCTTTGCTTTTTCTGTGCTTTAAGAAGTTTCATCTACTGACGTGCAAATGCTTTGGTTTTAAATAAGTAAAACATGTTTTTCTTCCTCTTTGCCCGCAGTAAAGTGCTGTGCTTACTGACAATGTGTCAGCTCTTCACAAGAGTAGAAGTTGAGGTAAGAATTGGAAATATTTTCGTACTCAGATGCAGCAAGCAGGGAATTACTGCTTTAATATAAATGCATGATTCACATTATTAGTCACTGTTAGTGAACAATAAACAAATGTCTTAGAAACAAGAACAAGAATCACAGAGAGGAGTAAATTTAATTGGTTGTCCAAGTGTATGTTGGAAACTCTGTTGAGTTAGAAACAGTTTTCTGCTAGAAACTCATGAGTTTCTAAAAGAAAATTGTCAGAAATGTCTTTATTTTTAAAGCATTGTAAAATCACTGTAAACTATCACCAGATGCATTTTACAGATGTTAAAACTAAGAACACGTTCTGTTAAAGGTAACACCTTCTTTTTCCCATCTTCATATTCTATGATCCTTTAAAAGTATCCTTATCTTCCTCACCATCTTCCCAGACTGAACTCTTACAGTTTTCTACAACTAAGAGGTTACTTAAGGACTCAAGTACTTGTAGTGAGCCTTGTGTAATGAACTAGTTGACAACTGAATGACAACTGAAACAACATACACACTTCCTAACATGAGCACACACACTCAGTCTGCTCCCTGTCAGACAGACAAGATTCAAAACACAGTAGTGAGGAGCCAGGTAAATCGTTCAAACCTCAGTTAAGTGTTGTATTTCACATTCCTTACCAGACCACAAAGGATTATCAGTGTGGACTAAGTTGCTTTAGGGACCCAAGGAAGGGGAGAAATTGATGGGTTTTGCTGTTTGTTTGCAAAGCACAGAATTTAGCACAGTTGTCCAAAGCCCTGTGAATACAAGCAGTGTTGTTACTCCTAACAATTAGCCATATAGTCTGTGTTGTGAAACATTGAAATTTATTTTAAGGATGCATCTTGTTACTGTGTAATACATGCAATAGACACATATTTATACAAGTTGTAATAAAGAGATCATTCTCCTAATAATTTTGTGCAGAAGAATGTAATTTATATACTGGGAGCAAGAAATAGTTAATGTAGCCCTTCCAGTAGAAGGAAGGGCTATGCTTTCCCCTGCTTCAGAGCTCAAACTTGTCTGTTAGAAAATAAATTTCGTGTTACAAAAAAATGGAAGTGAAACATTTAAAGAATTGCAGCTTTCACAGAAGCATGTGTCCCCAAAGTGAAACTGGTTTCTTGGCATCAATGCAAAAGTCTTTCCATTTCTAAAAAGAGAGGGGGCAGATTTTCCTGGGGAAGGAGGGAATCCAACTACTTTTAGGAGTGGACATTTTTGTTGCTGTCCCATGCTGTGAGGAAGTAGCTTCTCCACTCCCAGAGTCTTGCACTGCCTCTACCTGCTGTGCATGAGCAGTGCTGGACTCCTGTAGTCCAGGGGTGTATGTGTTAGCATATTTAGTCAAACTAACAAACTGTAGATACTGAAAGTTAAGCAGTGAACCTGGCAGTGAGTTTTAGGTCTGCAAAAGATACATCATTTAACAAATTCTGTAACAAGAAAGACTAGTTCAAAAGCAGGTCAGAGAATTATTTATGCTCCTGAAAGAGCTGTGAAAAATTTTTCTTATAGGACTGCAGTTTGACAGGGAAGGTTTACTTACTGCTCCTCGGGAGATAAGCAGCTGGGTGTGTGTGTGAGATCATTCCACCACAGGATGTCAAGAAACCAAATTCTCCCTCTGCCCAGCTGTGGTTTCTGGCAAACAGGTTTAGTGAATAATTGTATGTGGGTTTTTTGAAGGGGATGGAGGTGGTGTTTAACCTGCCAGAAAGCTACATTGCTTTCTGAGCAAGACCTCGGCCTCAACGGATGTGATGACCCCTTTCAAAACCATGACCATGGTTACATAGAGTTGTGGCTTCATCTCACCCAGTGACGACAGAGTTTTTTGTGTCTGTGCATTGTGCCTGTGCCTTCTCAACTTAAGAGTTATGTGACTTTTAAAGGGGAACTGTGGTAAGCAGGGTCCTGTGTCAGACCTTGAACAGAGCTGGCAACCGCTTGCAGAAGGAATGAAATCTCAAGCGTTTGTGTGAACAGCTGGAGCCCTGCTTTCCTTACAGGGGAGACAACTTTCGAGTGTAAACAGAAAATTATTATGGCTACTTGACAGATAACCAATTCCATAAACTTACTGGCTTTAATCAGAAGGAGGAAGCATTCCTTAAAAACAAACATTAAAAGGCTGTTCAGGATGGCCTGCATTTATATAGGACGGTTACCACTATATTAGTGCATCACCAGCAGCTGCAATATAGCTGAAGAAACATATTGACATATAATTGGCAATCGTGTCTTCCAGTGAATCATGAGCAACACCTTATTTTGGAATTGCTGTAATTTAGGAATTCAGGGCAAGACTGCAGGATGGGGAGCAACAGAACTCAGATAAATGATAACCATAGCTGAGAAGAGGAACAGTAAACAGAGCTGTGAGCCAACACTTTAGACTGAAGTAGAAAGAGCAAAATAGTCCTACACACGCACTGCTTTGCAAACAGCTGCTGGTTCACACTGCAATAGATAGTAGTTCCTCTATAGGATATTTTAGTGAAGAGATACTTGAACTTCTTCCGTATTAATATTGAATAAATCCTCAACAGTAAATGTGTTGCCATTTAGATATCTGAGGTGTTTGCCAGGTGTAGGAGGAGAGAAGGTGGTTGGGATTTTTTACTGTCTGCTTGGAGTTCCAAAATTTTACAGTATTGTATCCATTTAATGTGCTCCTTACAGCTCAGAACTATGATTCCTTACCATTTTTGTCAGGCAGGAAAAATGTACAGGAAACCTTTCAGTCACACGCTGACAGATACAATTAACAGGTACGAGGTGGGACTGCAGTGTGTATTTAAAAACATTAAAACTCTTACATACACTATTGCAGTGTATGTAACACTGCAATATAACATCACTTATAAAGAATCTTTGAAAAGGAGTGGTAGTATTTCAAACTCACATTCTTACCAGTGCATCATTTAATTTTCTTACAAAGTATGCGTTTATTATACTGTACTTCCTTGGGGAGGTTGACTTTTCACATTAAAGAAGCTCCTACCAATCCTTAAGAGGTAGTTTTGGACTAAATCTCAGTTGTGTGGTGAGGGTGGAAGAGCCAGAGCTGTTCCTGAGGCGGCCGAGACCTCTAGTGCCCAGTTCCTTCATTGCATGGCTAATTTCTTCTCTCCTGTTTTTCCCCCATCAACCAGTAATAAGAAATTGTTCTGTTGCTAATAACGTGGGGACTGTTGAATTGATTGGATAACTCATCCCTTTCAGTTTCTGCCTGTTCACGTTCCTACTGAGGAAGAAAAGGACGATCCCATTCTTTTTGCCTACAGAGTCCGACAAACCATGGCAACGTAAGCAGTCACCAGTTAAATCTTTGAGAATTCTTCTTTTATATCCAGAAATTCCATATGTGTCCTAGGCATAAAGCGCAATTCATTCAAATCCCAGGTACTAGATATAGGAATTGCTCTAGATTTTCACTAAGAGGTGTCAAATTCGTATACTAGAACAACCTGATTGTTTTTACATGGAGCATAAGGGAGGTTGTCTTACACTGAAACACGGTATGTTCAATTCATAGAAAACTGGAATAAATTTCTCTCTTTTTGCTTGGCAAGAATGAGTGGGTGGTTTGTTCTCCAAGGTTACTGGGCTGCATTTACAAGGTTGTAAATCATAAAACATCATGACGCTGCCATAACATAGTTTCAAAGTGTGGTTTCACGGTTACACAAAATGAGATGTATTCCTTTGTCCTACTTGCAGCAGTGCAAGAATGAATTATCATTTGTTTTGCATGTTAGAGAAGGCAAACAGTCAACAAGAAGTAATTTTCATCTAAGAAACTGATTTTTCTTTTTCCTTAATTTTGTTTCAGTGCTTTGAATGTGCCAGTTACTGATCACACTTTCGAAGATTGCAGACTGATGATTTCAGCAGGACAGCTGACTTTACCCATGGAAGCTGGGCTGGTGGAGTTCACCAAAATTAGCAAGAAACTCAAGTAAGGAAAGTTTAGCTATTGGTAGCTTAATTACTGCAGTGCTGCAGGTGTCAGTGGCCATCTACAAAAGGATAAATTACCTGACAACTGACTTGGCCTTGTGTTATGTAGTATATAATATATTTCTCTATATATAATTTATATAATATATTTATGTATACAGCTTACATTACATGCATAAATTACAGGAAAATGAGAGCAGAGGAAAACCCAGTAAGGACTAAGACCAAGTAATTTTTGTGGGCAGAGTTGCAAGAGGAAAAATGCATTTTTCTAATCTTGTATGGAATCATCTCACCAGAGGGTGAGGAAGGTAGAGTGGTACCTATTTTAAGCACTTAATCCAAATTTAAATTGCTTTGGTGGAGAGGTACTGGCAGCATGTGGCAGGAAGTAAAAAAAAAATCTCTCCATCCTGAGGTTTCAGCCAGTGGTTTACTGTTCTTAGTTGTACTGTGCAGCAACATGTCACTTGTGATGTCAACTTTTTCTGACTGGATACAGTGGAATTTGAGGGCTGAACCACATAACCATACAGTAATTCCATCAAATAACCTGGCATGGTTGTGGGGAAATCTGAATTATGTGTGCAGTGAATCTTGACTTATTATTTATGTGCTAAATCATAAATAATGCCAAACTGTTTGGAACAGTTACTTGGTAATAACTAATCATTCTTAGTGAGGTGCAGTGGTGTATTTCTGCAGAGATCAAATACTTCTGAGTCTGCAGTGATCCTGCTGTTAGGGTAGAGAGTCTGCTAATTGAGCTGAGATCTGCTCCCGTTTAAGGAAATACTCATCCTGCTGTAGTATGCTACACCTGAGTTTATGATAATGAAAAGCTCTCTGCTAGAGTAGCCTAGTAACTTAACGGATAGTTCTAGGTTTGGGAAGTCACTCTAAGGAAGCCTGACATACCCAAGCATAGAACTGCCTGCTTTTAACATTATTAACCGGGGGGGGATCAGTCCTTAATTGCTGATTTACTTTAAAATATCCAGTCTGAAGTACAGCATTAGAAATGCTGTGCACGCATGCTCTGTTTGGCAGTTTTTTGTCTTTGAACGCTATAATCGCTCCTACTGAAATTCCATCTGTCCAAGAACTGCTATATAGAAATATCTCCTCTCCCTCATGTTTGCATAGCCTAAAATGGAAACATGTCAGAGAGCAGTTGGATACTTTTGCTGCTATTGCAAGTGCTTCCAAAGGGGGAAGAATTGGAATTGAGGAGTTTGCGGACTACTTGAAGCTGCCTATTTCAGATGTCCTCAAAGAGCTGTTTCTACTCTTTGACAGGGTGAGTAGTTGGTTAACTGACCTGTTGACAATATTTTGTTAGAAATCACATCCCAAAAGGATATTTACTTCATTATGTCCAGCTTATTAAATGCTTCTTGGTTAGCAGTTTCCTGTAGGCAGGATAGGTGACTCTTAGAGTTTCCTTCATAAGTTTGTTGGAGAAACAGTGATCAGTTTGTGTCTTGGGAGATGGCAGTCATCTCTTGGACCAAGTTGCTGCACCAGTATCAGACAATAATTTCCATGTTGGTAATGGCTGAATATTTCTCTTTGCCTAGCTCAGATTTTGAGCTTATATATGTAGTTATGTACTTATGACAGCTTAATTACCTAATATAGTTGTAAGCAGATAATTTAAGGCAGAGTGAATCTCACGGGAGTGTTAATTAGAATACTAGTGTTCCTGCTGTGTTTTTGAAGGGTGCTGTTAGAGTTTACAAGGACCCGTCTTTCCTAAGGAATCTGAACTCCTGTGGCCTCCTCCAGCCATAAAGGGGGCTGTGCATTAATGTGATCATTTAGGCTTTCCCCCATGGTCAGTGCTAGTCTCTCCCGTTTCCTACTTCTCTCTGAGGATGGCCAGAATTTCTCTGTGGATGCCCTTCTGGCTATACCAGCAGCATCAGTGACTAGAGCAGAGCATAGAAATCATCTTCTAGGCACCCAGCATGTGCTGCAGTGCAAGCAGCGTGTTGTCCTGCAAGTGCTTACGAACTGGAGGTTTTCCCAACTCAGCCTCACTCGTGCTGATCAAGTTAACTTTAGCAGTACACCCATCCTTGGCAGATCATTGTACTGTAAACGCCCATTAAAACCGTTTCGGGATTTTTCCAGATAAAAAGTTTTTACAAGCTCTAAAATAGGGAAGAGCCAAATATATTTCCTGAATTGCTGAGTGCGCTGAAGCCCTAGCAGAGCTGGGTCCTCATCCTTTCATCATTCTTGCCTCCTCATCTTGGGCCATTGGCTCCTTTGAGCCTGTAGTAGGAGTCCTGAAGCACAGTACATACATCAGAAATGTGGTGTGGCAACCAGAATAAGTAAGGGCAAAGAAGACTCCCTTCATTTTCCTTGTCTGGCACTACAGCACCAGTGACTAGAACTAGCAAAGTAATGTTCAATTCACTAAAAAGTTAAAGGGATGAAAGACTGCAAGAACAGACAGGTTCAAGGCTGTGTTCGCCTTTAAGGAGGTCAGCATACCTGAGGATCAGTCACTCATGTAGCAGGGCTCTTTTCGAATTGCTTCAGGTATGAGCACAGACATTTTGAGACTTCTGCTCCATGGCTTTCAACCTCATCATTTTTTTCTCTAAAATGTTCCCTCAAATCACATAAAGCTAACCACGCAAAGAAGAAAAGAAGAAATACAGGCGTATCATCACCTGACAGAAACCAGTGAGACCTCACTGGCAGCCAGGGACATGCACTAACTTGGTGAAGTCTGAGCATGCAAATAGGCTGTGCTTTGCCCACGCCCACGTCAGACACTACAGAGCTTCAGAGAGTTACAGAAGCCCTGGATCTCTGACTCCCTTCAACAAATCTTGACAATGTTCCTTGCTAAAGCTTTGCTGAGCGGAGGAAGTGACAGTGGTCGTGGAGGGAGCCTGGCACGTGGCCTTGGAGGTCTCCTAACAGGAGGTGGTGGACGTGGAGGGAATATTGGAGGACTCGTCGGAGGTCTTGTCAATCTTATAAGTGAAGCAGCAGCTCAGTATAACCCAGAGCCGCCTCCACCTCCTCGCAATCATTTCACAAATGTGGAAGCTTATGAGAGCGAGGAGATCAGACGGTTTCGTCGCCTTTTTGCCCAGCTGGCTGGAGATGATATGGAAGTGTGTGCCACAGAGCTGAGGGACATCCTGAACAAGGTTATTTCCAGACATCAAGACCTGAAGACAGATGGCTTCAGCTTAGACACGTGCCGTAGCATGGTAGCCGTCATGGACTGTGACACGAACGGCAAACTGGGCTTTGAAGAGTTTAAGTACCTGTGGAACAACATCAAGAAATGGCAGTGTGTATACAAGCAGCATGATACTGATCAGTCTGGCACTCTTGGGAGAGCTCAGCTGCCGAACGCCTTGAAGGCTGCAGGGTTCCACCTGAAGGAAGAACTCCTCCGGGTCATCGTGCGCAGATACGCCAACGAGGACGGCAGCATGGATTTCAACAACTTCATCAGCTGCCTGGTGCGGCTGGACAGCATGTTCCGCACCTTCAAGTCCCTGGACCGAGATGGAAGTGGACGGATCAAGGTGACCATTGAAGACTGGCTGCAGCTGACCATGTATTCCTGAGGGCATAGCAGAGAAGAACAGGCTTCGTCTGGAAGATACCCAGGGAAGGCTGCAATGCTGTGCTGTAGAACTGTAGTCTTTTCCTTGTTCTAAGGCAGATGGAGCTAGTGGGAGATGGCTCAGCTTCAAGTGTTGTGATTCCTCTTGTGCATGCATTAGTCTGCTTTTCTGAAGGGTTTGTATAAGTTGTCGACAGGACATAAAGTCTGTCTCCAAAAACTAAATCTAGACTCTTAAAGTGAGGGAATGTATTGAAAGGATCAAAACTTTGCTATTTCTTTACGTAAAGTGGCTTGTCTATGAATGTAACTATTATATAAAAAGCTCCTAAATTTAGTGTTGTTGTTGCTGTTCTGATTTGTCAGCAGTCACTAAGCTTGAATAAAAGTCTGTTTGCCTGAAGGCAGTCACTGGTAGAGTCATGCAGTTATTTCTAGCAGGGGGAAGAACACTGGAGTTGCAGTAACTGTAATGACCAGGGAATTTACATAACCATTTAATTTCCCTCTTACTTCTCTTCCTGCTTGGCTGCTGAAGCAAAACCTGAGTTGTACTGTCAGTTCTACCTACTGGCCAGGGCAAAATTGAAAATTTACATGAGGCTACTTTTACAACAATTTTCTCCTTCCTACAATTCTATGAACTAGCCTTTTCTCTCTTTCCTTCAAGCTTTAGTATAGTTATAATGCAAACAACTTAAAAAACTGCATTTATATTTAGAGAAATTTGCTGTAATGATGCAGTGACATTGCAGCCAGCTAGCCCAAATCAACCACTGCCTATCCAAGTTAAATTTCATCAGGGTGGAGCATCCCGCTCTGGCTCGTTATGTATTTCTGGCTAATATGTCAAGTTTTGAGAAAAAAAAACTGAATAACATGAACTGTGAAAGGTATATTTCTTTGAATTAAGGATTACACGGTTGATCAAAACACCTCTTGCACAAGGCAAATTTCTCAGCAGGCGCTGCCGCTTTAAATGAAAATTGTGTGGGTGACTCACTGAGAAACGCCACACAATACCTGCAGGGCATCTGCGTGTTAGTGGAGATTGTGGTTTGGTTTTGTTTGGAAACTTCCTTAGCTTTGATATCTAAATCTTGCAGTTACACTTAGCAAATAGTATTTTCCAGATTGATGATAAGTCCTCCCTGATCTACTTAGAAAGCCTTTTACTTGAAACTTAAGAGAAAATAATTTACCATTTTTGCCCAGACTTTTTGTCCTCGTGCTCTTTGTTTAATAGCAATCTGGGTAACAGAAAAAGCTCAAGCTGTGATGAAAGAAGTCAATTCCTTCCTAATGGCATTCACCCCACTCCCAGTCATCCTGTGGAAAAGCACATAGTGCCATTTGGGCTCTGAGTATTAGAAAAGTGAGCACCATCCTATCAGGTTGGTTTCAGAATTTCCCTTACTGACTAGTTAGAACTTGCAAGTAGCAACAGGTGATGGAAATTTGGGAGTTACAGCAATAGCCTCCTACATGATGAGCCTGGGTATGAATACAAGAGGTACATCTGCAGTTCTTCCCCAAATAGTCCAGTTAGTTGTAGCTTCACTGTGGTGACCCTGTAAGTGACTCAGGGTTTATTTACCTAGTAATTTATTTATTTAAATAATTTATTTACCTGCCATGAATGGCAGGCACACACAAAATACACACTTGATTTTTCCTGTTGCCTTATAGAGTGAGAAAAAGGTATTGATGCATCTGTCTTGCAGTCCTTGTGCAGATCTAAGTGCAGAATGCTTATGACTATGCAACTTGCTTGTTTTCCTAAGATTTACTGTATTACATAAAAACACAGCAACAAAATCCCAGTTACCGTAGCATGCTATAGTGAAAAGAGTAGCAGGAAACTGGTTTGCTTAAAGAAAACAAGAGTTGTTAAGGTTACACTATGTTTTGGTTCTTTTATGTAACATAAATACGAATTCCATTTAGGGAATTGGAGCTCAGCTCACATGTTGCTTCCTTAAAATATTCTTGGGTGCATAGGCTGCAAACACAGCTAGATATGTGTAGAAAGACAATTGCAAGTGCTTTTTTTGCTGTGGTGTTATACAAGCACTGAAGGATTTTCTGCGTTTTCAGTTTAACTCCCATCCCTTTTTCCAAGTAACAACCCCATCATTTCTCCTTAACCAAAATGCCAGAGCATTTGGGAGTTAGCCAGCATCCTAGGGTTTAGTAAAGCTAGTCACAACATGATCTTGCAAGCATAGTAACTTTATTTCCTACTAAAATGGCTTGAGTTTTGTGTATCAGTCTGCACTCAGTTTTGATTATTGGGTTTTAGCACTTTAATGAAAGTAATATGACCCTTATTTTGTTGTTTTTCTTGTAATTTTTCCATGTGCAGCCACAGCTGTTCTAACTTCTTTCAGAAGTTGTTTTTAATTAGATTATTTTAGTTAAAGTTTACTTCCCAATTCTTTTCCTGTGATACATATTCTTAACTTTAAAAATAAATTTTAAAAAAATATTCTAATCACAGCAAACAATCCTTTGCTAAGAATACAGTCTACAAAACTGTCCAAAAATAATATTCTATGCACCTTTGAACAATTATTATTTATACTCTTTCTTGTTTTAGAGATTTATGTTTGTAATGTTACACTTTAAAGTTAGATCTGTTATCTCTGAGAACTACAATGTAGCCTGTTAAATTTAGAGCTTGATGAGGAAAACTTAGTACTGAACGCATTATTAGACATATTTTGTTAATCAAGAACTGTCTTTAAACCTAAATTCAATTACTGAAATCCCTGATTCATAGCACCCAGGATTTTCAAAGCACTCTACTGAGCAGCCTTAGTATTTTCCCCTGGCACACTGCAATGCCAGCAGCAGAAAACCAAGAACAGAAAGGTTAAGGTTGGTATGCTCAAGTGGGCACTAAAAGTTGGTAGGAGAGCCAGAAATAGATTCCAGATCTGGCTCTTTGCTACAGATTTACCCAGGAGACCACCCCCTCTCCCACTTGGCTGAAAAAGTTCTGTGCTGTTCTCAGACGCAGGGACTCCACTTTTTTTAAAAATATTTTCCCTCTTGAAATGCACAGCACATTATCCACCAAGGAAACTCGGCTTTACACTTCAGTTTGCCTTCAAAACTTTTTCGATGAATGCCCTCATTGTGAAGGGTCCAAATGATGAGCTACAAGTCATCTCTACTGTGCTGTCATTAACTGCTCTGTGTCCCACCCTGTAACACTTGTAGATGGCTTTTCCCCAGACAGATGTTTCCCAAAACACTCAAGAAACTTCCAGTGTGGTGGCTGGAACACTCGTGACGTATGCATCGATTTCAACAGGCATCTGCCATTTTCCCTATTTGCAAACATGATGCAACTTACATAGAATTATTCACAAACCCTATCAAAGCAAACTTGAAATGTTCTGTTGATGTACCTTGTAGTTATCACATTGAAACGTTCATTCACATCAAAACTGGAATTATCAGAGAGACTGTTCCAATGAATTCCTTGCCTTTCTGGCTTAAAAGGTAGGACAGTGTATTGGCTTCAAAACAGCATGTAGGGCAGTGCATTTGCTTCAGAGAAAAGTTTCAGATAGATCAAGTAGATTTGGTTGTCCTTTCACTGGCATACATTTTATTGCTGAAGGTTCAAACTCAAAGCAGCAGCGTCACTGTTGGCATGTTTATTCTGAGATGTTTCATTGGTCTCTGAACTTCAGCAAGTGTCAGTGCTAGATGCACTCTTAAACACATGTATTCCTGTTCTTCTTAGAGCCTTCCTGAAGATCATTTAGCAAAGGAAAACTTTTGCGTTGATTTCATTGTTTGTATGTTTATAAGACAGAAATAGATACCCAATTTCTAGCTATTGAAAATACGTATATTGCCGCTCCAGCCTTAGTATTACATATTCAGTGAGCTGTTAGTGCTTTTTTCCAGGAGGAACAAATACTTGTGGTGTTGTAAACCGTATTAGTGCATGCTGTGTATTTGATTTACACAACAGCTTTTGAAGGGTTTTGCAGTATTAACTATAACTACTGGCATGCATGTTTTGGTTACAGAACGGAGACGGCACCATCGACTTCAGAGAATATGTGATTGGTTTGTCTATTCTTTGTAACCCAGCCAACACAGAAGAGACTATTCAGATGGCATTTAAGGTAAGTTCAATTTAGTGTAAATCTGCAAGCCTGACAAATCAAGACTGACTGTAAGTCTGTTACCTTTCAAATCATAAGGTTCAATCTGTTATGCAAATGTGAGCAATACTCTTAAACCAATTGACATTTAGAGTGTAAAGGAGAGGGGAAGAATTGCAGGCATCATAGAAGAGGGTTTCAAAAGCCCTGTGAAGGCACTAATGAATATGTAACTTGGCAGGCTAACTCCAAAAATGATTCAGCAGCACTTGTAGATTTTTTGCCTGAGGTTTTTTCTGCTGTGATTCTTCAATGTCACAATAGATGGAGTAATATCCTCTTGTGGGTCAAGCCTCACTAGATTAATTGTTCTTAACAAAGAGGAGGGAAAAAAATCAAGGAGAAAAACATTCAGGACTGGCACATCCAAAATTGAGCTGCATCTAAGAACTGGTGGCGTGTGCTATGGTGTCCTGACAGCAGTCATGGAGCAGTCATGGAGCAATAGCTCCTTTCACATCTCAGGTACAGGGAGGCAGTACATGACCAGGAATGCCCAAGCTGTGCATCCTTGACTTTTTCTTTGACACAGATTCAGTTATTTTACCCATTAATCTGATCTTATTAACTATATTGAGCAATATATTGAGATACGGGTCGTGTTCATCTTAAACTGGGTACTTTTTAGCATTGATGTGTACTTGGGAAGTACTAGAATTTTTATGGCAATCCATTATATCCACTGGCTTCTTTTTAGATAAGCACCACAACTGTTAAAAGTGTTTTGTGCTTTTTTAGGGATGTTGTATCAGTACAGATTCCTATGAAGAAGCAAGCCTAGCAGCTATTATTGCTGTTTCATTGTTCTGTTTTCCAGACTATACTCTCCAGTATCTTAACAGATGTGCTGATTATAAAATTAGTAATATGTTTTAATATCCAGTTTCAGCAGGAAACAGCTGGTTCAGCTGGTAAAAGCCTGTTTCAGTCTGAAATGGAACTGTGGGTTTCCTTTTGCTACTTTTTTCTTCTTTGCCATTAAATGTTCTTTCCTTCGCAGTGGGGAAGTTTGCCTGTAGCAAGGACTTGAGAATTACAGCCATCCATCCCTTGTATTTCTCAAGGATTGATTCATAGCAGATGCTTACTGTCGCTGTGCTGGGAAGGATGGGAGGATCAGTGTGCACTCACTGTCTGCATTTCAGGAACCAAAATTCCGTGTTAGTTACGATAATTCCTTAGCGAGTGACCAATCACATATACTAAAATTTAGTTATTTTATGTCAGAGCATAAACTATGGCAAGTTTAATCTGATAAAGGATGTCCCCTAACCTAGTGAAAATGAAAACTAAACCCCAAGATATTCCAGTACAGAGAGGCTGAATCCAGTGGAGCCTTAGCATGGCTCATGGTGACCATAAACATGAACCTTTGCTTATATTTTGTCAGTTTTGTATTAGTTTTATCACTGAACTAATGCTGTGAGGTTTGTTTTTGCAGAATGTTCGGATCCCAGCTATAGCATGTATGTTGCTCTGCTAAGTGTCTGCTTAATCTTGTTCTGGAAAAAAATACATAAAATCTTTTGGAAGAGAAAGTAGAGATGCAGCAGGTCTCCTCGAATCCCAATAATTGTTTACAGATAACTTCTGGAATACTACAAAGCCAGTGTGGGTGGCTGATGTGCACAGAAGGTCTACAGGCAACTGGTGCTAAAGTATTTGTACACATTGTGTCTTTTCCAGCTCTTTGACATGGATGATGACGGCACTATAACGGAAAAGGAGTTTGCATCTATCATTCAGTCAGCACTGGGGTTGCCTGAGCTTGATGTTTCCATGCTCTTTAAAGAAATAGATGCAGATGAAACCGGGAAGTTGTCCTATGGTAAGTTTTGCAACACAGAATACTCTGATAGCCGTATTTCCCTGAAATTCTCTGGTGGTTCTAATACTTTGTTCCTGGGGAGAACTGCTGAAGCACAGACCTAGATACTTTGTGTGATACTCGTGAGATTCTTCAGAGCCGACTAACTGGCGATCAGCTTCAGTAAAACAAGCAGGCACCGAAATTTTCTTTGATGCTACACTGTAGGATCTGTGGTTTTGAATGTTTTTCAGATGAGTTCAAGAACTTTGCACTCAAGCATCCCGAATATGCCTCGTTGTTTACTACGTACCTAGATCTACAGAGACACCAGGTCGATCTGTCGGATGAGCAGGACAGTGAGTCACTCGAAGGCAAACACAGCCCAGTCAGGAGCACAACCCTGGTCTCGGAAAAAACACCAATCGCAAGAAATAAAGTCGGTCCTGAAGGCAATGAAGAGGATAGTTCAAGTACCTCTGACAAAAAGGATGACTGAGAAGAGTTAAAGAATTCAGCTTCTGAATTCTACGGGATTTTTTCCCTAGCTGTTCATAAGCACAATTGATGTAAAATGGAGATGGAAGTTACAATTTAAAAAAAAGGTTTCTTTTTTTACTTTCATATCAGGAGGAGTTATTCATGTTTGAGTGTAAGGGAAAAACCACTGTTCCATCCTTAATGTCAATATCACAACACTGGCAATGTTGGTCAAGTGTCTTCCAAGTTCATGCTTCCACAAAAGTAACTGGTGTGCTAAGGGGGGTAAGAAGCTCCAGCACTGCAGTGGCCTCTCAGAATGGAGACTGAGGAGTCCACTTGTCTAAAAACAAGTGGAATTTTTGGTGCTGCTCAATTCCTCTACGTCCCCAATATGACTTAAGGGGAAAAAATTATGCCAGAGTGTTTTAATTTGCAATATCCATTAGCCTTTCTCAAGTTTCTGAGACACACAGATGAGTTACAGGAAGCTGAGAGCTGAAGCTAGTGGGTTTTGGCTGTCCTTAGATTTCCCTTAACTACTTGTGAACCAGCAAACCTAAGCTTCTGAACAAGACATGCTGATTCACTGATGTTAACAGAAGCAACTTTAGGCTTGAAGGCTAGGTAAAGATGGAAATGGCTGCACTTGTAACAACAGAAAATTTATTGGAATTCCAAGATAGCAGCTCACAGTCTACAGGAAAATGCAGACAGTAAGATCCAAGAATTACCGGACTATTTCAAAATAAATAGAATGTTGTTTACCGTAACAACTGTTCAGGATCACAGTAGGAAGAACATTTCAAACTCCAGCATATTTTTTATTCCAGCAATTATCAAGAGAGGAATGTGACCTTGCTCTGCAAAATGTAAAAGGCAAATACGCTGTCAAGCCATAGTTGTAGTACTTAGTATCTACTCTAAAGTTGTCTCCTAGAAACCATGTTTGCACTACTGTGCCATTACTCAGTGTGTTCTTAGGGTTTGGTTCAAAACAAAGCTCTTTCTAGTCAATTATCTGAGTATGTTTTGCCTCAGTCCTCTGTAGTGCACTGGAAATTGGGCCTGTACCTTTTTCCATCCTTCATCTGAATGCACTTTATAAAGTATTTAAAATATATAGGTACTTATGCAAATACTTCTAAATAAAAATTTGCAAGATATGAAATTACAAGATATTTTCGAATTAAAACAGAGATGAGCAAAGCCTAGAGTGTCTAATACCAATAATAACCAGCTTTCAGCAGGTTTTCATACGTGAAATGATAACCTCTGCTTGCATTGTCTGGCCATAAGCTCATTGCCATGTTTAATCTTTCTCTGTTTATAATTGTGCCTATCCTGATGTTTCATGTGCTTAAAATAAATCTATATTTTTTAAAAGACTTTACTTGAACAGCTGAATCTTTTTGGTACAGTGGGTACTTTGTCTACCACAAGGGGCTGGGGGGATGTCCAGGAAATCATGCTTGTGATGTCTTATCTTCATAAACACAATGCAACCTGAAAGTTGGAGGAGTAGGACAGGACTAATGCTCTTCCCAAGAGTTACTTCTGGTGACTGCCTCAGCAAAAGGGGATCTGATACAAAGAAGGTCTGCAGATAAGTGGAGAGAAGGACCTCCATTTTCTGATGGAAAATAAGGCATCACCATTTACAGGTAAAATGAGTGACCTCAACCACAGTTTAGAAGTAACAATCAGGGTTTTGTGTAGTGTAAACATTAGGAGAGTATTTTCTTTGACTTAAGGAGAAACAGGAGTTACCCTAGCCTGGCTGTACAGTTAGCTAGAATACACGTTACACGCTTAACCAAAGTCCTCAGCTTTTCAACCAGCAATAATCTTTTCAAAGATGACTTCCATTCCAACCAGTGAGAAAATGATGGATGGGCAAAGATGACAGAGAAAACCCTTTCAGTGTCTCGGAATGCAAAGGCTGCCTTATGCCCACTCCTCTTGAATCCAGCCCCATTCAGCACCTGGAGCACTGCTGCCTGGTGCTGTTGCATATTTAGGGCTGGTGACTTCATGAAAATCTGCAAGTCACAGAAGTGCTTTTAGCAGTTAAAGCTAAAAATACTGTGTGCATAAATCTACCTCGCCCAATAGTTTGAGGAAAGGCCACAAATGGGTTTGGTATGTAGCAGTGATTCAACGATGCTCTGAAAAGGAATTAGCTAAACGCTGGAGACGCTAACTCAATATACACACATCTGCTTGATGTGCGGGAAGGGAATACATTAATTTCTAGGCATCATCGCGCCTCAGGGAGCTTTTAAAAGGACCAAACTAAAAGCAGTCTGCAATAAACAGGCATTACATTAAGCGGCAGAGCAGGAACTAAACAGAAGGAGAAGGTTAAAAATACTAAACAGAAAATGGATCTCAGGCATTGAGGGATGACTCCTTTCTGCCTGTGAGCCTGAGGTGTGAGTTCATAAGTCTACAGGCTGCTTAAGGATCATTTTGAGTTCTGCACAGTAGAAAGGTATATTTGGTCCCATGTCACCACAGCAAACATTTATTTAATCAACCCTTCTCTGTCACGCCTTAACATGGATTTGATGATAAATCCTTCAGGGATACCAAAATAAGACACTTTATATAGAAACTCCAGGAATCTCAACAGGGATGAGAACCAGATGAGGACAAGTCTATCACAACAGGAAAACGGAACTAATTCACAGGAACACAGGTGCATGGGCTGCTGCTGTTCATGGAGTTTGATCACTATGGATATACACTATGAATAAATCTCATATTTTTTTTAAATCTAGGCTCCTCCTTCTACCAAAAGTTGATTTCTGAGACAAAGATCTTTGAGTCCAAGAAAATTAAAAATGTATTTGTACTTTTGCTGCATTAGCGTCACAGCCTAAGTAAATGCAGAGATATAACACATCCTGGTTTCACATCAGATCATACTGCTATAAGATCTGGTCCTAAACTGCCAAAAACACATAATTCCTGTCTGGTTGCTGTCCATCAGATGAACTATGAGGAATAGTAACTCTTCTACGGAAAGCACCTGAAAATGGATCCAGGGCTGTGTAGCACCAGTCAGAGGTAGCAGGTCATGCAGTGGCTGCTACTTCTGAGCCTTTGTACTCATCCACATCAGAACAAAATAGGTGCCAAATAATATTTCCACAATGTTCCTGCAAGTGTTATATCCTCTTCCTCATCAACTTGCTCCATAGCATGGGCATGGGGAGGGGAGGCAAGTTCAGTGACTCCTAAATGGTTTGCAAGGGAAATTTTGCAAGACAGTTGTGTGTTCTACCTGTTCAACTGCACTCAAGGTCCCAGCAGGACTAAGAGCCATGGGAGTACAAGGAAGGGTCGTGTTGAGTGACAGGTCTAGTGACCATTCCTAGGACTTCTGCACAGGGTGAGGGCTGCTTGGCCACATCTGTCATCTCCCTAGCAATTCTCATCTAAAACAAAGTATTCCTTGGGCATCAGAGGTCTGAGAAACATTTGTTGAGATCTTTTTCCTATGGTGGTCAGCACACCAGGGCACTATTATTGGGTAGTTCCTCAGGCACTATGCCAGTGCAAATAAATACACCATTCTGCCTGAGCACGCTTTTGGTGGTGTTTGCATAGGTGCCAAGAGCTACTCAGAAGCCATGGATGTGGAAAATCAGGGCCTGAAGCTTAGAAACTAAAAGTAAAAAATGTCCCTACACACACAAAGACGCTCTGGACAGTCTGCTGTGAACTGTTTGACAACAGCTTTCAACAAGGAATGCAGCCTGAGATCTCATGGTGGGAATTACACAGCTCTCACTTTGAGAATGCCATAGGAGAAATTTTAAAATTAATTTTAAAGAAAGGGTTGAGGTTTTTACTTCCCTTCCTACACTCCATGATTTGCTAGGAAGGTTGGACTCTGGTGAGTGCCCTTTGGCTTACCTCTTCTCTATAGGTTTTGCATCACTTGATACAGCCTTTCTCTCTACTCTCTCCTTCCACATTGCCACCTAAAACATAGCTACTGCCACTAGAAGTTGTATTCCACAATGATGAAAGTTAAATTGGAAGATTGAAATATAAAAATTACTGCTTTGGGTGGGTTTTGGGGGCACATGCTTATTCAGGTAACTGCTTGTACTGGCCTGCAGTTAGAGCAAACTTGTCAAAGGTTGCAAGGGATTTTAATGACATTGAATTAATTAATTTTAAATCTTTGCTCAATGAAATAGCATTTATTAGACTGAGAAGCAGTAGGGAGACGTTTGTCAGCAGTGCTTAAGTTGGCAGACTCTCTGTTACTATACATAGCCAGAGAGGCAGAAAGTAAACATCTTATAGGATTAGCAGCTATGTTCATAGCTGAGATGAAATTTGAACATTTCATTAGTATAAGATTGATTCTGACATTTCATAAAGCCAAAATGCAAACAGTAAAATGTGCCTGATATAAATACAGTATGCAGCACTTACTCAGATAAAGTTCAAGAACCACGGCAGGTTTAGTGCCATGACAAAGGAAATACAAAAGGGTCATTTAAGGACCCAACTTCTGCTAAGCACCAAGGTGTATGCTTAATCTTCTAGGTATCAAGCAGATACCTTGTACTTATTAAAAACAGACAAAAATACTAATAATCAGAAAACAGGAAAAATTTCCATGGCTGGTTATTGGAAAGATGGTAAGAATTGCATCACACTTACCAAGGAATAAAATATCACTACTGATTAAATTTTATTTATTGTGCCATCTTCTTAGTTTAAGATATTTTGTAACAACCACAGCTTGACTGGTAAGACTTCAGAGACACAAGACAACATTATAATAGAAAATACTTCATGAGCTTAGATAGGCACTACTTTTTAAGCCCCTTCCTGCTGCAACAGGTCAAAGGTAAATATATCCCCCTCCTCTATTCTCACATCATGATTAATCTAGGTTTTCATGCTATTACATGTTTTACTGTGCTTATAGTAAATCAATATTAACTTTTTTCATCAGTTAACTTTTATTAGAAGTTTTATGCCAGAAAATAGTCTATTTAAGATCTTATTTTGTGTGTTAAAAGGAGGTTCTGGAGAGGCTCATCTCTAAAGCTACACCTGCACATGCATTGCTTTGTTCCAAACTAGGCATAGGTAAGAAGAGTGTTCGTTTGTAGAAGTAAGAATTCACTAGATCTAACCTGCCATTAAAGGCCTCTGCAGAGAGAGACTGCACAGCCTTTCCAGACAATCAGACCATTGCTTCACAATTTCTACCGTTAGAAAAGCTTTTCTCCTGGTCTAACCTGAGTACTTCTGCAGCTGAAGTCTTGTGTTCACCTTGCTCAAGGAGAACTGATTTATTTCTATTTCTCTGCAGAGTAACTATTTTTATCTCCACATATCCAGAGTTTATCATCACACTTGTTTCACTCTTCCATCTCTCAGCCTGCCTTTCTTAAGTCAAAAACCAAAATCTCTTTTTTTCTTCATAGGTTGCACTTTCTATGTTACTCATTGTTTTCATTTGGGTTCTCTGGAGAGAGACCTTCAGCTCCAGATCTCAGACTTTCTTTGCAGTCAATATTCCTGCTCATACACACCAAGCATTGCCCACTATAGAGCCATCTCCAGTCTCAAGAACTGCTCTGTAACCAGCTTCCCCCCTTTCCCTCTTCCTACATCTTAGCTGTATCCTTACTGAATTGAAAAGATCAGTTTATCAAGAACATTTTGATCAGCTCAACTTATTGTTAAAGAGAGCTTTCTTATTTAAAAAAAATGCCTTTATATCCCTTTTGTTAAGCATGTTATCTTCCTAAAACTTCACTAAGCATCAGACAGTGCACTAGAAGCAAAGCACTACAGATTAGAGAGACATGATGAAAGCTTAGAGGCTATAATTGTTCACAAAGAATAATTTCCTTTTCAAAGGTAAACATCAGCCTTGCAGACAAAGATAAGGCCAAGTGCACAATTAGGTACACAAGTCTGTGTTTCTGCTCGTATCTCCTGATATCAAAGATTGCAGGAAAATTCAAAGTGTTTTCTTAAAACGTAAAAAAGAAATGAACAGGAAAAAGTGTAGGAGACTCGAAGGAGTCATACCAGAACTGTCAGCAGCTTTTAGAAGAGCTGTTTTCCTCAATGCCGGAAGTCTTTGAAATGGGAGATAACCAGCCACAAACTGCAGCAGCCATTCAAGGCAGAAATCGTTTAAAATGTTTACATTTTGTACGTTGGCCTTTCAAATGAAAGCATGCCAACTTCCATGATGTTATTTAATTACATGTCTTTGCCAGCCTCATCTCTTGTAAGCAGAAAATTTTACTGTCAATATACCCAGGGGAGAGAGAAACGGTGGCATTTTCACCTTTGCAATTTGAGTGCAGGTTTAACTCAAAGCTGCACTAAACCTAAAACAACCTCTGAAATAACTACAAGCAGGAGCCATTCTTTCTATCTTTGCTATTGCCAGTTTTAAAGGGAAAAGTCTATGCTTTACACAGTGGAAGTTTCTCTTTTAGTAGAAATATACTTTGTGGACCAAACAAAACCAGACCCATGGGCAATAAGTACTAGGAGACACCTTTGACAAAACTCTCCAGTATTATTCATTTTATTACACTGGACTTTGTGGCTCTAGGACAAGAAACAACATGGCACTAAGTATTTTGTAAAGTGCATAAGAGTTTCTACCATTCCTGGATATTGAATAGTTTAAAAATAGAAAGGCAAAGGAAAGCACCTACCATGCCAAAAATTACCCAGGAGGGTACCAGCATAGCAGACATAGAAATACAAGAGTTCTGGCTCCTGATTGAATTACCCGTGGGTGCTCGTGGTGTCCCAGTCCCATAGTCAAACTGGACATTCTTTGCTTTAACACTCGCACTAATTATTCTTTTTTCAGATGCAAGAAGGTGAATTCAGCATCATGAAAAGCACAGATCAAACAGATTTGGTAACTTACAGCAAGATGGTGCATTCAGACTCCTTTAGCATCTTTTTTCCCTATCAGAATACTTGTACCTCTTACCTGCAGCTATCTCTGTCTTGCTTGCTGCCACTAGGCATTCTCATGATACCAAGTCTGGTTCTTTCCAGCATGACTCAGTGCATGCCACAGTGCAAAGGAAAGAGATCTCAGTTCTCTATACAGTTACACAGGGCTACAGCAGCAAGCTCTGCCCTAGCAGACACCAGCCTGCCAGCACTGGGCAGTGTCTGACCTTCTGGTGGAGTCAGTCAGTCTCAATTTACTCTTCTTCCACCCTAATGTGAACAATTTCACAGTAGACAAAAAACCCCTCCCCGCCACCTAATCTCTTATTATTTTCCCCCGAGTGGAGTCCATTTAGCTTACATCAAAGAACTGGTCTCGTTATGCCATTGTTTTATAAGTCTGTTAATATTCTTCCTATCCATAATACAGAAGACACTGCTGATAGAAATATGTCAACAGGAAAACAAACAGGCAGCATTTGACATGTTATTAGTCTAAGGCTGGGTGGATAAATAAATCATAGATCAAATATTCATAGGGGGGAAAACACTGTTTATTTCCACTGGATTCATTACGCACACACCTCCCATACAGCACAGTGACAAAACACATCCCACAAAAAGGATGTCACAATGTACCCAAGAAAGGACTGTTGATGCAACCAGGACAATGTATTCCCTCCTTAGAAAGTACTTCAGTCTCTTGGGAATGTATCACACTGGTCATAAAGAACAAAGCCAGCTGGAAGTGTACTTTAGCTATACCACTTCATATGGCAGGGTAATTCATCAAGTCTGAATCATTCCTAAACACTGGATGTTTCTCTGAAAGTAATTTGTTCTGGAAGTGCAATAAACATAAAGTATTTCACCCCTTTATTTAAAATATTGAAAACTATCACACTATTCTTAGATGAAAAATATATGCTAATCCTAGTCTGATCCTACATCAGGCCTAGCCACCATCTTCCAACTGAGAAAACATAAAGTAACTTAATGACATTGTCAGTCATCTATAAATATTTCAGCTCACCATGCTCTCCATAATAAATGATACTGATACAGCAAAACTGAACCCAATTTACTTTGATACTTCCTAATTAAAAACAACAGTAAAAAAATTACCTTGACCATTGCTTCAGATACAACCTTAACTATAATAAAGCCAGGATGATAAGATCAGCATCCATTCTCTCCTAAAATGGGTGCTTTGCAATCAGGTCGCCCAGACTCTGAGGGATGAAAATCCTGCAGTTGTGGAGTATTCAATCACTAGAATTCCATAGCTCAGGTTCTTAGTGGTGAAATGAACCATCAAAAGGGAATACTCACTTCAGGTTAGAAGTTTGCCACTACACAGATGCCTGTAACCCACTGGTGGCACCCAATTTAAGACAGTGGGGAATGATTAAAAAAAACCTCAAAAGCTCTTTTTTTATTTATTTTTTTTCAGAAGCAGTTACTTCAGAGGAAGCATCTCAGATAGGTAAAAGTTTACCTTGATCTCTAGACAAATGCTGTGTGGAAATATCCAGAGATGGAAGGTCATATATTTTAAAGGTCAAAGGTGCCTCTGTGCCTAAGATAAAATGTTCCAAAAGCTAGGGGACCAAGTATCATTATCATACATTTTCAGTCTGTTTCTTCAGAAAACACAGCCCAGTTAAGCCCAGGGCACAAAGATAGTGTGAACAGAAGAGAAGAAATCCCATGTTAACTCCATTTCAAAAGTGAAAATAAGCTCTCTGGAGGATCTAAGCACAGGACTGGTAAAAAACCACAAACCACTTTTCCTCCATTGCTTTCTTAGAGCAAAGACTGACGAGAAGCCAGGGCAGCACTCACAGTACTGGTGGAAGAACAACTCTCATCCTGGTGATTAGGTGACTGAAACCAGGGGCACATCAGCAGCACCACACAGGCTTCTTGGCTTACAGTAATTGCCTGTGGGGATAATGGAAGGTGTCTGGCACCCAGAGCAACACACCCAGTGTATTTTCTTTGCTGAAAGCCTCATTCATGCACGAGGAAGCTCATCTGGTTCCTATGGCACAGCAGCACACTGAGTTAGTTATTGCTAACGAAAGCCCGGGTTGGCTCACAAGGCAGATCTCTGTGTGTTGGCTTTGTTCCAACAATGGCAACTTCTGTTCAATTCTAATGATTAGAATACCTAATGAATAGCTTTAATTGAACACATTCAGCCCTGGGTTAAACCACAGTCTTGCCCAGCTTGAGCCTTACTTATCAGCCCTGCTACATAGTTGCAATCACATGTTGTTTCCCCTACTCCTTGATTGGATGAAAATACTTTGAAAGATCCCACACCATTCCCCATCCCAAAAAAAGAGGAACTACAAACCATTAATCCAAACCACAACCTTCCAGGAAATATTAAAGCTCTTCCGGCAACGTTAATACTAAAATCAAGGTAACTCTAGTTGCATAACTATTTCATTCAGTGTCTGGCAACTGGTAATCTCCATTTCGTTTGTCCGTACCAAATAAAATAAATTGAACTTACTTCTTTTAATGGCTGAAACACTTCCCCAAATGGGTGCTTATTCCTCCCAGATGTAACCAGCACTCAGTCTTAAGCCACAGAATAACTTAAATCATATCACTGCTCCTTTACCTTCACTCTCTCCTTTTCTCTGTCTTGTGTACAAAGTATTAAACACTGGAAGTAACACAGATACATTTGCATTTCCAATAAGTGCACTTACTAACCAGAGGCAAACAGACTCTATAGTCTCAACAAAACCCCTGTATACAAATAACACCTGTACATCACAGTAGTGTGTGAGAAAACAAACACTGAACAAATAAATAAACGCAGCAAAAGCTGTGCCTAACACTAAACACATGAGAGTGCCCTATTACCCCTTCCTTGGGCCTTACTAAATACATTTCTGGGAGAAGCAGAGCAGCTGAGGCTTTCTCAGAGACAGCTGGAACGAGATCTCCTCGCTCCAGGAACAGGTATCCCTCATTTGTTTGTTTTAGATATCATTAAGCAAACCTGAAACTCACCTGCACCCCTCTAAGGAAAAGTTAAGGGTGATATTTTTTTTTCTTTACATACAACAGGCAAATGCTCAGTGTGTGAGATGTGCAGGCTTTTCCCTAAGAAACTTCAAATAAAGTCATACATGAAGTACGTTATCAAGATCATTGCATCACTGCTATTCAGTAAAGGCTGCATTCCCAACATAAGGTAATACAGCAGATTTTAAATTCCACAAACTTCAAGAGAGATTCAAGGAACAGATGCTTCATTCCTACAAAAGGAACCAATTAAAGACCCTGTACTTAAAGCAATTTTGAAAGTATAGCTCTTGAATGAAACAATGTTTGAAGAAGGAAATGAATTTGTTTATGAGACACATTGTTGGCTTTGCTGAGTTTTACTACCATGGTCTTCCTCCAAGAGGAAATATATTATTAAACAAGAAAGAAGAAAGCATCTAATCCCAGTAAGGCAGCCCAGCGTTAATGCCAGCAGTGACACAGTAAAACTTCTACCAGAGTTTTATTTGGTATTATTAATTATAAATCCTCCAGAGCTTCCAAGGTCTAATTTACATTCAAATTCCTCCCAAAAACTTGGGATTTTGAAGTGAGCTTATTATATACTCTTATCTGATTTATTTTTTTTTTTAACTTAAATTCTTTAGGGTTTGGACTGGCCTTTATGTTAGGCTTTTTACTGAGCCTATAACAGTAGGGCCCCAAATGCCACAAAAATACAAATAATAATTTTTTCAGCACAGAAATCTGACCTTTTCATGTACATTTTTGGAAGCTGTGTTATCAGGTAGGTCTGCCAAGAAACAGAACCCAGCAAATAGGTCCTACAAAGTGTATATACCAGAATCAGATAATTGCATTGTATGATAATGAACCAGCACAGTTAAGGAAGCATCAGTACTGCCTTAGTGGTTCCTGAAAGTAAAAAAACTGAATTAGTTTGCCATCAGAGCTGTGTTATTATACCCCAGAAACACAGCACGAAGCTTCCAGCACTTCTCTGTCCCCGGCCTCAGACTCGTTCCAGTAAGAAGACTGTGCCCTGCTGCTGCCTCTGTAGCTCTGACCCATTTTCTCCTTCTCCCTGTAGGGTGGGAACAAAGTTTTGCTGAGACCAACTCAGGAAAGGGAAAAACAAGTGAGGGTAAGAGAAAATAGGGAAAAGTATAAATTAAATAGTATGAGAGTCATCAGTGGTCAATGTTAATTATTAATTGATTGAGAAAGAGAATAACGAAACGCTGTTGCTGCATTAAACCCTGCTTATGACTCCTTATAGACACACAGATCAAGAGTTTCAGGGGCTGAAGCCCATAGGAAAGGGAGATGTTGAAGACAACTACAGCAATTTTGTATCAAAAAATAAGCAGAGAAACCAGTAACTGACCTAGATGTAAAATATGGGTAGTTTTGCCTTCAGTACTCCTGTCCTTGATAAAATTACTGACTATACAAACTTCATGTGGTTCTATCTTTTTATTTTTTCTCTTCTAGTCGTGCTAAGTCAGGATATACTGACATAACTGCGTACAAAATATTCCTTCAGTGTAGAGTTTGCCTTTAAATTTGCCCTAGGGTCTCCTAGGACACAGTACTGGATGAAACAAAAAAGATGTAGGAAGAAGCTTCCCACTCTCAAACAACTCATCCTCCCATCCTCAAACTCCCCCATAATCTCCTCCCTACTTGTTAATTTACTGAAAGGACTCCTGTGCTAACCAGAGATCAGAGTCAGCTCTGGCCTATTCCTTCTCGCAGTCGAAATAAACAAGCCAGCTCTTAGCTGCCAGCACATACAAGTTCCTAACCGAGCAGTACCTACCCGTACCTTATTTTTCTTTTTTTCCCTCTCATAATGAAAAAAAAAAAAAAAAAAGAAAATAAAAAAGAGAAACCACATTTCTCAACTTCCTCTGAGAGTTTTGAGTCTAACTCAACTCATCTGCATCACATTGCTTTAGCTCAGAGCCCACACTGGAATACTCTGAACTCCTGGTTGGAGCTGAACTCAAGGCAAACCACTCAGTTGTGTGGCCCAGCAGGAATCTGAGCCTCTCATATAGGGGTACTTGAATACAACATGCACTTCTCCAGAAAATCCACAAACTAATGAGATGCAGAAGCTGGGAATGAGACAGGCCCTTTGACTTCCTTCTGCAGTACGTATGGAAGCTCAGGCTGAGCGTTGCCCAAACCAATATTTAACAGCAGCCTGCCATTAATCTAAAAGCTTCTCTGAAGAATTAAGAGTGATGGTGTATAACTCATTGTTTTATGCTGCTTAGTAGCTCATACTATTTATTCTAGTGTATCTGGATTTTCTGTAGTCTGCTTTCATATGTTCAGCTCACACTTGCCCCTCCCTTTTTAAAATTTTTATTTTTAAAATTTCTTTGTTCTCCTTTGTGCAGAGTTTCAGCACTGTCCACATGCAGGACAGCACAACTGAGTGGAGCATTATGTACTTAGGGCCTGATCCCATTTGTTTTCCCATCTCTGTCTCCCTACAATGATAGACCTGAAAAACGTGAAGTATCTTAGAAAGGTTCCGAGATGTGTCCCTGAATGCACAGAAAGATGCTCGTGGTTTCCTTCTGGTAAGTGCCATTAAAAATCACCATTAAAAAACCCTCAAAAAGTAATCTTTGTTTTTCTTCAACAAAAAAGTGAGGCATTCAATTTTATTATCCTTTCACTTTTGAGCCCTTATGGTTCACATGTAACTTTTCATCCTTAAATGGAAGCTAGATAGAATCACATGAAAATGAAAGATGAGACTTTATGAAAATACCCTAAATATTGTAAGGTTTGAGCAACTTGGCAGCCCTGGGGCCACCCACAAAGACAGAGGATCCCTGGGGAGCTGTGGTATAGCAGTCCATCTGCACCAGGCCACACCATCCACCAGCCCTCCCCAGCTCTGTTCCAACTCAGTCTCGCTGCCAGGCGCTCCCTGGGGCTGGCACTCTCTCAGATTCTCTTTTAAATGAGATTTCCTGATTTCCTTCTCCTGTAGATCCTTTCAGAGCATGCTCTGCTGTTCCACCCTTTGCTCATTTGTCTGGGTTCATCTCTGTGGTCCGAAGTGCGACTGTCTTTGTATCATCCAGTTTCTCCACGTGCACAGTGAAGGCAGGCCCAGGTCCCATTCCCTTCCTGCTGCACTGCCCTTAGTGTAAGAATGGTGTCACTTAAAACAGGAGTGAAATGGTGCCATTTGGGTTCCCATTCTGTTCTAAAACAACAGTGGCCACAGTTCACCAGAGACAGAAGCACAGATGAAGGGTAGGCGGGTACATGGCAAACTGTTCTGCCATGCTTGGAAAGCAGCTCTGTTTGTCTTCCCAGCACACAGACACAGTCTCTATGCCTAAATTTAAAAAATCCAAATTGCAGACACAGGGAAGGTAGGAAGAATACTCTACTGATACTACATGGACTAATCAGCTAATCGCATGATCTGTGAAGAGATATAAGAGACCACCAGCGGGACAGAGAAAAGAGAGCCTGCAAATGCAGGTGTTCACTAAGAAAACAAAGGAACATAACTGTCAGCTATTTTTATCAGGGTAAGTTTTCATGAAGTGCAATGGGACTCTAATCACCAGTGTGGAATCCCACTGTTACCATATTTACACCATGATCCCTCCGGGGAATGCTAAAAATTGTGTATCCTAATCTGTATCAGAAGAGCAGTTATCCCAATAATAAGCTGCCCAGGAGGTGGATTTCAGGCAGAACAGCTGTATAGAGACTGTATAGCCTGCAGAGGTATCTTGAGTCTACAGAAAAGATAAGAATTCACAGTGAGAGGATCTGCTCCTGTCTGTGGACTGGCAGATGGTCTTCTCTATAGCACAGTCTAAGGCACTATATATATACATATATCTCTCCTCCTCTCCCTGTAATCTGTTGCCACATAGTTTTCTGTCCCTGTCTCTAAAAGGCCACGAGTACTGGATAAAGTCCATTCTAGATTTGCTATTATAACAGGATTCCAGACTCTATTCTCTCAGAAACAGCACAAAACTTGTTAATGACAGCCTAGAGCTGAGTATATTCAACCTCTCAATCAGTGAATGACAATTTTTGACCTTGACCACAAGGAGTTATACACTCTCTCTTCATAACTAGGACACCAAATTACACAAGAGATTGCATATTGGACACCAAGAGATTGTACATTGGACACCAAGAGACTGCAATATGCAAATCTTCAGAAACCAAAGAGATATTGTTCAATACTGAGTGTACATATGAGTGTTCCTTCAGAGTAGTCTCACCAAAAATTTCTTATGCTGACTAATCTTCTGGTATCACTATACTTTCAGTACCTAAACAAAAACTGAAGCTTTAGCTTGGGAAAGTACCATCATATTTCTTAATTACATAATTTTATGTTTAGCCATTTCTCTGCTTATGTTTTGCTGAGATGCAAGAAACATACTTTGATTAAGAGCACTTTGAAAAGTAAAAAATCACAGCAAGGAGGGATGACTGCATGTTTATCTGCTGGTTACATCTCAGCTCGTTTATTTGAAATGAAGTAAGAAACAACTGATTCTTCAAATCTATGTCTAACTCCAAAATCAGAATTTTCATTCCACTTGCTTTTACATCAAAGATTTGCCTGCTGAGGACAAGGCACAATCAAGCAAAATTTGGTATTAGCTTCAGCAGACCTACAGGGAATTAGAATTTCACTAAAGTTTTGATTCCTGAAAGTGGCAGAAGATGTCTGGATGTGAGAGGGGTGGTCAGAGGAACATCAAGGGCACAACTGTGCTCTAATATCAGCTCTTATTTTTGCTTGTGACACAGCAAAATCTTAGCTAAAACATTATCTTCAAGACATTTCCTAAATTTTGATTGCTTGATTTTTCATCCAGGACTTTAACATTGTCATTCAGGGGTCTCAAATATGTGTTTTAAATCAGCATATTTCCTGCATCATTAAGGACGTTTGGACCTTCCTTATTTTCAAAGCAGATGTCTTTAATTTCTGTGGAAAACTGCTGAGCTCGAGCCTGTTTAGAGGTCTATAGTATTTGATAGGAATAAGAGAACAGGACCATAAGCCAAGACCCAGAGTCCCTTAAAGGACTTCGCAGTCGCACGTTCAGCAGCAGCACAAATCCCAGCTGCCGCGCATCCTATTGCCCGCAGTTCAGAGCGTTCCCGTTCGTTCCCGGGGCTGGAGGGAAGGATAACCAGCAGGTGGAGCTTTAGGGTTATCCAAAAAGAAGCTTCTGCCTCTCCTTCCACAGCATTTACTGGGAAGTTGCTCTTCACCGCATCCCCGCAGCCGACCACGCCGGAGGAGCGGCACAGTTATCCCTCGGGATAACTCACCAGCCCCGGGCTGGACCAACACAACCCCAGCCTGGCAGCTGCTGCATGTGCTCTGCGGGGCACAGGGAGCACAGGCGGCCTCAGCAGCCTGCTCGGGGCAGCCTCTGCCGGCTCCTGTGCCTCCCTTCCTGAGCCCCGGCAGCCGTGCCCACCGCCCGCACTGCAACACAGGAGCGCCCAGAGCTGGGATGGTCCAGCGGGTTTAAGCTCACTAGAGGTACACTCAGGGCAATAACGCCCAAATATTTTATTTTTTATTATTATTATTTATCATTTCATTCTTTGCAAGACCGGGTTAATTCCTATGAAACAGTCCGTGCTTTATCTGGAAATGCAGGGAAGTGATTAGAAGTGAGTAACAACAGGGAAATCCTGCCTTCTACTGCACTGCAGTATTTCCAGCTACATTAAATACGTACACAAGTTTATTTGAAGTTGCTCTCACCCAGTAAAGTTTGTCCCTGACTTTTCAAGGAACACATAAAAATAGAAAAGGTTTTTTTTCTTCATTTTATAGCTCCCCCCTCCCTCCAGGACTTCTCCATTTTCTAGTGATCAGGCACTGGGTACCTCCAGAAGGAATTTACTGTCTCCTATGTTACTGGCCAACGTTTTGGACTTACCTGCTTCTTTTAACACAGGGATACATGCACACTGCACTCCAAAAACATCAACTGCCCTGTGTCATGTAGCTGTTATAGTGCAGCCTTCCCTTGGGATCCCTAAGGTGAAAAGCAGTGATAGGTACAGGTACACATGGGTAAGAGAGTGAGTGCTGCGGGCCATCTATGGCTTTCAGTGATGAATGGCTGTAGATGCACAAATTAATACGGAGGTGGTTCATTATAATTATCTGTTTCTCAGTTAGAAAATGCATCCTTTCCTTCCCTCTCCCCCAGCACTCCCCCGGGTTTTGCTGATTTGGAAGCTCGTAGCCACTGTGCTGAGAGAAATCAGAAGTCCATAGTCCCTACCATATTTAGGACCTAAAACTTTACTTGTTTTACCTAGAGTTGCTTTTTCCCAGGTCCACCTTCCTTGAATTCAGCCTCTTGCTTCTAACCTTTCAGCTTATCAGCACTGATTTATTTAATATAAAGTAGTGAGGTTACCTTAGATCAATTATACCTTTTTTTCTGTGCAATTTCCAATGCTTTATACATCTGTTAGTGCTCAGCCGCAGGGACAACTTGTCCAGCTGGATCCTAAATTATTTCAATCCTTAATTCAATTGTATTTTTGCCACAGCCCAGCCAATGAGCATAATTCTTTTATGGCTAAGAAGCCTCTTTAGAAATAATCCAATAGCCCATATTAAAATATAGGTCATTGTGAAAACTGCCAACTGCCTGACTTGTCATAACTTCAAAGACAGGCTCTGAGTCTCCTTTGGCATTGCTGATTCTTTTGGTGCTTGGAGGCTTAATTTTAAAACAATCAGCTCAACAAAAACAATTTACTTAGAACTGTCCAAACTACTCAATGTTAGTTGTGAAGCTAATTTGCTACTTGGTGCTGCACTTGGATAAATGCTACAACTGAGGGCAAGTGGAGGTTTCCAAGTACTAAATCAGTGCACAGCTTGATGTGCCTGTTGCTATAGAACTGCAAATGCTTTGGACAGTAAAAACAAATAAAACCCATTCAAATCTATACATGAGATGACCACGTGAATACACCTGTGAGATGAACATGTAAATGTTCATAAGGCAAAAGATACAAAAAAAGTTTTCAAATTTTGAGTAGAAATTATTTTTTGCTCTTTGAGTAATACCCATTACGAGACTTGGGACCTCTGGAATGTTTGTATTTTTAAAGATTCACTTTATCTTTAAAAGAAATAAAGAACTGATCTTGTTCATTGTTTTGGAGAAGACTATTTTCAATTAGCTATTTTTTTCTCCTTTTGTCTCAAAGAGGTGGAATCACAGTCTCAAAAGCTTAAGGAAATGAGTTGCCTCAGGATCACTGACAGCTGCAATGATCATTTCTCTGGAGTCAGAGCAATGGAAAGTTCAAGCTAGAGCAATAGAAAGCACGCCTTTCCTTATTGAAAAGGCAAGTTTATTTAGCATGATTCAGTTGTTTCTGAGTACTCCTAGAAAAATAAAAAATGAGAAACAGAATTTAGATAATGAGGCTTTCATTTCCGCATCTCCTCTCCAGATCTGTGCATACCGTTCTCACTGGCCACAGAGTTCTGTTTCTGTACCACAAAGAAAGTAGTTTGGTCCCAAATATTAATATTAGGCCTACTAGAAAGCACCAACCACGAATAATTTAAATGTTTTCACTGTTTGGACTTTAGTGTGATCAGTGAAATCAGCCATTTTGCATTTGGCAAAAGAATCGGTGCTATTGTGTCATCAGGTACATGTGCATGATGCCTCTAAAACGGAATGAAGCTACACAAAGATTGGCTCTGAATGTTCAACAATCAGTATAGTAAATGATAAACTTAAAATCAGAAGCCTGTATTAAGGTACCTATTTAAAAATAAGCAGGATATCAGGCTCATCCTCAGTCTTTTTTTGCAGCCTGACAATTGGACATATTTTACTTGCTGTACAAGCAGAGATATCAGCAAGAGACTGGCACCAAGAGAAAGGACAGGTCCTCCCAGCAAGCAAGGACAGATTGCTTCTGGGTTTTTGTTTAGTCTTTTCAGCAGGAGGAAAATAATCCCCAGCACCTTGCCATCAGTGTTGCAGGAAAAAAAAATCTAATCTTACGATCTTATGAATACAAGAAATTTTCGTATCACGAGATATTTTGGATCCTCTCTCAGTCTAGCTTTGGTCATCAAACAAGGTGTCTTGATCTGGGTCTGCAGATGACAAAAATTACAAAGTGTCTTGCAAAAGCCTTGATTTAGGGAGATGCAAACAACCCTATGACCACACAGAGTTCCCAAGTTAAAACACTTCTCGCAAATTCTATCCATAGGTGCGTAAGCACAGGAAACTCCTACATGTGAAATGAGCTTCCCAAAGGAAGACGTATTAATCTGGCACCTTGTTCTGATAACTGCCTTTTATAAAAGCAAAGAAAATGTGGTAGATATTAATCCATCACGACTTTACAAAAGTAGCTGCTACAGTGACACTTGTAATTGTTAGTCTGAGCAGAAGACATGCAGATAAATAGAGTTGTTAAGACAGGAAAAGAACTGACTAAAGAGGATATAATACTATGTTGTGCTATAAGGATAATTACAGGCTTGGAGTGAGATTACCCATCCTGAAAGATCTGTTAACGGGAACGATCTTATTAAATATTTGCATTAATAATATGCACCCAAAAGTTTGTGTTTGATAATGAAATTTGGAGATGATGAAGTTGGCAGACAATATTGAATTAGTGAAGAATAGGACTCACATGGGGGGAAAAAGGAAACACAGCATACCAGAAATAGATAGAAGCAGACAGAATAAAATGTTAAACCTGGCCTTTAAGAATTAAAGAAGTGATGGAGCAGAATGACTTGTGTGTTTGTAACTTGTTTGTGGACAAACATTTAATACAGGTTGGAAAAAGGCAAGTGATATCCCCTTCTCATTAAAGTCTTGGCTGATAGTCTTGGGAATCACTACTATTTCAGTAAAGGTTGGTAAGACTTCATCTGAAATCTAGGCCATGTTTGCTCAGAAAAGGTTTATTTCAACCAGAAAAAAGAAAGATTACAAAGACATGACCTAGTGAACTTGGAGGAAGCACTACAGAGAACCCAAGTGTACGGGTTCTCTTACTGTTCAAAGCAGAGATAAAAGCAGAGACTAGGTCAGTGTGCACCCTGGCTCCCTTTTGGACCCTGCAGAAGTCAAGAGGAAGGGAAGAGGACGGAGTACATCTCGTGCACAGTCAGACTGCAACTGGGAGTGCTCCAATTTCTATGCAGCTTTGCAACTTGCTTTCATACAACTATCCCTGAGAATAAGCCTGATGCTAAAGCAGCAGCAAGAGCTAGACAACCATAACAGGTAGCAAGAAAGAACATTGTTGAAGCTGAAACTTTTGTGTGAAATGCTCCAAAGGAGATTTACAACCCTGAAAAGATTGTAAGTGCTAGTAAGCTAGAGGCCAAGGGGGGGTGGAGAGGGTGTTCCTATAGAGAGGGGACAGTGGTGAAATTGTGAGGGATAAAACTCCTCGAGTTCAGCATCATCCTCTCCACACACATATTCTATACCTTATAAAATGATAAAGATGTCATGTGATAACTTTCTGGGATGACACTGATGGCTCCCATGAAGAAGGTCTCCGATGCTGGAGGGAGCAGGTAAAATTAGCTTCGGAGGTGTGTATTTGTGACAATTTCAGGCAACTTGATAAGGAAGATACAAATGTTACTATCACAGGAAACAGGGAGAAGCCTTATTTTCCCCTACAACTTGGCATGTTTGCATAAACAGAATACCAAAATCACTGTGGAGTGATTTTGTAATATTTATTTTCAGTCTGAAGACAGTTTGTAGCATGACAGACGCTGTCAAAATGCAGGGTTGGACCAACTCAAACAGGCCCTTCTCAGTGAAAGAAATGCCTCTCTTTAGCTCTAAGGAAGAGATACTATGATAACAGCCTGCTAACAATACAACACAGAGCTTTTAAATACTAAGTAAACACTAGATTTGGAATGGCATTATGATTTTAGAGACACTAGGAAGCAAACCTGCCCAACCCACTTGTAAAATTCTGAGTAGCTGGAGCTGATATACTGATTGTCATCAAAAGATGTCCAACATGGTCTACAGCATGGTATCCTTTACCTGCTAACCTAGAAAGATGGGCACCCCTGCCAATGCCATGTTCCTATCACTGTGAAATTGTTTTAACATTGATTTAGTCAGAAGGCTTTGTTCCCAGTTCCCACAGCAACTGGCTATTCCCCAAGTTTCTTCTGTCACAGAATGATCAAACTTAACTTTATTCAACTTATGCACTTTGTTTGAAAAATGTTTAGTCTTTTAGTGCTGGTGAGCCCCAAGGCCAGAATGAACTCAGAGTTTCTGTGGATGTACCAGGATGTGAAACTAAATACTTGGTGTATATAACATTGCCCCTTTCCCTCTTTTTGTTATATCTTAGATTAGAATAAGAAACTGATGTCCTAAGTCTGCAAGTCCAAATCCCAGTTCTCACAAGCAACTTTGTCATACAAACCTGTTCATAAAACAGCATCCTAAACTCCAGGTCTCTAGTTCCCACTGCCGTCGCTGCTTTGACAATTAGAATTCTTCTCACTTTCCAACTGAATTTATCATGATTCCGTTGTCTTTTGGTTTAAATGGTGGTGGTGTATTTTTTTCTCAGTGACATTTACCTCAATTTATTTATAAAGCAATCATATCCCTGCTCAGTCACTGTTTTGTTTGGCTCAGCTGCCAAGCTCTTGCACCAAGTGTATCAGACATCACATGAAGCAAGACTCTTTCAGATCCACCAACTGTAAAGTGCAAGTTCCAGCATATTTAAACACTGTTTGATATTGCCCTTCTCAAAAGATAGTTCACGGGAAGAACAATAGCCAGCTTCTGTAGTTCTGCAATATCAGTGGCAGAGGGCTGTGCTGCCAAGCTGGAGAATTCAAACCCTGCTTCCAACAAGCACAGTAAGCCTGCACATCACCAGCAAATGGAGATCTGGAAGCACAACCTGAGTTGTTGTTCACTGGGGTTTTTTTCTTCATAGACACTAATGTGTGAGAATAACAACCTCAGCTTCCTGTTAGAGCATACAGTACATTCTCCAATACATTGAGAGAATGATAAACAAGAATTTGAATAATTAATGACTATTTTCTGAAGTAAATTACAGCCTTTTTCCCAACTGACAGTAGAATATCACTAACACTCTGCCATCTTGCCTGGCTACATTGAGGTTTCTAAATACAATATTCCCTTCCCTGACTTCAGCTTTACCCACTGTCAGCCTCCATTAGGCATAACAAGATCCAGACAGATTCAAGATTAAGCAACTTTTCTATAAAATCCAATTGAGGACTTTCTTACCTTGAGGGTGCAGCAGATATTGCATTAACCAGATTGTGCACACTTTCCATGCAAGAACTAAAGGCACATATGTATGTATATATATATATATGCAGAGTGACTTAATTCTCTTAGGAAATAAGTGAGGGCTTTCTAGATTCCTTCCACCACAGACATCATGACCAGGCTCAGCTAATTGAGACCTTGTGGGGAAAAGGGTGTTCCTTAGCAAGGCCTTATTTTTCCAGAAGCCATACAGGAGTGCAGTTGTCTAGCATAGGAAGTCCGTGCAGATCATTAAGGCAGTAATAGTCACGTGGAGAGAGGGGAACCAGGTTTAAAAAGCTCCTTACTGGCTAGGCTACAGCTCAGCTCCCAGAGAGACTGCAGTCCCTGAGTGGTGGAACCAAGAAGAAGAAATCCCCCTTCAGCCATCCTTCCCCTCCCCATAGGTACCAGGGAATGGGACAGAGACATCCGCAGTGCTACCTGGTGAGTCTGTCATCAAGATGGTTTCAGGGCTCTGCATAGCAGGGGCTCTCTTTTTGTCCAAAACAGAACGTGTCCTTTATTTGCTGTGGGAGAATGGGTGTGAATGGTCTCCAAATGCAGGACAACAGGGGCATACTGAGGAGGACTGCATCTATCAGGTGTATGTATTGGATGGATGTGGTGGAAGGAGTAAGGGATGATGCGAGTACATGAGCATGGTCCCATGGACTGGGCTGCACAGGCAAACAGCAAGTTTTCATAGGGCAGAGCACATCCCTGACTGTGGACAGGGGAAGGACTTGCAGCACATATGGCACGAAGTATGAGAAAGAATAGAGAGAAAGGTTTTATGTGGTGTATTTGAAGAAGATGAGCACAGGAAATCACAGAGCAACCAAAGGAGACCATATGAGCTACATATTCTAAGCACTCAGTTGCTCTGAAGCAGTATAGCCACTGCTCAAATACTTAGCTGAGATGAGGGCTTTAGGATCCAAGTCATAGCTTGGATTTTGGAGCTTGGATCAAGTGTTTTTTGTGAAGGCAGAAGACCTTCAGATTTTCAGCAGTTGTCTTACTAGCATCTTTGTAGTCTGTGGCCTAAAGAGAGGAGGGGGAGGATGCCAATAAGTGAACTTTAACTCTGAGATGAGATGCTTTTTAACATTACAAGTTTGCAGAGAAATCTCGTATTCCTTGTGAACTCTGACTAGTGCCTCTTTATATATTACAACACTGCATTATCAGTCCTAGCAGAGTGAATAAGAATGGTAGGCTTTAACACCTCTGAGAATACTCTGCGGTTTGACCTGTTCTTACTGATGCCAGACAGAAGGAAAGCTGTTTAGCGCTGGGGAGAAGAAACCAGTTTCTGCCTTTTGTGTTCAAATTTTATTCCCTTAACTCACACTGGATGTAGAGTTACCGTTCACAGCTGTAAAAAGAAGAGTTCCTGAAAACCCCTTTCTGCAGCTGTATTTTGCCAACTTTTGGCACCAATCACTGCCCTGCCAGATAATTGTTTACTTGTAAAAGGCTCACATTCCATTTGGAATAGCGGCAAATAGTTAATGCCCCACAAATACCTCAACCTGACAGCTGAATTCTACCAGCCTCACGCTTGCCATGACAGAAAAAGCTGGGCATCCATCAGTCCTGGTGTAGGAGCGTTAGCAGTGTCCAGCTCTGCTATTCAGCCTGCACCCTACCACATTCTGATATCAAAAGCCAAATCCTACTGCTTAACTAAAGCCACGCTAGCGGACAGAGGAAAGCCGCTGTACCGTAGTTCAGACGGGAAAGGAGGGAAGCGGGCGATCCAAACAGGCTCTACCTGTTGCCTGCTAGCGGCACTTCCAGCTTGCCTGCCCGGGGATGGGTGTTTTGGCCGGCGGGAAGGAGCCGCTCGCAGTCAGCGGCAGGACCGACCCGAACTGTCCGACCCGGCGGGACCCGCCGGCCGGTGCGGGGCCGGAGCTGCCGGTGCCGCCCCAGGTGCGGGCGCGGCTCCGCCGCTCCCCGGCGGAGGAAGGGCACGGGCAGCCCCGCTCCCCGGGGGCGCCCCGGTCCCCCCTCTCCCGCCTCATTTGCATGGCTCTTATTATGGCCGTGCCTCGCTCCCGCCGCGCTGACACCGCCGGGCTGAGCGCGGAGTCGCCTCCAGCGGGAAGCGCACTTCCGTTATCTGCGCGCCCGCGCCCCCTCCTCAGCCCCACTCTCCCTCTCCCTGGATGTTTAAGGCGAGGATGAACAAACAGGTCCAGCCCGAGCGCAAAGTGTCGGTGGTGGCCCCCTTGCCGGACCGCGCGGGGCCGCCGCCCCCGAAGAAGGACATAGAGCTGATCCTGGTGAAGGAGCACAACGGGGTGCAGTACACCAGCAGCAGCCTCCTGCCCGCCGCCCCCGCGCCGCGATACGGCACCCAGGACAGGGAGACCTGGGGCAAGAAGATCGACTTCCTCCTCTCCGTCATCGGCTTCGCCGTGGACCTGGCCAACGTCTGGCGATTTCCATACCTCTGCTACAAAAATGGAGGGGGTAAGAACACCGCTTGCGAGGTCTTTTTTTTTTTTATTATTTTCCCCCGGCCCCCCACACCCCACCACGCCGCACCGCCGCAAGGGCAGCATCCCCCTCTTTCTTCTTCCCGGAGTTTCTGGGAGAAAGCCGATGCTCACCCCGCGGTGCCCCGGGCGCGGTGCCGGAGGGCGCAGGGAGGAGCGGCGGCACTGCCCCGGCGCTGCCCCGCTCCTCCCTTCGCCTCCCGGGGAAGCGGGCACCCACCGCGGCCCCGGCCCCGAGCCGCTCCGCTCAACGTCCCCCACTCCCGGGAAGGATTGCTCGCACATCCCTCGAAGTTTAACTTAGTTTCCAGCACGGGTGTATTTCCCTTCTGCTGCCTCTTCAGCCTGCTTAACACTTTTTTTTTCGTTAGCAAAAAATAGCACCAAAAGGGGAAAGAAAAAAAACTAAAAAAACCCCACCCCAAACCAAAAACACTCAAGCAGAAAAACACCATCTAGAAGAGGTAGAGCCGGACCACTGAAAGGTTTCGGGGGGTAGTTTTAGTGTGGAATCGGGATTTCTGCCCTCCGTTCTGCAGTGTGGGTGTTCTCCCCCCCCTCCAAAGTAGGTAGGAGACTTGTTACAAACAAAACCTCACCTCCTGCACAGTTTGGCAATGACAACAACAAAAAAATTATGCACAACAACTACAGTTGGCTCAGATTGTCTTCAGTGAGACCTTAACTCCATCACCCCCTTTCATCTGCCTGAAAGACGCTGTGTTGTCAGTGATGACTCCAGACTGCGATGGAGTAACACCATCTGCAAGCCGGGCAGGTGCCTGGGGTGCTTTCAAATCACACATAGGAAGAACAGACCCTGCCTGGCAGATGGAGGACTGTTTGTGTGAACGGTGAACGATGCAGATAGAAGAACTGATAGATAGAAAGCACGTTCTGTGAGATAGTTATGTATGTATATAGTGATAATGCGGTTGCCTGGTGCTAAAGGGTCACTTGTGGCATAAAATACTTGCTTCCTGTGAAAATAGGAATGCAGGATAGATGGGAAAATCCCTATCAAATAATATGGAATTACACTTGTCCTTAACATGATTCTAGTGTTACTGAAACAGTCAAGTTTGGTACCTCCAAAACTTCTGAGAGCAGTCAGAAAATCTCTCTGCTCACCACTCAGACTGGCTGAAGAAAGTAGTTAGTAGTGAAAAATAACCTCCATCCTTATTTCGTTATGTCCAAAAATAGTTCTAGCCACTCACTGTAGCAGCACAATGCATCATGAACCCAGCAGGCTTCCACAGTGTCAGATGCAGGTGTGGCAGCAGCATCATTCATACCACTCAGTACCTATGCACCATTTCCCGATCTCCGGGTCATCTGGAAATTTTTAGGAAAACAGATATATTCCCCTATCTCACATTGCCCAAGGTGACACAGAGAGTGCCTGAACTCTTTTCTGTTGTCTCTTGGGTCACTAAGTTTCCTAACCTACTTCCTTTATAATTTATTGCCAGCTCAGGCACAGGAGGTAACAGTCTACAAGTCTCTTGCATTTTGTTTAGTCGCCATGCATTATTCCATGTCAGTTCAGCTAGAGAAACCTGAGTCTTCCTGAACATTCAAATACTTCTAAATGGCAATGGAGAGAAAGCTGACACAGCTACAAGAGTCACCTTTCAGTGAAAAGTTTGCAACAATTCTTCAATAAAGTAAAATCAAACCCTTACAAGCAAAGGTAGAGAGGCCCTGTGCTATCATAGTCCACAGAATGACTGAGAACTGTTTACTGATACAGAGAACAAACACTGCGGTATCTTAAAAATTTTACATCCATTGCCTCTCACACCGGACATAGTTGTCAGTTTTGCTTAACAGAAAATCTTGTAAGAGATTCAGGCTTTAAAAGTACTTTACTGAATTTCAAGCCAATTCAGCCCCCTTCTTTCTTTCAAACTGGGTTTGGGAGCTTGTGTGCTTCATGGGTAAATTTTCCTAGAAGACCATAGAACATCAGGCAATGGGCAGAGCTATGGGATATCACTGGATTATTTTGATACCTTTTTAGTCATAAAACAGATATTCTTAAATATATAATATATATATACAAACCCATATTTATTTATTTTCCCACACACTGCTATTGCAGCAGGGAACTTTGTAACCCTAGCTCAACTTTTGCTGCCTCAAAAGGATAATACAATGGGTTCCATATAACTGCTGGGTATCCCCATAGGTACATGGATATAGACATGGAAAAAAATTAATTTCATTGTCTTTGTCATTTTTCTGGACTGTTGAGAAAACTGAAGGGATAAATTCAGAAGGTGTTTCTGTGCTTGTACAGCATGTTCCAGACTTATCCTTTATAAAGGAATTTACAAGATGCTCATAATAGGATTACAGATTACTTTTTGATATTTATAAGGCACTACTAGATACAGGAAAAACCAACACAGCAGATTAAACTTTAATTGGATGGTATGTATAAAGTAAATCAGTGGAAAGTAACGGGTTTCCATTCCTCTTGCTCCCTCAGTTTCTTATTATTCTGAAAGCCTCAGCAATTACTCAGCCTCAGGGATTTAACTAGAGCTGACTTTCAACAGTCAACTGCGGGTTATGAACTTCTATATCTTCAACAGATTGATACAAAATATGCAGCGAAATGGAAGCGTGTTGCAGTGCCCTAAATCCCAGGTCAGCATAGCTTGGGCTATCTAACAAAAAGAAATCCTGAACCCTACCGAAAGCTACACTCCCAGGGGGTTCTGTGGACGTTCTTAAAAGTCAAAAAATGTCAAACACATAGAAGTGGTGGAAAATGGCATCTTCCTTTACATATGAAAAAAGTGAGGTGGGCGACACAGACTGCTATGTTCCTAAGGTTGGCTATGATTAATTTAAGATGCCTGCTGACACATTAAGGGCCTTTCCGTGCTTGTAAAAATAGGTGGCTCTCAATAAAGCATGAGAACTTACAAGAACTCGTAAGTAAAGTATAAATACACACTCTATTCCCTCATTCAAAGTTGAATTTTACAGGGACATGGGTAGATATACACCCCCTCTTTTTCACTAGGCATGTCCTTGAGTTAGCAAACTCTAGGGAAAATTCCTAGAAAAAAACCAGAGACACAGAGGCTTTTGGGTTAGGTCTGGAAGTTCCACTCAAACAAGAAAGTTTACTTCAGTGAGTTTCACTTACTCAAGGCATACACCCCCCAGTGGCTGCTATCAGACCTTTTATGTTAGATAACTTTGGAAACAGCACTGTCAACAAAAACATTTATATTTTAAAAGGCTTCCAGTAACAAAAAGCTTGAGAGTAAGAAGCATCCAGCAGAATTAAAACACTGAATGAACAGCCAGAAACATCTGTGTTTTGGGAGTAGCCTGCAGAGAGACCCCAATGGGACTTCTGCACGAAGACAGATGGCAGAATGTAACCCTTCTGTGAACAACTGTAATTTTTGGAATAATTCTTCTGTTATTAAAAAAAAAATCCCCAATCTCTAGTAAGATCTAAAAAGCCTTTAATTTTTTATCTCTGTTACCTACTTTCATAGAACTTGCCTGCTTTACAAGGGCAGAGACAGATCCAGTGGCTGTACTGTAATATGAAACAGGCACAGAAACCTTACAGGACAGTTTAATATGAACAGACTGGATGAGATCTTGCACTCACTGACTTCTTGGAAGCAGGATGTGTCCACTATGTGCTCTAAACTATTTATCAGGTGACAAGGAGGCTCTGTAGAGATGGGAAAAATCTGCAAGCTCCCATTAAGCAGATCAGACAACACTCCAAGAGGGGGAATTCTCAAGCATCACCTTGTCAGTCTGGCTGATCGACAAACACCACGACTTACATGTATTTGACTGCTTCTCACAGCACCCAGGAAAAGCACTGTTGGCAGCAAATCGAATACTTTTTGTCCAGTGCATTTGTGAGAGTTTCAAGGAGCAGGGCATGTCACTGGAGAAATCATCAACTATGGTCATTTCTACTGCCTAGGCTCACAGCTGCTATACCCTCAGTATAACTCATTTCTGGCAAAAGCACTTTTTTTTTTCCCTAAAAGAAAAAGAGACTCCTTATCTGTACAACTCTCTCTGTAAGTGGTCAACACCAATGCATTAAAAAGAATTCTTTGTAACACATCCAACCTTTTAATTTCTTCCCAAGCTATGGTGAATTAAAGAATAAGAGTACTATTAAAGTTATACTCTCATCAACTCAGGGAAAGATTTACCCTGATATTTAGATTACATCTTAAATTTTACTGATGCCAAATGAAGTTGAGTAATGCCTACTATTATTAACTGATGTGCTCACAGTGGGGGAGGATGATGCGCAGTCTTAGTTAAAGCTACTGTAGTTTTTGTAAAAGATACTTTAAATGTTCTTTTTTGTTTCCTTTTCCTGCATAGTCATAGGCAAAATTGATATTTCTCACTGAAATCTGAGGAAAAAGAATTTACCAACATAAAGAACTTTTTTGTGAGCCCAAGTATTTGCAAGGTCATTGATGTTCTGACTACTCATTAGGAAGCATGTAATTGTTGGATTAGTCACTGGAGACTTACTGTATCATAAGAGTCAGATTAAGTTTTTAATGAATTTAATAATAGCTGCAGATAAATATTTTAACAGTATTCTAGCTATCATGATACACACTTTTAATCTCCTCTGCAGCATTATTTTTAAGTGTTTTTAGGCAATGGTATTTCCAGAAGAAATTGTTTGCTATTCTTTGCCAGCAATCAATACACTTTACAAGTGTCTTACAATTCGTTCTAATGCTCCCTTTCCCTATTCACACTTTCATAAACTGTAATGCAAGACTGAGCAATCCGCAGCACAGGTACTAAAGGTAGCAAACAACCAAATCTGAATATTGTCAAACAGGGCCAGCATAAAGTCAGGAGCCAAGAGCTGTTATGCACTGAGAACGGTATCAGTGAGGCCATCACCCCCCCAAGGGATGGGACCCTGGTTACTGCACTGCTTCACCAAAAGCTGTGGTGCTGACCACCTTGTCTTTCAGCTGTGCTCTGCCTCCTCAGTTTTGCCATGTGTCTGCCACAAAATTTAATCATTATTTTGGTAAAAAAAATAACCTCGCACTTTATAGTTTGAAGGTGGATGACCTTTTCCTTGCAATATCAGAGTTTATATTCCAAAATAGCATTGATGATGATAATAATAATAATAAATCAATTTTGAAGTAATCTCACTTCAAAGCCTACGCCAAGAGTTTGACTCATCAGTCAATCAAAGCTCAGATGCAAATCTAGAGATCTTGATTTCTTAATAAGGGGGTTTCAATTTCCATTAACACATCAAACCAGTGACCTCGGATGGGTTAAACTGTTATGCTGATCTCCTCAGGGTGGCCATGAGCTCTGGGTTCCCAGGCACGTGTGACATTATGGACAGTGCTCAGCTGTGTGGTGTAGTACCTCCTTCCCCAGAGCCGGATTCAGTGCCCAGCTCACACTTGCTCTCCTCCCTTTCTCACTTCATCTCTTCTCTTTCCTTTCCTTGATCAGCCACTAATAACCTGGTGCATACAAAGCATAAGTTCGCCAAGGCTCATCAGCACTGTAGTTCACATGCCAGTTGCCAGATGCTTCTCTGAAATTCTTTCTTCTGCTCTACATGTCTTATTGGCTCCACCAACTAAATCTTCAGAACAGTAATGTCTGCAGGTTTATAAGCTACTGTGTCACACATCTACTGCATATGAAACATAAAGGACAGCTGAGAAGGAAGAACTGAATCTTTCTCACCCAAGTCTTTCATCAATTCTGAAATTCTTCTTTTTGACTCTGAGGTATGATACCGTAAAATAATGGAGAAGTGTCACACTGTGTAGACTATCAGCTAAATAGCTGGTTGAGCAGAGAAGTTATGTGTCCCTGTAACAATTCTAGCAGCCTTAGACTGAAAATTTTACAAAGGTTCTAGAGATACACCAGCACAGAAAAGTCCTAGACAAGACAATAGTACTTAGCTTGATGTTACACCTTAAGAGGAGCATCCTGTGATTGAGGCAGGGCAAGTATTCAGAACTGATCTTAGGGGTGCTCCAATCTATCACCAAAACTTGTTTTCCAGCTTTCCTGTCAATAAAAGAGCGGATGTGAACCAAATGAGCTGTTCTGACAAAAGCAAAGATACCTCTAAGTGGATACATGTTTTGATTACCACTTGATGCACTTTATTCTAAACTAAAAGGCAGAAAAGACATCAAGCAGCAAACCTAAGTCTGTTGTTTGGAAATGTAAAATCTCTGCTAATGGTCTTCCCATTCCTCTCCTCCCTCCCTAACCCCTCTTCATTCCTGTACACCCTTCTCAATTCTGCCAAGGAACTGAAGTATTGAAATGGCCCTAGAAAGCCATTCCTGCAGAATTTACTTGTGCAAGACCCGTTAGGACTCCTTCAATGCTCATATTAATTCCTATTAAAACAAACACAGGAATTTCTTACAGTTTGGCTAGGGATCCTGGTTTTGGATACTCATTCAAGCTGAAATAAGTTTCATGTGTTTCTAGTCTGCTTTCTCACTCACACCTTCTTAAGCTCTTTACTAAATTTGCAGGAAGCATGGAAAATAGAAAGGCCGTGTTAGGAGTGTAGCAGCCAATAGCTCCTCTTGACCAGAGAAACCAAAATATCTCTAAAGAGACTGAGACATGGTCTATAGGGTTTGGGGGCAGAATTTTCCCTTCATCTTTTGTCAAAATACCACAAATCTATCTGTCAGTTTAGGGAACATGTGAATACAGCTCCAGCAGTCTAAAGGTTTTATTTCAGGGCAGATACTTCTTCCCCATACTTAGAACAGAAATATGAAATATGAAACAGAATGTTAGTACAACTACTTACATGTAAGATCAGAGGGAACGTACAGCTTTAGTGAGGGTTTAGATATGCTGTGAGGGAAATGATGATTAAAACCAGTCCATAAATTACTGAACTTCTTGCTATGAATTAAAATGGAAATGAATGATTTAAAGAATTTTGAGCAATTCTGAGGAGCAACATCAAATAGCTGATACCTTCATTTTTGCTATGTCTAATGGTAAGCAAATCAGTAACTCCCAGTTGTAAAGCCTTTGTCTCAGGTTAACCAATTGATTATATAGTTAAATGTGTATATATATATATGTATATAAATACTGTAGTATGGCTGTCCAGTATCAGTTTGCCCTGTAAACTCCAAAGCATTTACATGCATTGGGATGATTAGATGTAGTTATTTGATGATGTTGTATCTTACTGCCCTCAGCAGTGCTACAAAATAATAAACCTTAACAAAATAAATTCTCTGCTTGAAGATATATCAAAATTTGTAATTCAGAAGGTGGAAGACAAATCTGAATGGTGTGTCTTTGTAAAACATTTCTAGGTCTCTCACTATTACCTCACTCTTAGTACTTTCCATTCTCTCTGTACATCTAGAATCATAGAATGATTTGGGTTGGAAGGGATTTTAAGATTTTCTAGGTCCAAGCATCTAGGACCCTGGAATCTCACAACTGAATCTCAACTCCTTGACTTGAAATGTGACAACAAGAAAGACATATTATTGTTTTATTATTATTATAATCATCATCATCATTATTAAAGCTATATAAGAAATAAGTTGTATTCAGGACAAGTCCACTGTCCCAGTCCAGTTTCAGTGAGGAGTACGTAAAGAATCCAGGAACATCACACTGATTATAAACCTTCAGTTTTCCTTCCTGAACACATTTGAAGACAAAGGATTCATGTTAGTAGCCTATTATCCATCTCTTGACAACCCATAATTCCTTTCTGCAACTACAGTGCCTTAACCTTCCCCTTTCCTTCTCTGTCTTCAAGTTAAGTCTTGAACCTTTGATGGCAAGATTTCATCCTGATTGTACAGATCTTACATACTGGTGCCAAGTCAGAATAGTTTCAAACAAAGGCTTTATTGACATTCAAACCCTGACTTTCTAAAGGTAGATATCTGAGTGCTTCAGGAAATCAGCAGCAAAAGTGCCTAGATCCTCAGTACTGCTGAATAATCCCTGTTCTCGTGGAAATTCTGTAGCATAATTCAGCATCTTAACTTCTGGATAGGTTCAATATGCTTAATTTTAAAGGTTTTGAAACCTTTAATTGATGAAGAAGAGAAAAGGAGATGGGAGGAATGGAAGGGAAACAGTTAAGTTCCTTGCCTTGCAACATATTCTACAAGAAAACCATAGGAAAAAACCTCTTAACTACTTACCAAAGCTATCCTTTGTTTTATTCCTTCTCATTTCCCCTATTCTGTATCTGAACTAGTTTTGCAATCTCTCCTGAAGCATGACAAAGGTGACAGAACAGTACAGCACTTTGGGAACCAGAGTCTTCCATTCAGAATCAAGAACTCTCAGCAGGGAAGTCTGGCTATGTAAACCACATACTTCTTCACACTCACATTCATCCAAAGCACACTACCAACTTCCCAGTGCATGGAATTCCGTGACAGCATATTACTAAACAAAACTCAAGCAGGATTGGGCAGGCAGTTGTCTGTTGCCAGTCCATAAATGTGTTTTTATGACGAGTGTTCTGATTACTGGTATGTAGTAAGACAAGCTGCCCTTATTATACAATAAGTCTTTTTATAGAAGACGGTAATTTTTCTAGTGCTCCTACTCCTTAAGGCTTTATGAACACAACCACTCACTTCCAAAAGTACAAGTGATTGCAAAAGCTGTGCTCTTAATGTGGGTATTAACTGGTTTCTATTGTTTAGCTATTATAATTGTCTAAGAATATGTGCTAACTTAAGTGTCCGAAATAGGATCCAACACTCCCAGACTGGCAGTGTTAGACTACACAGGCATAAAGCCTTTCTTATAAGGTGTTCCCTAGAACAAACCAGCATTGCAAGAGCAGTACTGGTTTGATCTCACCCCACTGAAGGACACAGGAATTATGATTTCAACAGCAGAAAAGCATTACTGTTTTACAGCCTTTATTTCAGAGCTGGAGAAAATTATTGCATCATTTCCGAGCACTGGGTGCCATGTCTTCCTAGTTTGACAAACAGCATTTGTGTCATTGATGTAGAGGAGGGACTGTGGCTGGGCAATGGCACAGCATTCATCTTTACTGAAGATGGCAGAGCTGTGGGAATGAGCTGATTTTCTGACCCATAGGCAGCATGGAAGAATGCACCCTCTCTGCCTCCCTGACTACCCAAACAAGCGTTTCCTTGGGCCCAGTGCACATACTGAAAAAAGCAGCTGAGGATTGCACGTCTTACTTTTTGCTAGCTATTTTTAATTTCTTCTGCACCTCCTGAACTATGTGAGTGTGCAGAGCACTCTTAAGTGATTTAACTTCTATTTCTTTCTCCTTTTCTCTTCCATAATGAAAGGCCTCTTGCAATGTCTATCCTGAAGCATGCCAAAGGTGACAGCTTGCTCCTTGCCCTTAAGATCCATATCTCAGGGAAAAGTAGGATACAGATTCAAGTCAAATTGCAGTTAAATATAAAAAATGGGAAGAGGCTGGACTTTTTCTGGCACACCATTCTACAGAGTAGAATAACAGAAAACGTTTTTCAGACCACAAGGTGGAGCAGTGGATCCTTATAGATCTTGAGAGATCCTAACCTGATAATTAATGTCACAGCAACCTACTGCATCTATAGAAAAAAAAAATTCCCAAAGAGACCCTTCTTGCATTTCCTGATTCATTTAATCTATTAGGTTATTACAGGGTGACAACTTTTAGTGGTGCCTAATTGCCATGAAGGACCTCACTTGTCAGCATGGCCATAATGACAGCAAGGAGACAGTCCATTGGCAAAAAGATGTTACCCCCTGAACACACCTTTTTTAAATGAGTGCAACATTAAAATGGCAATACATTCTCTTCCCCCCAAGGAGTGATACAGGTGGTATAATTTCCAGCAGGCCTCAGCACCTCTTCTTCTCAGCAGAAGCATCATTATTTCACAATACAGTAATTTCACAGTCAGTTATGTTTGGTTTACTAAGATATTAGAAAGTTCAATGCCAAATGTTACCAAAACATCAAATTCACAACTTAGAAGGTGCTCAAAAGTATCTTCGCTATGTGCCTCTTCATCAGCATGCAGGACTGTGTCTGTCTACTGGTGGCCAGTAAGACTGATGCTAGAAAAAAACTCAAGAGCTCCTGCCCTCTGCTGAGGGGTGATTACAGCTGTACAGACATCCTCTTTCTACAGTTTATCACAAAACTAAGGAATAGCTTGTGCTGTGATTTGTCTCCTTTCTAAAGAGAAATGCAGATGTGTCAACGAGATTGAGGCAGGTGTTAATGAGATCAAAGACAGTTGAGGATTTTTTGGGGGGGAAGAGTTTGATCATTTGCTCGTTGTCTGCAGTTTGTTTCTCATTCATGTATGGCTCTACAGCCTTAGGTAAAATCAACAGATTTGTAAACCACATGGGAGAAATCCTGACCCAGCTGAAGTCAGTGGGTGATTTTTTTCCATTGACGTCACCAGAGCCAGGATTTAAACCTAAATAACAGACGTCCCTCTCTTAAGATCTCCTAAGTAGACAGAATTTCCAGACTAAGAATTATGTGAGAAGAAAAACAGAGTAAAGTAATAAAAAACTGTTCAGACTAAACTGATATAGAAGACTTCCACTGAGGAATAACTGATCTTCACTCAGTACAATAGCTCAGTACTTTCCCTAATAAGCCAACCATCAGGATTGCACAGATGATAGTCTTTATTACACAAAACGGATTTACTCTGTGAGAGTTAGGCTGTGACCTCAGCATTCTCCTATGTTGGGCTCAAGCAATAAAAGAAAGTACTATTTTAAGAAGTGCCTTTTACTCTCACAGTTTCATAGGGATAAATTATTAGGCAAGACTCTTTCTAGCTTTCAAGGCTAAAGATAAAACCTGGGAAAATACAAAGTAAATTCAAGACTAAAAGCCAGAAGGCAAATAAAAGGATTGGACTGAAAGATCATATATTTTAAAGTATTCTGGGGCCTACTCCATAGTTTTTCAACTTTTGAAACTGGTGGTTGTAGGAGTACAGCTGGCACCAGTTACTCTCTCTTGACTCTTCCCTAACAGAAAGAGACAGAAAACAGTTACCAGGCTATTCCTAAACAGCCAGTTAATCCTTCATGGTCTCATATGGAGTCTGGTGACAAAGTCACTGTCTCTAACCTTAAAGTAAGAGATTTGGAGATCTTCAAGATCACCTACATTTTTCTTTCTAAATACTGCTTTACAGACATGATGTATTACGTGTTTAAAGCTGTTTAGAAACACACACAAAAAATATTGCTGTGTGACAAGTTGCAAACACCAAGCTCAGCCACACTGATTTATCATAAAGTCTGAGTAATCAGTGAACAAAGCTGGCCAGCAATCTGCCCTAGCAAATGCTTGCACTGTGATGAAACAAGGAGGATTTTGCTTCAAACTGTTAATAGCTCTGCTTCATCTTGGCAGTGAGCTGTGATGGGCCCAGAGGTCGTTTTCACATTCTTCCCTGGCATTTCAAGCTAGGAGGCCCTGTGCAGAATGGCAGTGATAAAGCATGTACTGGACAGCTTGGACTGAGGGGAAAATTTACTTCGTTGCTTGAAGCCTATTAGGAAAATAGTTCTCTAAGAGCAAACAAAGCTTAAGTTTCAGACTTAGATAACGACTCCTGTCTGATTAATTCCCACAGAAGAGGGAGAGGTAGGTGGAGGACAGAAAATGAAGGAAGGGTGTTACTTGCCAGTACAGGTAGATTGATGCAGCAGGGTTGTGCTTTCATACTGGTCCAGAAGAGACCCTGATTACCCTTGGTAGCAAAACAATATAGTTCTTACAAGTTCAAACAAGTGGTTCTTAGAATCCTCCTGCTGCAGGAAGGCTACTGAGAAGTTTTACTTTGTGCTCACAATGCCCAAATTCTCAGAGACCTCACCTGATGGTGTATTATCAGCACTACCCTATGCCAAATACAGACTTTTTCCAAATGGAAAGGTTTTCTATGAAGAATCCTGTGACAGTTTTTGTGAAATTCTTGTGTTCAGTCCTAATAGAAAGGTACAAAGTAAAGAAACCACAGTCATTTGGAAGCTGCCCTTGCCCAGCCCTTCCAAAGTACTAGCAGAATTCAACAGCAACTGTAATCCTTGATAAGAATACAGGATTTTGCCTTTTAATGATAGTACAGAAAATATTACACCATTACAAATAAATCTCTAATAAAGCCTGGAAGGAAAAGGAATGTTTTGCTTTAGTCATTGAGTCCAAAAATTGAAGTTACAATTTAGAAGTGGATTAATCACTAAATGGTAAGGCAAGTTTTGAGTGTACCACGGATAGTTACACTTGATTCTTCTCTAGCAGAATCTCAAGGCATTTACCTCCTATTTGTTTGCACATTAATCCTTTTGAAAGCTGCTTGGCACTTGTCTAGAACTGATTTAAGATGTCTTGGGCACTTTGTTTTACCCTGGCATGGTTATGAATCTCATACTGCCTAAAATGGGTACTGTATCCTCCCCAGAGGGTGCTTAACTTGGGGGCTGTTTTTTACTTTGACAACCTGCAAATTAAAAGCCGCATTTAAGAGAAACACCCTCCATCTGAGATTGTGTTGCAAACCAGAAATGGCCCTGTTACATGTACAGAACAAAGCACATTTCACATCCCTTGCCTTGTTGTGTCCATGAATACTCCTGTGGCTCTGATTAGCTCTGCCAGGGCAGTCACATCCCCTCAAATTAGGCACCAAACACAAGGGGCGTAACTGGGAGGTGAATCCTCCCCTGTACAACCTGTACAGAGGACACACCTGTACACACAGGACAGAGAGCAGCAACCACAAGGGCAGTCCTGAGAATGGTAGAATAGAAAGACCAAAGCAAGGACTAATACTGGCCTAAAAGAGGAGCTGAAATCCGAGGATTCATCCCAGGCTCTCTTCTGGTAAGGAGGAGGAACATCTCAGGGATATAAACTTAGCATTCCTAAAGCATCAAGTGGACAGCGCAGAAAGTGGGTACCATAACAATGAAAGTACCAAAAGTGCCTATGTAGCTCCTCAACCTGCCAGCATATGAACATGCTACACCAAGAACTGCCTGCAAGGTGGCAATTTAAAACAGAAAATCAGGTATCACTATTACACTGTAATTAATTAGTTTAGTTCACTTAGTCTCTACAGATTATAAAAAGAAGGCTGAAACACTTGATTACAGCACTTAAGCAACTTCTCAGGATGGAAATAGAAAGTATTTCAGGGTATTCTAGTTCATCAGGGAAATCACTGCCACAAATCAAATGTCATATACCTTCAAATTAAAAATGATGAATTTTTTAAATTATGTTTTATAGCAGTAAAGTTGTTAGGCTATGAAACAAAGTAAAAAAAAAAAAAAGGCAAAGGGTTTGTCTGGTATCTTCAAGTCAGGTTTGTATGTTTTTCTATCTGAAACCCTGATGTATATTAGAAAAATCAGGAAATTAGATCAAAGGTCTAACAAGCCGTTCTGGCATCAAAATCAGATTGATCCATAAATTTTAAAAGCATTCATTTTGGTGTACAGCTGAGGGGGAAAAAAAAAAACAACAAAAAAACAAACCTACAAACGAACACACAAGTTCTCTAAGAGAGAAAACTATGACTAACAGTCTGTATCTGAACCAAAGTCAAACTGGAGTTGCCAAAATCTCCCTGGCACCAGGCAAGGACTTCCCTACATTTAAAAGGCAGCTAAGCAGATGAAGGAATATTTCCTTTCATGTGCATGACTATATTCTGTATACCACAGAAAACTACCTTTTCAATACGTACAGTTTAAGAAAAACTTATCACATGAGGTTATGTTATTATGGATCTGGTGCTGGAATGCAGGAAAAACTTCTTCTCTTGATCCACAAGCTCACAGAAAATACTTTCTGATATCTTTGTTGAAAAGTATTTTTAGCCATGGATGTTCTGCCACCAACCAATCAGGGTACATTTTGACAGACACTTGCTTTTTGTACATATGAAGTACAGCCTACACCTTACAGGGGTGGTTTTGTTGATATGCAATTGCGGGTGAGTATATCCTTGTGTCACCCCTAAAAATTGCAAGATTGGGGGGAAAAGAAAAAGCCACGAATAGAACATTCCTATTAATAAAGTTATAGAATAGTATTTTTTCCTCTTAATTTAACATCTCTTAAGCTTCCAATCACATGTATTGTGAAGCAGCCACATTCTCCAGCAAGGCACCTGCACACTGACCCAGCAGTCCAGTGCTACTCACCTCCTCTGCCTGGGACCTTCTGAAGACCTTATGAACTACAAAGTTTGCTGTTTTGTTCCAGGAAAGGATGCTACCACTCCTACAATCCCTGTCCTATTGAACCTTAGCAATAGGGATGTCATAAACAACAATGCAGTCTACAAGCTGACTCCGCAGTCCAGCTCGCTTACTCTTACATTTCTTGTTTAAACCAGCCAGGTTTAAACTAGTTAAAAAAGAAAAAAGGCACAAAAAAAAAAATCAAGAAGATGGATTTGGGTAGGAATGCCAGTAGCTAGGCTTTCACATTGTTACAAACTCCAAGTTATTTACTTACCAAACTACAGGTAAAACTCATTTATTTACAAACAAGGGGGCCAGCTCCAATAGTACCTCTGCTATAGAGGCAGGATGTTAAAACAAAAGCTGTCACTGCAACATGGAAAGCAAATTTTTGGACTTTCTATGGTCACAGTCATGGTAGATGATGGGAATTGTTCTTTTCCTAAGCCAGTTGCAGCAAGAATGTTGTTGTGAAGGTCAGCAGCAGGAACCCCCCTGCAAAGCTCTGGGGCCCCCACTGCCACACTGGCCACCTTGGATCAACCCAATTTATATTCTTTCAAACCTATCACATCTCTTTATTTATTCTTTAATTTCCTATCAAACAACATAGGCCAGGGTTCTGTTCTTGTAGGTGCCTGCAGTTATCTTTAAACTGCACACTGTTGTAAATGTGTTCATTTCGTTAATTTATGTAAATAGGACCTTGGCCAATGACTTGGGTGTTATTTATGAATGAATCATGCTGCTCTGAGTGGCTGGGTATATTTAACTCTCATTAATTTGTTCAGAATAGCTACTAATGGGTTGCTTTAGCTCATGACTCTTGTAACAAAATCCAAAAGAGATGACTGGATTTCCATGGGGAGGGCTTGGGTAACCCTTTCTGCTACTACCCAGTGACCAGCTTATAAATACACTGAGCTTTAAGTCACTTCAAGTGATTTTAAGGCAGTAGTAGGTTAACAGCTCAAGACAGAAAATGCAGGCTTCAGTTGGCCTCAGCCAACAGCACTGAACCATTTCTGGAAACTATTTGTTTTCACTGTCTTTTGAGTGAAAGGAACGCTGTTAAAATTGCAATTCTGAAAAAACTGAAGGCTCTGAGCCCAAGTTGAGAGTAGTAATATAAATAGGTTCAAATCTAGCAGCAATTTGTTGGAGGGAGCAGCTAAATATAAAGGCTTCAAAAGAAACATGCCACTCACCACGGTATAGCTCCACTGGTTTTATGATTCAGAAATACTTTCCATGAAAAAAGGTTGCATACTTGGAAGACTTTATTGTATACTTGGAGAATTTTATATGGGTAAAGTGCTGCTGAAGTTTTTATAGTATGTCATGCAATCTGTTTTACAGAAAAACATTATTTTTGACAACTATAATCTATTGCTGGCTGGGCTCAACATCATCACAGAGTCGCTGTTAACATCATCATCATCATCTTGTCTTTGACCTGGGGTTACATCATGCTCCTTTGTATCTCTCTCTTCTCTTTGCTGTACCACACAAACTCTTACTGCTTTTAACCTCAGGTCAGTAAGGTCTTAAAACATTCCACCCCTTCTTCCCAGGCATCAGCAGCAGGCTCAGAAGTGCCCTTGGAGGCTGTGCAAGCCTGGTGGCCTGTCTGCTGAAGAGCCAGAATAACATTCATGTGCTATGAAATACCTGCCTTTCTAATTACCCAGTTGTCTACCCATGAAGGTCTTGTACAATCTCGATTTCAAGATCTCTGCTTCGGCAATTCGTTTTTCATTCACAACACCCTGCAGAGATTAGAGTGTCCACCCATTTTCCTTGTCCAGAAGAACAAACTGCTATCAATGTACTGCTACATATTGTATCAACTGTTTATTGATATTGTTTGAAGTGCTATTTATTCTGTAGGGAAAAAAAACCCCAACAAACCCACAAACAATGTTGATCAGAGATACTAGCTTGTATTTCAATTCACCAATCGGGAGATCTGTTTTTAGACTTTTCCTACATAAATACTGGAAACTCTCCTATCGGAAAATATACTGCAATATTTGTTCGAAGTTTGTTGTTTTAGCAGCCACCCCTGCCAGTATAACATTTTGACCAGAAATAACCGTGGTAACAAATGCAGAAGGCTAATGAGCACAAAGAGTTCAAAGTTGTTTCAACTATCCCCTGTCCTGGCCTACTTCTTGTCACTGCATCAAAAATCCTTTCAGGATAACCACAGCTGTTTAAATTATCTTTTTTCAACCATTAGTAAATTAATGGGTTTTTTTCTTTTTTGTATTTAAAAATGAGATGAGACCTCCTAATACGATTGAGAGGAATATTTTGAGCTTTCTTTCCCACCCCTTACAATGCTGGGAATGCTGAGGTACAAGGAGAGGAAACGCTCCGTGTGGATTCTGGTTTACCAAAATTAAGAAATTGTTTTGGCACTGAACACAGGAATGCAAAGCCTGTCCTGTATTCTGTCCTTCATTGCTTAAATGTAATAGTTGTAAAAAAATTTCTGTGTCAGTTTCCACTTGGAAGTTTCACACAGATGGTTCTTGTAGAAGCTGAGGGCTTGACCTAACCTAGTTTTGCATAAGACACAAAGCTGTCTTAGCTCCATGTTTACACTGGTACTTTAAAGGCACATATATGGATCTTGTGCCATCTGTTAGGAGAGAAATATAGCAGTTCACAACAGTCTAAGGCCCTTTTGAGATGCTTGTGACTCAGTAGCAAGTCAAGTATGGCTCTTGTGCCAGGGCTGCATTATGGACGTTAATGACTTCACATTTTTAGCTGTAAAGGGAAATTATGAACCATTAGGGATTGCTGAAACTAGTGTTGCCTTGTGGGATGCAGCTGTGTGCTCAGCCCCAACCCATCACACCGTGGGGGAGTGGAATCCCCTTGAGTGCTATCAGCATGTTACTGCCAAAGCAGCAATCCCACAGATTGCATTCCCTCAGCTCTGAGGTAGGTAGATCTTGGCAAGCTAGTCTGAAGTGTTAGCCAAACTGTGCTTCCCAAGAGTTCAGCTGTCTGGCCTGTACAGATCTGCCTTTGGATTCATGCAATTAAAGCACAGCAGTTTCTGTGGCTGGTGGCACAGGCAGGAGTGACACAGCTGACATAAAGTCTTCCTTCCTAACATTTTGCCTTCGTGGACAGGGCAGGCATTAACAGCAAGGTTACTCCTGCAGAGAAGTCTGGTACGATGCTCAAATTCACTCCAGTGGACCTAAAGCAAGAGGCCTGCCCCCAGGATGCTGGTTTGACTCCTCCCTGGCCCACAGGATGTTCATGAACTGTCTTGCAGGACAGCAAGAAGTCTCCTTACAAACAACACCTTTTGTTCACAAGGCATTGTACGAAAACAGCCCTAGGATGGAGCCCCTGAGCAGTCACACAGTGACAACTCTAATATGGATGCTGTTTACAAGCATATGCAGACCATTCTATTTTGTGGAAAATTAAATGATACTTTGACCATCACCTATTTTCTTTGAAGGGGCCAGAAAGCGATTGAATGAACACTGTGAAATCCGATTCTGAATATTGGCAAGGAAGATAAGAGCAAATATAAAGATACTTACAAAAATTCCTGATTTTTTTGTATTTTTTACCTAATCAGAAGCTGTTAAACAAGAAGTTTCCAGAAGACTTCCAAAACATTAAGTCAAACTAATGTGACTAAGCACCCTTACTTTGGTATTTATCTCAATTTCAAAATACTTCAATCATTTAGTACCTGATAAGTAACCCAGCTATGAAACCCTGCCATACTGTGTAAGTGCTCTTTGATGAAAATTACACCACACCTTATTAATCCCTTGCGGGGGTGGGGCGGGGGAAGGAAAAAAAAGACAGAAACCTCCTTTAACTAAAGCCTGCAATGACTCGCAGCCACATAGATGACGCTTTAGCAAGTATGCCTAAGTACAGTACACCTCACAGTTCATCTTGGTATTAGTCATACTTAAAAACCGCATATTTTAAACTAACATTTAATAGGTATGTCCACTATGCATCTCCTGGATTAATCTTCTCAAATACAAGTGTCCCTGAATAGGCATCGTGTTTGCCACAGTCTCATGACATCAATCAAACAGCACTCTGGGCAAACTCCGTGCCTCCCTAATACAAGCTGAGTTTGTGAGTCAGCTCCACACACTGTGACACTGTCGAAGGAAGACAAGGATGGCACTTCAAAGGCTCACTCACAGGAAATCTGACAGTAAAAGCACCTAAAATAATTTTTCCAAATACTAGATGTAGTGAGAGCAGTATGTAGTATCCCAGACTGATTTTGCTGAGTGTGTTTCAACAGTGAGACATACAGAGCTCAGAACTGCAGGGTATCACATGTCTGTTGAATACAAACATTTTTTCTGTACAATATTCAAACATACAACATTTCAACATGACAATCACAGAAAGCAACTTACAGACAACACTAGCATATTATTAAAATATTTGTCACTGATACTGTAGTAACTTATGCAAACACAAGTTGCATTTATATTGCACTCCATATGAACATCATGAATAGGAAAATTCTTGCCCCTTAAGTGGTACAACCAATATATTTCAATTTTTAGTACACATGCTCAAAGCTTTAAGCTATTCTTTCTTTCTCTGCTCCATTGCAAGATTTCAACTTCCAAATGACTAAACTCATGACTGAATGCTGAATACATTGTCCTTACCATTATGTTACAGCATGTTACTTTTAGATGTAGATTGGTGGTATGACTAAGAGAGCAGTTTGGTTTTCCATTCTTATTCTCCAGTATATACTCAAAATTCCCTTTCTGAACAGTTCTGAACATCTTACACCAGTGATATCTGTGAAAAGCAAACACGAAAGGTAAAGGAACAACTATTCAGACTTTTAAAAGCACAACAATAGTTTCAGAAATACTTTTTAAATATGCAATTCATTCTGCTTACTCGTGTATTTCAGAAAGCTACAGTCATGTTTTCAGCTTTTTACCTTCTCTATAAAGTTAGGAGCAATGCAAACTTTTGTCCTTTTGGCAATAGAAGTTTTCGAATTACTAGACCAGCACAACAGATTTTAAAGGTTTGCAAAGGTTTCTACCACTTTCTATTGGGAAAAACAGGCAAACTGCTGGGTTTCTTTTTTCTTTTGCTGAAAAACTGAACCATGGTTTTCACTATCTGGTTTTCTTTTGATACACAACTCCTAAGGACAGCAGTCAGTTATTCAGCATAAGTAATTATTCTGTCAGCAAATAATGTTTTTAATAAAGGCAAGTTTTAGGTTAATTAAACTGTTCTTGACCAAGTAAGCTATACGATAAAATAAAAGCTACGCTTTGCAGGTACCACAAAATAGAGAACTGACAGAGCACTGACAGAGCACCCAGTTATTAAACATGACACCAGCTATAATTGTTTTATAATATCACATATAGCCATGCACTGGGGAAATCTTTCTCTGACCTGGATCCTGTAAAATACCCAAGAGGTTTTCAGATAGTTTCTGCATTAGGTGATGCTTTTTTATTTCAGTTGGCAATACGTTTTATGCTACAGTAGCACTGATTTTTCCAGAAGTGACAGTTTTTTGATGACAGTCCAAACTCACAGGAGAATCCTCAGCCCAGTGAAGTGGTGTGTTCCAGGAAGGTGCAAGCAGCCCTGGCACCGTCCTGTTGTAATATAAAGATGCTGTACTTGGGCCTAGCAATGGAACCTGGTACATCCTCAGTACTAATGGCCATGAGCCATTGGAAAGGGGAGGTTGTGTAACTCATTTCATAAGAATAAGGGAATTTATTACAGCAAAAACCAACATATGCCATGGAAACATGGACTAGTAGTGATTAATTTTAAAGCCAGAGATTCCTGCAGACACCTCACACAGTATGATTTAAGCTGCACTTACAGGAGCTCACATTTTTCTCCTCTATTGCTGGCTCCGTACCCCCGTTTGAACTTTTTTTACTGCACTAAAGAAAACTTAATTTTTCATAGTCCCTTTCCCTTTCAGCTGTGCAAGTGTGTTTGGCATCATTTTTTCTTCAGTTAGGGACTGGTTTTCAGGGACCCTTTAAAGACAAAAAACAGAGGGGAAACATTAGGAGGAAAGAGGAGCTTTGGCCTGCAGCTTTTTTTAAGGGTTCTGTCTCGGAGACCTTAAAAAAAGTACAGGAAAGGGACAAGAAAATATGGATTCTTCCTTCCTGATATTTCCTTTCTACTTCCCAAAGGCAATGGCTTTGTCTTTAGCCGGTAAACGTAAGCAGCAAAGAAAGCAAAAAGTAACCAATACAAAGACTACAGTGTCTACTTAATTTCTTTCCAGGTGCTTTTCTTATTCCCTATATCCTCTTCTTAATCATTGCGGGAATGCCCCTGTTCTATATGGAATTAGCACTGGGACAATATAACCGAGAAGGGGCTGCCACTGTGTGGAAAATCTGTCCAGTTTTCAAAGGTAAGTGTCCCTCAGCACCGTGAGGGTGCCCACACCTGTGATCACAAGCGCAGTAAAGGTCTCAGCTTTCACAGACAACATGGTATTTGGTGACCCTTCTCCAGTCCGTGAAGTTAGAAGTCTTTTTGTTATCACAGATGAAGCACAAAATGGAAAAAGCCACAGAAATCATCTTCAGGGTGGTAGCTGGCTGAGTGCAGAGAGCCATGAGCAGGAGCAGTTCAGCCCTGTCCTCCCTTTCCCCTACATACTGGGCAGGGAGTGGGAGGAACTGGATACCTCTAGGCGGAGCGAGGGGTTTGGCAATGCAAACATTGGAAATACCAGATCCCACCTGGGTCAGTTCAGCCTTGTCTTCCCCACTGACTAAGATAAAAACTACTTCATTGAGGGATCATGGAGCGTTCTCTGCAGAAGTCAGCACACCACAGAGGCTACAGCACTAGAACGTGAAGACTGCAGTTCAGTCACTAGATTGGTAACACCGCACAAGTGATCTGTGGTATCTCTGTGCCTCAGTTTTCCTGCCTATGAAACGGGAGCAATGATTCTGACAGACTTTAAGTGGTTTTCAAGTCTAGCAATGAGAAGCACTTCGTAAAATATGAATGTTATTATTATTACTATTAAGTGTTTTGCACTAGGATTAACTCTCCAGCATCGCTGAATAAAAGGCTGTGGAGTGTTTTTTGTGCACCAAGTTAAAATCATTCTGTGAGGAAAAAACAGCCAAGTTAGGTGTTTGGATGCTGATCAATTGATCAAGGATAAGGGGATCTCCCTGTGCGAAAGAAGCTGTAGGTGTTCTATACATAAAACAAGTGTTGGTTAAGGAGCCTCGAGAATTTTCTTAACTATTGCTTACCAGCAAAGAAACATAAGTTTCCTTGTATCTATACCAGACTGTATCTAAATTTTATACAAAAGCCTTTTCAACACAGAGCTGTCTGAAATGAAACCAGCCAAGCTCAGCTGATCTTAGAACCTTAAAATTCTGATCATGTTCACCCTGTGACTGACAAAAGCTGAGGAGCTTAACAATAGCAATCCAAACTTGTCGGATCCACTGCTTGGATATAGGTTACACTGAGTAAATGTTAGTCTTCTTTCTCAAAATACAGCTTTCCCCTTCGAGCAGTCTAGTGTCACAGAATAGGAAAAGTGAAGGTTTTCTTCCTTACCAATCAAACTCAAAACACACAGCAAAATCAGAGATATGATAAAAAATAAATTAGCAAGCTAATAAAATAGTTGCCCCAAAATTTTAAAATTAGTTCATATAGATTTACCTAGCCCTTTTATAATTCCATTGTGAGAGAAAAAAAATTATCCCAGCATCCAGGAACCTGAAGACTCTTGAACAGTCAGAATTCCTGGTGGTATCACTTAATACCTTTATATGACAATGAGGATTTTTTAAAATGTAACTGCAAAAGTTAGACCTTCAGGATCTCAAAGCGTTTGAGCCAAATACCACTGTGCTCAGAGGTACTCCATGTGTTGACTTCAGGATTGAAAAGATTATGAGAAAAGAAAATAGAACTTGTTTCATGTATAGTCTTGTTGACATTCCAGCTGTGTTTTTAAGCTGACATTTTCAAGGTGGACTAAACATACATTGCGGTTGATTTTTAAAGGTTCTTATTAGAAGGATATAGAACAGCATAAGTTATTTGATTCTCAAAAATAATAAGCATTGAGTTGTATCTGCACCCCAGTATAAACTCAGTACTTTTAAAGTTTTAACTAAAACTTCTGATAGCATGCAAACACATTTTACTGCTAATGTTTTGGAGTTGTCTCTGGGATAACTCAAATCTCTCACTTGAAGGAAAAGTACACAGTCTACGCAAATTTATAACAGCTTCTCCAAATGAACAGCACTATAGTACTAATTTTAGATATGAATATTACTGCTATGAACTCTAAGGACTTCTAATGAGATGCTATCATAACACTCCAATTAAAAATATACCCTGTAACCTTTGTAACAGTCTGTTTCCATCCCTGCATTTTTCCAGGGTCTATTTTAGACTGTGGGTGGAGCAGCATTACTTTTAAGAAAACCTAACAACAGGACAGCAAATTCATTCCTGAACATTCTCAAGATTTCAGAGAAGTGCCATTTAAGAGACATTTGATCCATTAATTTTTAATCTTGATATTAAACATCTTTCGTTGTCCTCCTGAGCTGGAGGAATTTCAGGAACAGTTTTTTTAAACAGCAGTCATCCAATTTCAGCTGAACATATATTATTTGTAGCATTCATATTTTTTGTATTATTTGTATTTTAACATTTACCTTAATACTTAAGAATTATCCTTTTGGGTGATTCCCCCCCCCCCCATTCTATTGATCTTAACGTATCACTGGAGTGTTCATGTACTGGATTCATTTAAGCATCAAAGATTTGAAAATATAGTTTCATCTTTACTTTCACAATTTTTCCCTTGTTAGGGAAGAGCAAACTGGTCTACAGATTAAAAGCCTTCTGAAGAGCAAAGAGTAACTTTTTTTTACACGCAGCAGTCTTTGAACTGCCAGCTCCTTCAGGGTCAGCATCTGTTCCTTATGCAAATTTTAAACCAAGGATTAATACTCACAGTGTGTGCTACTTCCTTGCTTTATACAGAAATATGAAAGCCTACTAATCTCCAACTGCTAGTCCTCCTGTGTAGTATTTCCAAAAATCAAAACTGAAGAAAATTAGAAGTAAAGGTTTATACTTGGGTGCTGTGAAAATACAATGATGTATAAAATGGCTGTAGTCTCTATCTGTTATATGCAATACATGCAACTTAGGGAGAAGATTCAGGGACCAATGCTGCACACACACTAAAGGAAGGATGATTGAAGTCAAGGTAAAGCAAGCTTCCTGAACAATTCTGGCAACCAACTTCTGTTCTGCTCCAACATTAGTACCAAAGCCTCCTCCCAAAACACTGGAAAATGACCATTTTCGTGAGGAGAACAGGCACACTCTGTGCCTTTCCTGCTAAAAGGTCCCTCCAAACACAGTTCACAATATACAAAAATACAAAGCAAATCTTAAAAATCAAAAGAGAATGTTTAAACTGGGAATTCTCTAATCCTGGGGAGATAATATAAATGTTCGAATGTCCATATGCAGTTTAACCCCTTGATATTCACCAAGATTACTGGCATGCCCAAAAACCACCTGGAGATCCGCAGTGGAATAGCACAGACTGTTTCATGCACGTTTTGGACCACTTACATGCTGATGGAAGCCAAACTGGAGAGTAATGATGGGAAAGAAACAAGAGAAGGATTGGTGTCTGTTCCAAACTAGTTCAGGGTGGGAACATGAGGCATAGGGAAACTTCATTTAAGTGTCAAGCTTTACTTTTCCAAGAGAAGTTGCCAAGGTCTCTGACATCATGAAGATGAAGTGAGTTTCACTCCTAACATGGGCTTGCAATCTTCTGCATTGGAAGCAAATCAGCAATGGAGTTGTACAAGGGCAAATTTTGACATTGCTTAATTTCTTTTTCTGGCAAACAAGTGGATTTGATAAAAGCCAGTCATTTTCCAAAATCATTGTTGTAATTTTTTGTTTTAAGGTCAGGGACATTGCGTCTGCATGTGTGTATGTAAATGGCAAAAATTCCTTTTACTGTCGTGAAGATCTGAAATGAATGTGCAATCATGTATGGCCGAGTTTAACTACAGTGTTTGCATATACTGTTGCATGTCAAACACAGAGTATAATCTAGTTTTTCTTTGTCTTTAGGTGTAGGCTATGCAGTGATACTCATAGCTCTTTACGTGGGTTTCTACTACAACGTTATCATAGCTTGGTCTCTGTATTATCTATTTTCGTCATTCACATTTGAGCTCCCCTGGACAAACTGTGACAACAGTTGGAACAGTCCAAATTGTACAGATCCCAAACTCTTCAATGCATCAGCACTTGGCAATGGTACTAAATACTCGAAGTACAAGCTCACTCCTGCAGCTGAATTTTACGAGTAAGTGTTGACTTGACTTTGCTTTTTTTTCAAAATTCCATGTCTAAGAGTGTTTCCTCTTGAAGGTTAATCAGCATCTAGCCTCTAGAGTGAGCATCAGAAGAGTAAGGTTAAAATGGAGTCATAATGTTGATCTGTGTTCCAGGGTGACTCCCTTGCCTCTGTGAGCTTTGGTTTCTCCTGTACTAATGCAGGACTTGCTACTGGGCAAATGGAACTGGACAAGACACCAACCTTCTCTGTGTACCACTCTTGCTTGCACTAACTTTGCCAGGGCAAGGAAACACAAGGATTGTTTCTCTCCTTGCAAGATATGTCAGAGCAGACAGCAGCCCTCTGTTTGCTCAACTGCTTCACTAGTGCAATGAAGTGAGATGAAGCACCGAGCAGGAGGAGAGAGCCAGGTTATAGAAAGGCAACCTTTTACTGATTCCTAAGCAGGAGAATGTTATGCAACATGAGTCAAGACAGACAACAGCACACTCAAATCAAACAGTTGGAATCAACCCTAAAAAGGTATATAAATTAACAACTAAATTAGAAAATAAAGATGTCAATTTCTATATAAATATTTGCATTATGGACCTCTAGAGAAAAATGGAGAAAGGGGGATGAGCATCAGACTAATTTAATCAGCTGTTGAATTAATCTGAATCATCAGTTAATATTTCTGTGTTGGGAGTAGAAGGATATCAGGGCACACACCTGCTGAGCAGTGAGTCCAACCCTGTAGAAACAAAGGGACATCACTGTTACCACAAATAACCTAGTGTGTGTTACACCAAGGCTGGCTACAGTAAGGATCTGGAGGTCTCTGTTTATAGCTCTGAAACATTTGTGGTTGCTGTTTCTTCTCTGAAGACAGCACAGCAAAACACAAACTGTTGGCAGGTGGTTGGGTGAACTAAACTCAGTGCTCTGAAAATAATATGGGTTCAAAGGAACTCACTACAATGGCAAATAATGACAGCTATGAAATCTGCTGCCCTTACAATATATGGTGTGTTCACAAATCCAGTGTAAAGATAGATCATTTATAGCAAAAGGTTATGTATGCATGTAGTCAAAGAACCTGATTTCGAAGTGAAAAGAAATTATAAACTCTGTGTCTTAAAAGGAAGAACTGCATTATTACAGAACTTTCATTTAAACAACATTTTAAAAAAGGTTTTCTTGAATTTTCTTGGACTTCAGCCTTTGTAAAGCAAAATGCAATCCCTGTATTCTTGCTTTGCCTTTTTATGATTTTAAGTGGTTCTGTGTATCTTCTGTTATCACATCATGCTTGGGGGGATGATTTTGACTTTGTAGTGGGTGAGCTTGTGGTAGAGTGGTTCCATGATATTTTGATTTAGTTCCACTGATCTGGGGAACAGCTCTATTTGTGATTATCTGTACACTGAAACTTGAAATATTTTGGTTCTGTCTTCACTGCAAAATAGATTTCAGGTGCATTTTTCAGAAGGTAGGAATAAAAAAGGCATTTGACATTTCATTATGCTTTGATTCCTGAATTTTGGGGCTGTAGTGAAGTCCCTAGGCCCTGTACTTATTAGCAGCTAGATTATATTGTAAAAATGAGAGGAATAGTCACTTAAGTAAAACAATCTATAGCATCTGTTTCCCCAGCTGTAAAAACAGGGAACCACAAGGGGTATTATGTTCACTTACCCAGTATTTAGATTAGCTCATCCAGCCCAGCTGTACAGCTCAGGTGTGGACCCAAAGTTGTGCAAAGTCAGAGTGTATTCAGATCCAACCTAATTAATCAAATCAGAAAGCAGTGCTCCTTCTCTTACATTAAATAATCCAACTCATGCCCATGGCCTTCTTACAACAGGGAGAGCTGAATCTTCTGACTGTAAAGTGTCCTATTTTGTGCCAAAGGGTCAGGAAATGGGAAGTGGTACAGCCTAAACGTGGCTCTCTGGGTTGTGTACTTATGTCAGAACACACACAGGGAGTTTTGCCCTCTGGTGGGCAGGCTGGATGGGGAACAGGGAGACCAGAAACACAAAACATTTTGTAGTTGGAGAGTGATTGAGAAGAGGTACTTCCAAAGCAGGCTGCAAGTAGAGGGATGGTGTGATTACCCTTAAAAGAAACAGGCACTTCTCTTTGGGACATGATTCTTCCACACAAATCTGGCCTGACCATGAATTTAGAGTTGATTAATTCCTAAAATCCTGTAGCTGCCAGAGCTGACTGCCTCTATCTCCATCAGGAATAAACTGTAGGAAGAGGTGGGAGTACTGTGATGTGACAGTTCATCAAATACTTCAAGAAAGGTGTCTCAAATTCAGCAGAAATATGCTGGTTGTCACCACTTACACTGAGCGAGAAAAGGCAAAACTTGCAGTCCAAATCTATCAGCTGTCCAGTATCTGACAGGGAGGAAAATCAAGGAGAAACCTCTAAGCCTCAGACTTGGAAAAAATCACTTAAAGTTTCAAATTCCGTGCCAAGGCAGTGACAGGAAAACTTCGAAAAACATATTTGGCTTTTGTTTTCAAACCTCAAGAGCTGGGCAGTAATTGAGGTTGAAGTGGTTCTACACTGAGGCCTTCTAATGAGTTTTATTTTACTAAATCTGGTTTCATTTGCTCAGGCTTGACTGAGGCCAAGGTGCCATTGATGTCATAGGGACAGCTTCCTACAACAAGAAGGAATGGGACCTCTACTATACTTCATTAGAGATGGTTAAAATCAATTATAAAGTATTTGTGCACCGCAAACTGGGCAAAGCGAGCCAAACCTAATAACAACTGGTGCCTTTCTGCTAGTAATAGCCAGACATAAGAGAAATCCAGTTAGGAATAAATGTCGATTCCACATTTCTTAGGAGGCACACATCACTTTAATTACTTCCCTCTTCAGTGGTTTGGAATTAAATACAAAATGCAAAGAACCTTCTATCCTTTCAACATATGTTAAAATAATTCATTGTAAACTCATTTTTGGAAAAGCAGAAGTACATGACTGAAAAAAAAGTTCCCCTATCTACTCCCCATTGCTCCTATTTAAATACTTTGCCTGAACACAGGCATATTTTATATTTGTTCTCTCCAGCCTTGTGTCCAGGAAAAGTTTGTTACCATCTTGCTTTCATTTATGCTGACAATTAAAAAATAGCAGTTTGGAGGAACAAACCCACTACTCTTTTAATGAGGTACCATGCCTGTAAAAAAATCACAATCTGTTGTAGGAACAAGTCTTGGCAATTTTTAAGAAAAAATAGTGAAATTTTCAACAAATATATTAAGCTACAGCTACTTACCTCTGATAATACTTTTTCTCAGGGCTGTAATACATTCTTTCTGCATGAAAAATAAAAAAATCTGTTTTACAGAGAAATTTTCATGCAAGATTCAGTAAAGGAAATTCACAGAATTCTCAAGTCTGCCCAGCTGTGAGTAGCTGCAAAAACCTACCTAAGAACAAGGAATAAAGACAAGATTCAGTCACAGCAGTCTACATCTATCATATTTATGAACATAAATATATGGGGAGTGTGTGAACCAGGAATGTCCTGAGAAAAACCTCACCAAATACAGTAAAGAGCACTTTAATAGACCAATAGGTTTATGCTTTTGGGAGCAATTCCTCACCAGAAATGCCATCGCAGGCAAAGGGTCCACAAACTTCAGCATCACATCAAATGGAATGATCAACACTATGTTCTCCAAAGGAAGACGCAGGAATGTGTCCCCTTAAAATAACTGTGGAGTAACCTTTCCCAAAGGATATTACATCACTTCAAAAGTCAGCATAAGCAATTCTGCCTATAAATGCTTCTAAAAACTGAATTAGACAACAAGAACTAATGAGAGTGGATAGTCCTATATTGTGCCCATCACACTTGGGAAGAAAGGACTCGAAGTTCATGCTAAACATGATCAGCAGTTCTCAATGTCCACTTTTCTGGACAACAAAGCTCCACTGAAGACACCTGAAGCTTAAGGGTTTTCTTTATGCAACGTTCACACTATATAAACTAATTAGAGAGTTTGTAAGCAATGAGAAATTAAGAACCTCTCCAGACATCTAAGGCTTACTCATGTTTTGCATCTTAATTGAAAGGAAATGTGTCAGCTATTTCGGAGAGGTTTGAGGTTGAGTAGCAGTCGTCTGTTTACCTTCATGGAGATAACACAACCCAAGACAGAATTCTAGACAAGTTCTGTACCTTCACCCCTAGAAAATACCCTGAACGTAACAGGAAAAAAAAAAAATCCTCTGATTTCAGTAAGTTTAGAATCTTATACATTATCAAATACTTTGTGTGTGAGAGATTCATGGGCACGTTGGTGAAATAGCAATAAACCAGCTGTTTTAGATACAATTCAATATTAACTGCACAGGCATATTTAAGAAGTGTTTTTCTGTATTGTTTACGCAGCCATAGATGGAGACCAATATATTTTCATCGCTACAGATTGTGTATTTAATTTTGACCATGCTGACTTTTTTGAACTCATCGAAGTAACTCAATCTCTCTCATTTTGACACAGCGCACAGAAGTTTCTGCTACAAGTATTTATGTTCATAAAATAGAAACAGCTATGCCACAAATATTTGCATGCACAGCTTTGAAATGTATATTTCAAGTTTGTTCACATCCTCACAATTGTTGACCATTTACTTATATAGAGAGAATAGAAATTAAATGCAAGTGGACTGGGAGTCAATCCTTGTAAGTGTGTACACACATTCTTAGGCTTTGGCCAGCTTTATGGAAGTGATTCCTAAACCACAACGTGCCCCTCTGTAGCAAGTCCGGAAGACTTGAAAAATTACCACTTTGACAACTTAAATTTGCAGAGGATCTTCATGAGATATTGCAAATGTCAGGAGCAGCACATTATGCAATTAGTTTGCTTTGTGCTAACTTGCAGGAGGAATTCTAAATACTTAACTTACATACAGAATCCTATGTAGTTTGGCAGCAGTACCAATATTTACAATCACTACAGTAGCTGAGGTCACTGCTGCAGCTCTATTATTCCCTATATTATCTTGTGTTTGAAATCCAGGCAAGCAGAAGCAGAGCCTTTCTCTGTGGAGCATCTCCACCTGCACATATCCCTCAAGGCAAAGCCAATAAAATTGTCACACACAGCTAAACATCCATTTATTTGTATTCACCTGTTTCTCATCAAATCTTCTCTACCAGACAGTAGTGACATAATATCACCACTAGTGTTTTATGTGTTGCTCCATGTAGAGAAAGTGCTCATCCATAACTATCACATCTAAGCATTAATTCCATGAAAAGATAAACTAAGCTCACTGGGTAAAGGAGCCAGCATTACAACAAATGGCGAACCATAATCTGAGCATTCATTTGTTTAAATGTGTTAGCAGTCCTCAGGTTGGGGTGCACGGGCCTATTCCTGGGACTGACCTTCTGTCAGTTTTGTCTTTCCATGCGGCTCTTTTGAAATCATTAAACTTTGGAGAGCCCCAAATGTGTGCAAGCGAGGCACCACAGCAGGGGAGGTCAGAATTGCTAAGTTAATGGGAGAATCAATATGGCTAAAGATTTCAGAGAGTTGGGGAATATCATTTCACTCAATGCAAATAATAATCTAATACATGCCAACCAGGGTGCCACTGACAAATTATCTTTATGGAAGTGACACCCAAAATCCAGTTTGCGGTCCATAACACACCTCTGCTCTCCAACACAAGAAGGAGCTGAAATATCCTGAGAAACAGAAAAACCCAGACAATGGAGCATGTCTAGCTGGTATCCACAGCTGGAGAGAGCACGTCTAGCTGGTGTCTAGAGCTGGGGAGGGCACAGGGCACATGCACTGCACAACCAATGGCTCAGCCCACTCTCCTGTGCTGTGTGTAGCAGAGCAATCTCCCAGAGCCAGGCAATCCTTTGGCATTGCAGCCGTGCCTTACTCAGACCTCTCTGCAAAGCACCCAGAGACACCCAAGCACTTTCAATCTGCGATCCCTTCACATTCCTGCTCCTCTTGCGGACAGGTAGAAAGACTCTTGGTACCCACGTGTATAGTCTCAAAGTCATTGCAAATGTAATTTACACTTCCTGAAGTGGAATGCAGTCTTAGCATAAATCAAGCTCCTTTGCACAAATCCCTGCTCTCTAGTGTATGTTGTTTCATTCTTTGTGCAGCACTAAATAAATATTTCTGGAGCTCTGACTAGAATATCAGAAAGCTCAAACGATTTATTAGCTTCTCTTATATTTTGCTCAGCACAAAATAATAGATCCCTGTTCTACTTTCCGTCAGCTCCATCTGTTAATGTTTATTCTCAGTCTCTTCCCCCATAATATTCTCTTCTCATTTTTGCCTGTATTTCTCGTCTACTTTCATTCTTTTCACAATCATAACAAAGTACTATTTCTAGTTGCCTTACTACCCAGGGTTTTTCCATTCTCTTTGACTCAGAGGTCTCAATGATGAGAATGCATTTTGTTAGCAGAATTGGGCAAACATCTCTCTACTTATGAAATAAGGACCGCTTTCAGAAACTTTTATTTAAGACATTCCCAGTAGCTCTGGACATAATTTGAAGAAGCTGACAGAGAACAGGGCCTGATACTGATGCTGTACCTCCTCTGGTTCCCCGGCTTGGAGATTTAAGAGAACACTTTATGCCATTTTGTCTATGACATGTACATATCTTCATAACACTGAGAAATGAGACAATCCTCCAATGAGTGCAGACAACCTCAACTCAGGAATGGATGTTGGCCATCTTGTATTATTCTACTATCATGTCAAAAGACTGAAAATTTGGGTGTTTTGACCTCAGAGCTTCCTAAGTGGGGAATCTTGCAGTATGTCTTACTTCATATTTTCCTCATTGTAGCCAATATAAGGGAAGTAACTGAGTATAATCTAAAAGATCCAGTCAGGAATTTATCACTCAACTTGCCTTACCATAGACAGGCTTAAAACAGCCTCAGCTGTTCCTGAAATAAGCACTCCTTGATGTGAAATAGCTGTGGCGTAATTGAGCTAACTGGATTTTCTGTAGCATTATTGATGTATGCTAACTTGGATGAAGATGAAGAATGCAACATTCCTTTCAGGTTTGCCCTCCTCAAAAAGAAAAAAATTTTAAAAAGCTCCTTTTCAAAGAATATTACAGTTTTATTCTTTAAATCAAACAATCTTAGTCCATCTAATACTTTAGCCACTGCTTCTTTCCTTCAGATGTCAGCACATTTTAACCTAAATCACTAGGTCTGTTATACTTTATGGTGCCACTGGAACAGAAATATAGGTTCTAGTAGGTAAACATTCATTAACTACTTATCAACAATCCTCAAAAAGGGCATCTTTTAGAAAGCTTTTATCACTTAACTTCAGAGGTCACAAAAAAAGGGAAAATTTAAAAAACAAACAAACAAAAAACCTCACCCCAGAATAAAAGGAAAAGGAAGCAACACCTGCCAGAATTAGGTCTCAGAAACAGCAGCTCTCTCTAAAGATTTCCTTGCTTAGCTGCCCAGTTACACAGCTGTTCTGACTAGTTACAATAGTATTTTTCTCTTCCTATTTTATGATCTCTTGCCCTGATTAAGGGAGAACTTCTGGAATGGAGATTCTCCTGAAAATCCTGGGAATCCCACATTTGAATGGCAGTTCTGGCAAGTGTTCCAAGCAGTAAGAGACATTGCTAGGTGCTTCTTGGAAAGCAAGCACACAGGGGAGCAGAAAAAAAATACTTGAGCACAAGTTAAATGGGCCCAAAGAATGCAAGTTGAGAATCAGATTTTCTGAGTAGACTCTGTGTTGTAGTCCAAAGGACTTTGTTTATAACACCCAGTGCTGGTGGCATTAGCAGAGTAACTGTGATAGCACAGATTGCCAAAACCCTCCCAAGATCCTGGACACATGTTCTCAGACACCTGTGACTCTTTTCCTAGCTGTAATTATCACTGCCCAGGATTCACTTACGCTCTGGATTCTCTATCAAGTTATACTTCATTAGCAGAAATACTAGTTGCTTTTATTCACACTCTAAGCAGAATTAGAGTGAAACCTATCTATTTATTTACATTTAATTAAAGATTTTATGAGTTTAGATGACATATCAAGAAGTCTTCCTCTGTTTCACTGCTTCCACATGTAACAGCTATATTGTTATCTAACTGCATTGATGTATATTTAATAAAAGTTAAACTCACCTCATACTTTCTAAATAGGAACATTCTTGAATATATGCCACAAACACATGTTCACTACCCTTTTAATGCCTCACTTGTTATTAGCCTCACAAAGCAACAGAAACAGATCAGCTGCTTAATTTAGGAGGATGCTTCCTACCACTGTCTTGTATCCAACTGGGAATTAATCACAGAAACAGTCAAAATACAGCACTTCTTATTAAAAAGAAGAAACTACAGAAGCCAAACTAATACAGTTCTTGACTGATCATAATGCTTTAGGGATCCAAAGGGAATTGTATGCAACTTTTCCATATTACTAGAAGGGTTGTTCTAATAAGCTTGGTGTTCCCACTATGTTTCCATAGTTTAAGTAGTACAAAGGCATTTTTCAGTTTTCCTCACTGAAGTTCACACAGGTTTGTCCTACCTTTGGAACTTATGCAACTACCTCACTGATCTCTGACTTGATAAGACAAGTGCTTAAGTTAATTCTGAAGGACAAATATCTAATAAGAGATTGAAGGGGGACCAACAATGGGCCTGGAATGAGACTCCTCATGCTTTAGTCCCTACGTATCTGCAGTTTCTCTAAAATGCACTTATTTTCATAAAACAGGTCAAGATCCTCCAGTGAAAAGGACTTTTTTAATTTGATTTGTTTGTACTATTATAGACCTAAGAGAAGCCAGCAGAGATCAACTTCCTATTTTGCCCACGCAGCACACAGCAAACAAAGGGTGACAGAGAAAGGGATTTCTTAGATCTGCATTTCTTAGATCTGTAAAAGTAGCAAGAGACTTCATATCACAGAGCTGAGTTAAAGGAAGAGAGATCCACTGTAACATCTCTTCCCTATCCCTGTGCTTGTTGCACACTATGGGTTTTGACAACTTAACTAGATATCACCAGTCTCCAGGACAAAGGCTCTTTTCAACACTCCATTTCTCTGTCTAGGTTTCAGAAGAGTTAGCCTGCCCTGGTAAGCAACAGAATATCCTCTGCTGTCATTCTGCTGTCTCAGTGAATAACACAGAGCACTTTATCCAATTTAAATTTACCAACTGTTGCTTTTCCTATCCAACTACTTTTTTTGCACCCTCAAAATAACCTCTTGAAAGAGAAATTGAAAATAAGGTTGGAACTGCTCAAGTTGCAGGAAGCCAGCTGTTTGCTTATCTAAAATCACAGAACAATTTAGGTTGAAAGACATCTCTGAAGGTCATCTGATATAACTCCCTACCCAAAACCAAGGCTAACTTAAAAAGTAAATCAGCCTGCTGAAGGCCTTTACTAGCCTACTTTACTGGACATTATTCAGCGTTCAAGTAAGCATAAACCGATGATACTTCCAATTGCCCCACACGCTTCTAGTGAAGGAGAGCATGGTATCATTATGGCCCGGTGGTGCTAAACAGACAGTGATGGTCATGAGACCATAAAGGCATTGTGGGGAGAAGCCAAACATGGCTTGACAACGCAGCTTTCACTGCTAGTGATGCCAGCAGGGCAAGCCCTGTTGCAGTGCAGCATCCATTCCTGCTGCCCGCAGCATGAGATACGTAAAATCCTTTTTCCTGCAGTGACTTGGCTTTGTTTCTGTGTATCTGGTGTGTAGGCGAGGAGTTCTGCACCTGCATGAAAGCCGTGGGATCCATGACCTTGGCTTGCCTCGCTGGCAACTTTCCCTCTGCCTCTTGGTGGTGGTAATCATTCTTTTCTTTAGTCTCTGGAAAGGCGTGAAGACTTCAGGAAAGGTAGAGCTAATATCATCCTTCTATCTCAACTACATTCTTTGTCTCCTTTAAGAAGTCTCCTAATTTTAGAAAGCGAGAAAATAAATCACTGCTTCTGAGGGATCCTCAGGGACCAAACCATGTGAGAGACCTTCACATATGTACAACGAAAATACGCAGTCCCAGTTCAGCCTTTATCTTATTTGCAAGTTTTGCTTGTGTGCTGTTACAACTGGAAATTTTGTTAGCATATTATTTTTCAATTCAGCAAAAATCTCTGAACTGTGAAAAGTAGTCATATACAGAAAATATTTTAAAATAATCAAAATTGTCTTAAATGTGCATCCTATTCTGAGCCAAATGTACTAATGCTTGAATGGCATTGAATGCTTTGGTTTTATTATATAAAATGCCATGGCAAGAGAAAGACCTGGTCAAATTCATTTGGAGTTACTCTTTGACATCCCTCGAGAGTAATCCTAGGGTTGGATACATATGAGAGCTTTTTGTACATTTTCATGAAAGTATCACCTAATACGAGGACTGTACTTCTTTAATAAGTGATACAGAGCTGAGCAGCTCATCAGCAGCCTAACACTTATTGGTAATGTCTTCTGTTGGTCAAAATACTGGTATCTGTAAACTTATATGTGAACAGACTCACGATACATTACAGCGTTTTCCCCCTAGATGTCCTGTAAAGAGCTTCTCCATCAAACTGAATGGACAAAACCAAGAAAAAACCAGCTGTACTTATCACACATTCTTAAATCTTCTGTAAGAGCTCATCAACCTTTGGGATTTCTGTTGTCTGCAGGTTGTTTGGATAACAGCCACTTTGCCTTATGTTGTATTATTTGTCTTACTAATACACGGAATAACCCTCCCTGGTGCATACAACGGAATAAATGCATACCTGCACATAGATTTCAGAAGATTAAAAGAAGCCACAGTAAGTGTATTTTTCTGCTCTCACTCCCTTATTATTAAACCTGTTAATTTGTTATTAAAGCTGAAAATATTGCAGCTAACTTCTGTAATTATATAGCCACACTTTTGCTTCTGCAGAAGCGCTAGTCCATGTCTGTGATAGTCTAACTTTCCCACTCTCTCCATAACAGGACTATTTCACACTGAACCCAAACAGTTCAGGTCACAAAACACTTGTATGAAGGCAGTCACGTGTGGCAAACCCTTAAGAAGGCCACGTTTTGACTGTGCACCCGGTAAATCACAGTATCCTTTATACCAGAAAATGGAGTAATGCAAAAATTTAGTTCTCAAAAGGCTAAGAATTCCCTCAAGAAGCAAATCTTATTTTTTTAATTTCTAGCTTAATATTAACCTGTTAAAAATCCTGGCCTATGCAAACCTTGCTAAACATACAAAGTCAGGAGTAACTCACCTATTATCTTGCTATTAAAAGTAAACTACATTTCACTATATCATTTAAAAACATTACCAACATTAAATATATCTAAACTAATTTACTTTGTGGAGTAACTTGAAACTAAGCCTTATTTCATATATTGTAAAGCAAGATCTACAAGTACAGTCGCTAACACATCAATTTACTGGCATTTCAGACAAAAAACAAAGATCTCATAATTACAGAGAGATTTTACCTGTACTATTCTAAAACGATCATAAATCATTTATAAGACAGTGATGTCTGTGGACGGGTGACAAGGCCATTGAAATGGTTATAAAACTGAAAAGCAGTGACATCATTCTGCTAGAAGTAAATGCATCATGATGAAAATTTGCAGCTTTCAGAAGGGTCTGCAGCCTGTCCATAGTTGCACTGTACCTTTCCTGTGAATCCTACCTTGATTTTTCCAGAATAATTAAAAAAGACCTTGAGTGTTAGATTACAGATCTATTTTATATACTCCTGGCAGAACAATACTTCCCTGGCTTTTTAATACATGCAGAGGGCTCTGCCAATGCTCTTCTAGAACACCTCAGAGCACCCAGATCAATGTCAAGGTGTGCCTCATTTTACGGAGCCACATCCTGCACAGCACTGAGCAAGCCCTGAGACACCTCAGTGTTCAGGGATATTCAGTCCACAATCGTGTCTCCATAAAAAGCAGAAAAAGATATTCACCTTTTAACTAGACCAGTGACTAGCCGTGTTACTTGCTGAAAGCAGAAGAGCTACAGAATCACAATGCTCATCTCCACTGCACAAATGGATATGTTAAACGTGTGTGAAACAGAACCCGTGTTCTGCTACAAGAATCAGAGTTAGTTAGCGAGTTAAATCAGACAGGAATAATATAGGAAAGAAAATGTCCTGTAACTCTTGATCCATTAACTAATTTTAGTTTTCTGATTGCACATTCCAAAGTAACTTGGAACAAGGACTATTGGAAGTGTGTTTCTGCCACCCAGGAGAACAACCATGTAATCACTTCAGTACTCAGTAAAATCTCGGAGGTACAACTGTCCACCCCACAGGCAGCAGGGTGCACACAGCAAGAACTTGCCACAGGTTAAGCCATTCCAGCCCATGCTCCACATGACCCCTCACTGGGGCTGGAGGCACTTACACTCCCACAGGCATCATCAATGCCAATTGTTTTCCAAGAGCCAGTTGCTTTGTACTCGTCTTGCTTTTGTCCTGATGTATCCCTGTGGACTGACACTGACCGTATTGGTGTCATTATGCAGGTGTGGATTGATGCAGCTACTCAGATATTTTACTCCTTAGGAGCTGGGTTTGGTGTTTTGATTGCATTTGCCAGTTACAATAAGTTTGACAACAACTGCTACAGGTAAGAGCCTATTCTTTCATTACTACTGCAAAATTATCCTGTTTTACTCTGACTACAGCTGGAATCAGTACCGAGTTATCTTTATCTTCTGTCATTTGTTAGTGACGGTGAGTTTTGCATAGACATAGCAACCCACCCAAACCTTGTAACACTGTCTTCCTTACTGAAATTTTAGTAACAGGAACCTGCCAAGATATCTGCTGCACTGTAAAAACAGAATGGGATTAGGTCTGGACTTTAGACAGCTGTGTAAACTGTGCTAGTGTTTGCCTTTCAAAAGTACCATTAAGCGCAACAGTGAACGCAGGGTGAAATCTTATTGGTCCAGGAACCAATAGCAGAAAGATTCCAGTTTCCAGAAGTGTTTCTGTGCTTTGGGATTATATTTCTGATATTTTATGTTGAGTTCCAATTTAGGAATGCACTTTAAATCAAGATAGTTGGCAAGTGCTTTGCTGAATCACCGCCATGGAAATTCAAACAGAACTGCTCTGCACCTTCTGAGAAATTCCAACATTTAGACATTTTGCTGACATTCCATTTTGGAATGAAAACAAGGATCACTTTTAATTTTCCCGTGAAATATAAATTCAGGAAGTACATGTACTATAAATACAGAGTGAACTGAAGGATGGAAAAAAATAAAACTTAAAGACAATCCAAATCTAGTTCTTAGAGTGTTTTTGGGTTTTTCCCCCCCCTCACTGGGCTGTTCCTCTCTCCACAATTAGGGATGCTTTGCTGACTAGTACCATTAACTGTGTCACAAGCTTCATCTCAGGATTTGCAATTTTCTCCATATTGGGCTACATGGCTCATGAGCACAAAGTTAAAATTGAAGATGTAGCTACTGAAGGTAAGAAGCTAATTTTATACTGATTTTACTCCTTTTTGTTCACCATTTTTTTGCAAATGTGTTTATATTAATATTAGTTTGAATTAACTTGCTTGGAGCTAGAACTTTATGTTTAAATGCCTTGTTGAAATGTGAACTCTAAATGGTATTGATTCATCTCACCCCTACTGAACTCAGCTTCCCCAACATCTTGCCCCCCACAAGTATTGCCTGTGCAACAAACAGGCCTTTGACTGGTTTTGATGGTTCTTGTAAGCTCAGCTCAGCTGTCCTTTCACTGGTAACTCTCATCACACCCAAAAGATCTCTTGCCAAACAATGGAGTCCACACCACGTGGTTTCTTCTTCACATCGCTGAGAAATAGCCAGTAAGGTTGTGAGTCCCATACAAGGTTATTCGAAGTGGAAAGAATGGCATAGATTTTTTTTTTTAATTACCAAATTGTCACAAGTAAATAGTTACAGTATTTTAGATATATTTTTGGTATAATGCAAATTTTAATAGCCACTCAGAGTGTAATGGGAAGTGAAGTAAAAGTCAGCTTACTCATAATTTATCTTACTAAAATGAGCACTTTTGTGACGATAGGAAATATAATTTAGTAATACTTTTTTTTGGTCTGTTTTCTGTTCCAGGAGCTGGTTTAGTTTTCATCCTGTACCCAGAGGCAATTTCAACTCTTTCAGGATCTACATTTTGGGCTGTGGTGTTCTTCATCATGCTCCTTACTCTTGGCATCGACAGTTCTGTGAGTAACTTTCCATCTAGCCTTGACATTTTTCTTCTCTTATATTCTCTAAGTGGAGAGGTATCAACCTTAAACGGGGGGTACATTTCAAATAAAAATTCCGTACAATCCCTAAATATGTTTTCAGTCACAAGTCACATAGCAATAGTATTACTCCTAGTATTATATTTAAAGACTCACAATTTAAGACAACGTAAAGAAACATGAGTGGCAAAGACACAGCTTTAAATTGCAGAACACACTTTTCCTACAAGTAGAGAAAGGTCTTTTTTGTGGAGCTAATTAAATACTGTGAACTAATGAACTGTGGCCAAGTTTAGCTCTTTCTTTCTAAAAGAGGAGGGATTTGTCATCATTTCCCAAGGAAAACTCAGGTCATGCAGTACTATTTATGGTGATCTTCTCAACTCTCCCCCCACATCTGACTGATCAAGTCCCTGAAGGGAAAATTAAAATTTTTAAAGCTAAAAATCAAATAATCCCAAGGCTAGAGAGGAATAATTATACATGACTACTTCTCATGCACATAAGTCTCCACTGGCGCAGAAATACAAAAAAATTGAATGGTCTGTACAAAAATGGAACTGTCACAGTGTTAAAGACAGAGAAATCTGACCATGCAAGTTTAAGAAAGCAACAGCAAAAAGGGCAGAAAGCAGAACAAATGTTTTCAAAAAGTTTTTGGAGTAGGTATCTAGCTTGGTATAGGGAATTAACAAGGGAAATAAATAGTGATACATTAAGAGGTCCTTTGCCAAAATAGTCCAAGATGTCTCTTTGCATTTTCAACTTCAAGACCAGTTAAGTGCCAAAAGAGTAACAACCTGAAAAGATCAAATATTAACCCATCTTAACTGCAGGGCACCCACTGATGTCCCCTGAGACACTGGGAAATACAAACCTACAATATGTTTTGGGGAATTTTACTTGGAAACATTAGTTACCCTGAAAGAAAAATTGGGTCCACTGCCCCCTGCTCTATGGCTCTAGACAGGAATCATTCAAATCCTAAACAGACACTTCTCTGCTGCTGATTTCAACCAGAGCTGCTGGTTGCATCAAATTCTTACAGCACTTACTAAACAGCTATTGTTTTGCACAAAGCACTGTATGTCTTGCCATGGTGCTCAAGCATCACAAAAATCATGGAATCCAGCCTCTCCAAAATATTAAATGAATTTATTTATTATGATAAAAGACTGAAATTAATTTTCATAGCTTCTTGGGGGGGGCAGAATGTTTTCATTAATGGAAAGAAATGAAAATTCATAACCACCTATCTAAGCCAGCAATTCCAATGAAAATTTGGAAAGCACCTTTCTTATATTGCAAAACAAGGGCATGAATTTCTAGAAAACACAGTAAAATTCTTTCATGCTGCCAACAAAAAGAAGTTACGTCAAGCTTCCTATGTAGTAATTCTTCCATATCTATAAAGACTTTTGTCAAATGAAAATTGGTTAAATTGCTAAAATTAATCTCTGTTCAGCACATTTCCTCTAGGTGCTTCTTGTGCCTGTCTTTATATAAGAAACATCTTAAGGAGTTTAGTAACTTAATCTACCAGCCTTTTCTCCAAAGTATGGGGAAAAATAATATGCATTTCAACAAAGTATTTATTGTGCTGAGTCAGCAAAGAGTCTATGCAGATTATGGCTGTGGAGGCAACAACCATCACACTTGAGTTCCCTGGCACTCTCCTGTCTTCTTTACCACAAGAAAATTAAGCTTCATAACGCCAGTGATTTCCAGCTGAAATGTCAGAAATCATAGAGGAGTTGGATATTTATGATACCAGCTGCTTTACATTCTTGGTCTATATGTGCTGCAGCAGGGTTTAACCAGAGCTCTTGCCTTCCCTCCCTCAGATGGGTGGAATGGAGGCTGTCATCACTGGCTTGGCAGATGATTTCCACATTCTGAAGCAGCACAGGAAGCTCTTCACCTTTGGGGTTTCTTTTGGCACTTTCCTACTTGCCCTTTTTTGCATCACCAATGTAAGTACAACAAAAGTTTCCATCAGCAACCTACCTTAAAAATGCAATTAACCTTATCAGATATATGGATAGGTTCAGGTGACTGTTATTGTTATGTTAGTTCTTCGACCTATGGTCAGAACAGCACTTTAAATCTTATAATCTTATATATGAAGCTTCTTTGGTTTTTGGCACAAGATCACTAGCTATCACCAAACCAAGTCATTGTTCCAAAGAGCTGACTGTGCTACTATTGGTTTTGTTTGGTTCTGTGTGTTTTGTTTTGTGTTTGTTTGGGGTTTTTTTGTGTGGTTTGGTTTTGCTTTGAACTAAGAATTTCAAGAGACCAGACCCTTCATCATCTGGCTGCTGTCCTCTTGAAGCAAGTAAGAAGCATTCACTTCTTGTTAAAGGAGTGTAGAATAATGATCTCCTCTCACCCACGTTTCTTGATGTTCCTTCATGTATCTAGATCTTATCCCTTACTCTTAACACCATAAAAAAGCACACAGATAACTTATCCTGAACATCTAGTCACTGTGCTTATCACTACCAGCACCCTGAATGATTTGCCTCATCCAGCTTTTGACAACTAATTAAGGAACGAGAATCACACTGTTCTATGCTGGAGATAACCTTTCCTTTATTTGAGAAAAAAGAAAAAGGCAAAAAAGACCTACAAGCAAAGATGCCACTAGTGTTAGAAAACAACTAAAACTTGAGGTAGCCACTGTGAAAGCAGATGTGCTGAGCCTCTCTGCATACCTAGAAATGGTTGCCTAATCTATTATTATGATTACTGAAATGGCATAAGTTCATAAATAACAAAAGGTCTTTTTACACTAAAAGAATACCCCAATATTTTTAGTCTAGTTTCCTCAAACTGGAAAACATTTGAGACACTAAAAGTAGATATATCATGTAAAATACCTACCCTTTTAATACTATGCTACCTCTACTGATACCTAAAAACGGAACATGTTCCTGCTTTATTCTGTTTCAACTGGAATAAAATTTCCTGAAATATGAGATCAGAAGAAATTCTGTGTTAAGAGCTTGATCAGGTGCCAGTGGTTGCAATTCCTCTGCCTTCAAGTGCACTGAAACAGTTCAAGATAACAGCCTAGGTCCAGCTTTTAAGCCGTGAAGACCAAATGTATTAGTATACATAACTGAAGAACATAATTTCTAACGTGTACGAAATAAAAAGAACAACCCATACGAGACCATCACATGAAATTCATGTTTGATTTTGCCCTCCAAAATGTTAAGGCTGTATATTCAAAAGCAGCTGTTTCTGAAACAGATATGCTTCTTACAAAATCATGCTTGTCATTCACTTTACCAAGTTTGATAGCAAAGACATTCGTTTGGAGCAGGTGTAGAACAAAAACAAGAGGTCAAACTCAAATGTCATTCAATAAGCAACATTTTCTTTCTAACACAACAACCAAAGTTCATTCAGTTTCCGGACAAGTCCCCACAGAATTAAAAACCTAAGACCAGGCCTAAGTACTGGTCTATTTTTGTAAATATGCACAGCTGTTTCAGAAAAACATCTTTTTATAAGAAAAAAAAGAAACTGATTACAGATATTAAAATCACCTACAGATCTAAATAGTACAAGTGTTATTTTTACTATTAGGGTAAAAACATGTAAAATGATTTCTTTGTTCCTCCCTTTCTGAAGAGACAGATTAAGTTTGGTTACAAAAGAAGATTTTAACAAAAATTTACGGCATCTATTAACTTTTCAGTTGTTTCCAAGTGAGAAAGAATGCCCTGAAACACTCTATCCAGATTCATTTCCAAACAAGTAAACATAGCATGATCTTCCATTCCTTGTTAGCCTAAACTCAGTAAAATGAACAAAATTCACCAAATGACACAAATAACACAACACGTTGTAAAACAAGACAAAAAGTGGTCTAAGACTGCAGATTCACTGGACTACAGAACAAATGGCCAGGAACAAACTCACTGATAATGGCTTGTGGAAACCTGTAGGGGTCCATTCCTGCCATTAATTTAGGAAGTTCTCCATTAACTGCTCTAGACAGGCCCTGCCCAACAAGCTGCTGAATACTTCCCAAAACAGCCAACGCCTTCAACTCCCAGTGAACAGTAGTGCCAAGAAAACTCATTCATTAATCTAAGCTGAGGCTTCTGTTTCCCAGTTAAGTGAGGACAAGGATGAAAAGAAGCCTGTTTAGGAGAGTCGCAAATCTGATTCTACTATTTTGCATGCAAATATGAACTCGTGTCTGCAGCAACAGATCCATATTAATATACTTGGGTTAAGATGTTTCAAGTAAAGCAGATTTCTGTTAATACTAAACTATCAAGTTAATTCTATCTGTAACTCTGTTTTGTTGCATCTCTTGACTCCCCAATGCCAGGGTGGAATTTATGTGCTCACACTTCTGGACACATTTGCAGCTGGGACTTCAATATTGTTCGCTGTTCTAATGGAGGCGATTGGAGTCTCCTGGTTTTATGGTAAGCACTTCATTTTGCATGTGTAAAACGTTTTCTCAAATTCCAAGTGCCCTTGACAGACTTATGCAGTGTTTTAAGGGGAAAACAGCACAGCCTTGTATGCTTGAAACCAAGACAAGCCAGGTTTCATGCAGTGATTTTCACCCGATTCATGAACAGTGAACACGAACGCAGACATTGAGTGGGCCAAGCTTTGAAACTCTGCACGGAGCCAAAGAAAACTGCCTTGTGAAACAGATTGTGATGGGATGGAGAAGTTACTACTTTTGCCAGTATTTAACAACTCTTAATATTGCTGATGACTTGCAGTAGCAGGTTTATTCCTGGTACTTGCAAAGCAAGTAGATTAACCTAAAGACAGAATCCCTCTTTTCTTCTTCCCTTGAAGTCTGTCTTAAACTAGCTGCCCTGACTGATTCCCAGTCAGATTGTTCTTCCCCTGAAAGTCATAGTGTTTACAAGTAATGTATGATTCAGAAGGTTCTTAGGCATTATGATTCTCACTGCCATTTGCCTCCCTCAGTCACTTATTTATCCATCCATTTTCCCTCACCATGTTCTTCTAATCAAACAAGCTTTACCTTGCAGCTAAAAATCATTGAAGAGTGAATGAGGTGAAGGGATGGCATTCATGCATAAAGCTGTTCTATCTACTAAAGAAATAGTTTCTAGCTTTAATGTACTAATTGTGTCACCCAACATCATCATGGAGCTAACAGCACATATGCTTTTGTCTCTCAAAATAGTAGAGGCACTGTATTTCACAGACAACTGTCTTTAATCCCCATAAAAGAGCTGAATGCAGAAGCGTGTTCATAGCTTAGCTTGGAAGCAGAGGCTTCTTCAGTTAGTAAGGGCAAGTTATTTTCTGCTACTATTAAAACAGGATTTACTGCTCTTTACAACAGCTAAGCTTTGTATGTGGTTCACAAACTAAACCAAGGTTAGTCAAATTTTATTTTACACCCTCCGTCCTTTATCATTCTTTCCTTTCTCCCTCTTGCCTCCCTGTGATGAGGAAAATATGTCTTCATTTTTCTTAGGCACTGACAGATGTTTTTACTGACACAGCATGACCTGTTGCTTTATAAAGAACTTATTACAGCCCCAAGTGCTATTTAAACTGATTAAATGTGGCATGATCTTGTCTGCCTCTTTTTTCTGATAGACCCCAGTTGCCTTAATGACCCAGCTGAATATTAAGCCAGCCTGAAGGCAAGCATTGACATTTTGGCACAAACTAAAAACATGGAGATTTAGTTCAAATTTTACCTATGACCACTTACTATGAAGTTTCTTCTTGCAAAGGCCAACTGTGGATGTAAGAGAAGGGAGAGCTAGTTTGTTCTACTATGCAGAATGTGTGTTCTACTATGTACTTTAGTTGTGTCTCCAAACCTGTTACCAGTTTCATGTGCAACCCTGATACAATCATATGTATAGCATTAAAGGCAGTATTACTAATTTTTACTTTCCAAATTAAAAAAAAGAATAATAATTCCAAACATATAAAAGAATACTATATATGACATAGCTAAACAAGACAGGAGGGGCAAACAACCCATACAAAGGTTCCTTGCAGAGATCCAGGCAATTGTTGGAGCTATGCCCTAATGCTTGGAAACATGCCCACAAATTATTTCAGCTACAACCACTAAGCAGTTTCACCTCAGGGCCAGGACCTGCTCAAAGGCTTCTGTGCACGTGAGTGCTTCTGAAGCCACTGGCTTAGCCTATAGAGCAGAATAACTTACCAAGTTCTAGCTGGCAGCAGGTGCAGGACTCACTGCTAACATGTAGGCTTTCATTCTATCTGAACTCTCATCTCTGCACCAGGTAAAAGAAGATTGTCCCAACATGAGGAGGATAACTTGCTTTTATAGCCATAAAAATCGACTTTTTATTCTCTTCCTAATCTGTTTGTTTTCTGTATGTTGATTTAATTCTCTTGACAACACAATATTACATAAATATTTTCTGTGCCATTTAATACACTATAACATAACATAATGGTGACAGTCTCAGGCAGCTACAGTGTTTATTAGTTCAGAAATTACACTGGAAGTCTCTTTGGGGTCAGTGTATTTATCCAGGACCTCACAATAAATTGTAAGTATTTTTTACTTAGTTTTCCCTGGAAAAGCAAGGAGATTATTTCCATATTCCCCACCAAGTCTCCAGCAAGTAATCTGGAGTTTTGTTTATGGTCACATCAGTTTCTTCCTGTAACTAAACATGTCACCCACAGTTTTGGTTTATTATACAGAATCACAAAAAACCCCAAAGAAATGCTTTCAAGAAGCATAAAAAAACCAAGCCCTACAGGTACCATCAGCTGTAGCTACAACTATACTCTACTTTACAGGCTGGTTCTTAGAACAGTTATTTGAAGACCTGTAGCACTGAAAAACCCTGGTGTTGGACAGCTCAGTCAGAGCACGGCCTCCTTGTCCCCCCTTCTCAGCAGAAGTCAAACACTAAGCACTGTTTGAGCTCTGCCTGCATCTGTCTGGAAACACATGAATAAAATTTTTTGAGATATCTAGTCCTTGACTCTGACCTTCTGCACAATGATAAATTTCAGTCAGTATTCATAGCAGTTGAAATTCAGTCCCTTTAAAGTTCACAAAAGGCACTGCAAATAGAATCAGATTAAATTTAAAGAGCATTTACAGATCCTCTTGGCTACTTCTCTTCACCTGTACATAATACTAGGGGGTGGAAAATCAGAGACATTTACACTCAAACGTCCAGACCCTGTAAATATTTTGCATCCTTGTTGCATGCAAAGGATTGACTCCAGCTGTTCCAAGTATTTACATTAAATAAATTGTTCTGAACTAATCCACATGAAGAGAAACAATCATTATGGAGAACTATAAATCCTCTCAAATAAAGAAATAGTCATGGTAAAAAGCTGCATTTCTACAGTTTACCTAATGGGGTTCAGGATTGAAAGTAAACTTGCTGAACACATGAAGTATAATCAGTTATAAGTAAGTAGTCTGATACGACAGAATGCACTAGAGAGATCTCTGTGAGCCAGTGTCTCTAACGTGTAAAGCCAGAGATTATTTTGTTCTTAAAGAAAACAGAGAAGGATACTTTTTGCCCCATTTTATATCAGTGATAATCATCCCATTCTAAAATGATGTAGTTTTGTATATATTTACACTCAACAGAAGAAACATTGCCCTAGTTCCTTGGAAAAGTGATAAAATATGACACTCTATCTGTAATAGATATAATGAAAATTCTGTGACAGTCAGTGAAACACTGAAAGGTTAGTATGCCATCAAGTGGAACATCTCCTTTGATAAATTAAGAATCATATGAATCTACCTCATTATCAGTAAGCAGTTTGTGTCAGTGAGGGTCTAGACTTTCCTTCAGTGTACTCATAATAGCATGGAGTAATTAGGTTACAATAGTCCACAACTATTAAAAAAATATGTGTTCCACTTACAACTTAAATTCTTGATATTTGTCAAATGCCTCTTTTCAATGGTAATGCTGTCTGCAACAGGCCTGAAGTGCCTTTAAAGGCATTTAAGTCTTGGACACAGTGATGTCAAAAACATATCTAGTCACTGAAAGGATGTTATTTCATATATTTTCTAATTTGGAAGTCATTCATGTCTGCTTGCTGAAAAACAGTATGTTTTGGGTATGCCAGCATCTCATCAGTTTAGATTTACATCAGTCCCGTGTTCACATCCATTCTAGGTGTGGACAGATTCAGTGAAGATATCCAACAAATGATGGGCTTCAAACCAGGCCTCTACTGGAGATTGTGCTGGAAATTTGTTAGCCCTGCTTTTTTATTGGTAAGTGTTGAGAATTATTTCCTCATGGAAAGAATACTAGTGTTTTGCTTCCCAGAATATACAATAGATAGCAAGAGCAGGATACCCCTTGCTGTGCCAGATATTGTTGGGATGAACAGAAGACATTCCAATTTAATTCTTTTTTCTCCTCAGTTGCATTGGTTATATTTTGTATAATACATTTCCATTATGAAAGAGAAGCTAATTGTGGCTATGGTCTAATTCTGCTCCTTCATCTTACCATGATTTTAAGAAAGTTGCTTTTCTTAGGGAACACAGAACATTTACACAGAGTCCTCCCTGTCCCACCCAGTACCTGTGCATATTAAACACAAATCATTCTGCTGGGAAAATAAACTAGCCAGGGGTAAGAGATTGTGTGAGCAAGAATGTATTTTTCATTGGAGAATACCAAGATACCCAAATTGTGGAATGACACCTTAGAAAAACTAATATGTGACTGCACCCAGTAATTAGCTCTGTGAAACACTGAAGAGACGTATTAAAGATACCTTGTAAGCTGCCCGTTGTGAATCACAAGTTCTTCATTTCATTTGGGAAAAAAAATCCTAAACTGTGAATTTGGTTGCTTTCTGTAAAGGTCAGATTCAGCACTAAACTACAGTTTTATATTGGAATCTTTTCCTATGCATATTTTTAAATAAAAGGTCAGGGTAATAACATGGAAATTTGACTTTACTGTGATTTTGGGAAACTATTAATTGCATTAAAGCTGTGCATTCTTAAAGCAGTATTGGTATGGAAAACATGCCCTGGGTAGGCTTTTATGACTGGTCCTTTCTTTTTAATATTAAAGCTTATGACCCCAATTCACCCATAAGCACCTACCCAGCATGCATTAATTATCCTTTTAAACACAGCTCTACAAAGAAACTTGTATTGAACTATGTCCCGAAGCACTTCAAGAAGGCTGACTCAAGTAGAAAAATGCTGCAGCAAGCATCCTTATTTGCACACAAGGAGACGCTCAAAAATTTGAATTTTAGAAAGAGAGTTGTAGCAATTTCTCTAGAGAATGTTAAAATGTCAATCTAACCTTTAGATAACTTAAGATTTCTTGGTGAAATGGCCTGAATACCCTCCTAGCAAAGCCTACAAAGGTACTGCATTATCTGCAGTGGGTAATGCATCTTTCAGCTATCACAGTGTACTCCTGTTTATCACCTGGAAGTGCTCAAAGCTCTTTCCCCATACTGTCTGCAGTTATGTACATAAACCCAAGAAAAATCTCTACATCGAATTAATATTTTTCTAACCAGATTTTCACTACCAGCTTCCTCCAGCCCACACTATTAGTCTCCTTGTGCAGCCTTTGAAACTCTAAGCTCAAAGTACTCTAATTTGAAATTGCATGTAAGGAGCAGAATGCATAGAAGGGAAGTAGGGTGGTACCCCACTCTTTCCTTCTTGCGTCTAGCACTGGCCAGGGTAGCAGAGGAATTAAAAACAACTTGGTTTTCCAGGCCTTGTGGCTGCTTGGCCTTTCCTCAGTAAATGTATCATCCTGCAGTTTGTGTTATGCCTCTCATTGAAAAACAGGTGCAAAGCTTCTAAATGAAGCCTAATGTCCCTGGAAAAGAAAGAAGGGGAAAATAGTAGATCCTGTAGAGATTTTTCTTGACTACAGAATCCCTTTTTTACACCTGTAACAATAGTTTAAATGAGGCAGTAGCAGACAATCACCTGATCTTCCCATCAAATTTCATATAATCTGTGTTCAGAGCAGCTAAAATGAGCTGTTAATACTGGTAAATGCACCAAGAACTTAAACAGTAAGAGGCACGAAGTAAATAGGCTGAAGGTAAACAGTAAAGCTAGTTTGAAATACACCTTAGTGTGACTGCCTAACAGAACACATGGAATCAGTTTGCCAGCAAGTTTCTTCATCTTAAAACTATGGTCTATTTGATTGTTTCCCCTCCAGTTTGTGGTGATAGTCAGCATAATAAATTTCAAACCTCTGACCTACGACGACTACACCTTCCCTCTCTGGGCAAACCGCATTGGCTGGGGAATAGCATTATCTTCCATGATACTTGTGCCTGCCTATATCATCTATAAATTTATGAATGTGCGTGGGACCTTTAAACAAGTAAGTGGAACACTAATCAAATGTCATGAAATGCTGCTGTGAAACGAAATGCCTGGATCTACATTGGCAGTTTCTCGTACTCCCGAAACTTATTACTTAAGGGTGACCTTTCGAATCCGTCCGTCAGACAGATCAGAGTTTTGGGACAGGATTACTGCGTGCTGTCTGAGTTTCTAGATAGAAATTGGCTTTGCAGAGAGCACCATTATTAAGTTTGAAAAATTATTTTTATGCCTGTAATTAATCCAATTGACAAGATTAAGTTCTGCTCATTAGCAAAAAATGTACAAGTTACAGTATCTTCATATTTAGCTCTGAGGTATGGTCTTCACACAGTTCTACCTGAACAGAGTTCAGTTCAAGGTGTGCTTTATCACTCTGTACTGGAATGTAAACTGTAATATGTACAAAGTTAATTCAGGATCCTATTTTAGCATTCTAAGAATCTCTAATCATACATCCACAGGCTGGGAGGGTGGGATATGCCTGTGAGGTAGCTCTGATTGCTCAGGCTTACTGGTATGGGGATGCAGAAGTCTTTGGTTAAAAGACTTTGGTCATTCATTCTGCATTGTTAGCAAGCTCAGGTTTGTCTATTACTGCTCCTGTAAAAGCAGCCTCCAGTTTTCCCATGAGAATTGCAGCAAAAGGCTCATATGTCACAGCCAAGTAACTATCGAAAGATATGACACCCTGAATTGTGGCTCTTAAAATATGGGGAAAGGGATGAGCTTAGTCTAGTGGGAACTCCCTGAGTTGGTTGAAAGTTGCTGATAAACCAAATACTACATGTGATCTCAGAGGGCACAGCATGGGGTAGACAAGGGAATGAGGTGGGAGAAAGCCAGTACCTCCTTCCTCTCCTGCTCTGGGACTGGTCAACCCTATTACAGCACTGACAGAAAAGCAAGAATTTAGGGAATGTAAGGCCTGTGCTACGAACGCGTTTCTGATGTTCTTTTCCATATGCACTTGCTAAATATTTGGACTTAGTATTTGCATAAACTTTCTACTGTTTTTTCTTATATTAAAGGCTAACACCTAGGGGCTTATAGTAAGCTTGTTCTCTCCTTGACTAAGGCAAAGACACAGGATGCAGTGATATTAAAGATTTAAGTTACTATTTTAAACAAAGTTCATGTTACTTCCCCACTATAGATTGGGGATTACGTACATAATCCCACTTCATATGGCTGACTTTTTCCTCCTCTTCTTATCTGGTTTAGAGACTAGCTTACTGTATCACACCTGAAAATGAGCACCAACTCGTGGCCCAAGGAAATGTCAGGCAGTTTAAGGTTTGTACTCTTTTCACGTGTCTACTCTTTCGATATCAACCCTCTCCTGTCTTCAGCAACAACTGCAGGTTTACACCAATGTCCTCACAGTGACTTGGCAGGTCTGTAGTTCTTACAGTCTGTGAGTCTGTGGTATGAGGCTCAGCACCAACTCTGTTGGAAGGCTTTCGTCTCCTTCCTTCTTTGACTGAGGCAAACCCACGATATTACAGATCACCAGAATCCAGCCTTTTGGGCTGTATTTGAACACAGTGAGGTCTCACAAAGAGACAAATGTACTTGCAGACTATCACATGCATTTGAACAGGTCATGGCCTCTCACTCAGTCACTGCACGACAATCTGAAGTCCTGTCTCCAAAACTGCAATTATGTCTCACAGTACATGGTAAACAGCAAAACAAGTATCCAGTGTCAGAGCTTACACATAATGGCCATGATGAAATAATGTGCTAGCTTATGTGGAGCAGGCTTTCCCCACACGCCCCCGAGTTGATTGAAAACACTGCTGGGGACTTCTTAAACCGTGAAAAAGACACTATAGGTTTCCAAATACTGCTTTCCTTTTAAGCAAATAAAATGAGCTTATTGAAATGAACTCTTTTTTTTTAGAAGATAAAAAGGATGCAAATATGAAGCTTGTTACACTTATCAGCATTCATGCTGGACCACTTTCTGTCTTCAAAGTTGAAAGCAACTAGAATTATGCATACCTCCGCAAAACGTGACCCAGATTTTATAGGGTGGTTTGTATGTTGATATTGAAAAAATAAATCTGCCTTCTGCTTATTCTGAAAAATACTGTTTGAAGTATAATTTTAAAGGAAATAATCCAAGTGTAGATTTATGGGATGCAGAATGAAAGCAGGAAGAAAAGGCTTCCTGTTGCATGACCACAATTTATTTGATGTGGCCAAGAATATGTAATAGCACAGCACCTCTTCCTGCCCTCTCCTTCTCCTGTTTCTGCCAGATGATTTACAGTTCCAGCTGTACGTAACTCGTTTTTCCCAGAGGCAGATGTTTCTGTGTGAAAGGGCTATAAACAGCCATTCCAACACAGCGCTGGTCATCTGAACCCAAATCCATAATGGCGAAGAGAACACAAATTTCACATCAATTTGAAAAGGTTGCCCTCAGAAGTAAACTCCTAATGATACCTCAAACCATGTCAAACAGCTAAGAATGGCTTTGCTAGTGCTAAAGCATAGCTGATGTTTTGTTAACAATGTTTAAGTTTGTAAACAAAATATTGCCTGCCATAACCAAACAAATACGTTTTATTCCCATGTATGTCCAGCAGTTCCGAATTCTAAAACTGAGCTGAGAGCTCACTGAGCAGCTTTTATATTCAGCATACTTTTCACTGCAAAGTGGAAGGCACAGAAATTTAGTTACATAATGAATACCCCATCCCTTATTTGGAAACCTCTTTCTAACTCTAGATTTGTCAACCAATGCATCTCTCACTATCATCATCTGAGTCAAGAAAGTTATTTAACCAATATTTCTGTTTCCTTACAGCTCCAACACTGGCTAACAATATGACAACCAACAGGTCAAGGAAAAAGCCCACATGTTAAGCTAAACTGAAAATATGGAAAAGTCAAGTTCAAAGCTCCCTTGATTATGCTTGGCCCAGGCTGGCTCAGAGCTTATCTACGGACTCTTTGAGGGAAGACATCTGCTCTCTGTTGTCAATGCCTCCCTTCTATTACTTGGCTTCAAATGATCTTTAAAGACTCCGTTTAATTTTTCTTACATCCTTTGGTGCCATGAAATCCCTATATGACCAAAACTTGTGAGTTTTGCTATTGGCAGAAGTGGAGGAGGGGGGAGCAAAGGAGAAAAAAAAAAAAAAGTGGTCAGCATAAGTTAAATACTTTTTTTATTGTGAAAAAGTGAATTCAACTTTTCTGACAGTAATAACTACTTCAGATACTCATACCACAACCTATTGTAAACAAACACCACCTGAACATTTCATAGACCTAAGGAAAGAGTACATCTCAATTATGAGGAAAGAACAACTTTATGTACTCACGTCATTAGCTTTCTTGCCATACTATCCATTGGGATATGGGTTTGCATCCTACTGAAGTGAAGACTCAGTGCTTCGTTTTCAGTGGTTTGTTGTTTAGTTTCTACTCTCAGTGAAGAACACTGTCCTTACCGTGTATGTCCACGGTATTTTCTGCCCAGTCTAATTACTCAAGCTGAAGAGTAGCAGGAACAGAATTCCTGTTACAGCTACTAGTACAGAACACAGCTTAATACCACACTGTACTTCATGAAAAATATATTCCCTTACATCACATGAAATGGCTTTATCATACGATCCATAGTCCACAGACTTTTCCAGCTAAGTGTGAAAGTTACATCCAAATAGACAGACTTTCATCTTTTTTTTCAAAATTTTGTTCCAAATAAAGAATGTAAAATACATAGAGATAATAATTTTTAGAACTATACAATTACCCAGTGGCACAAAAATACCAGACTCTGGCTTTATTCTCCTGCTGTGAACATGCTATTATTATAATTTAACTTGGATTCACCTACCAAATCATAGTAAGATTGTGTTGAATAATTTAAAAGGATATTTTAGGCACACTCAGCTTTCTAATCGTATTCCAATTCTTCTTTCTAGTAGTATTATGCAAAGTAGAAGATACAGAACAAACTCTGAATTTGGGTGCTGTTCTTATTCTGTGGTCACTTGTCACTATTGTACCTTCCCAGTGATCACTACATTTCGGTAGCTCTGAGTTATTTCTTGTAATTACTTATCACTAGATCTACAGTAATTTTCAGAGGCCGTAGCTTCTCAGCTGGATCCAACGCAGCGTTTACCTCTGGACATTACCTCTGAATTTTTTTGTCTCTATACATTCAATTCAGCTTCTCCTTTAAACGTATGTAGTGCTTCCTCTTTTTAAACAGACCTTTTAAAAGGATAGGCCTTTTTTATTTATATAACCTTTTTATTGAGTTTCTTCTTTTTTAAAACAGACCAGTTTGAAAATCACAAATGATTTTGGTTTTTTCTGTCTAATATTGATTTCTGTTCAAATAATGAAAGGGAAATTTCTCTCCTTATCCATCATTTTCCTCCAACATATTCAATACTCAGAATGTATCAAGTATTGTCCTTTTCTTAAAGAGTCTCCAAGACAAATAATTTTATTTAATCAGAGGTTTAAACTCAAAGGATATTTTCTTCTAATTATAAAGAAAGTCATATTTTATTAAACCCTGTTATTAAATATACTTCAATAATTAAGAAATTCCAAATGTTGCAGTTCTAGGCCAGCAAGTACACAAGAGGCTAAACAGTGAGAATATGTTGAGGGCTTCAAAAAAGTCATCCCACCAATTTCACAGTTAATCCCACTTTTATTGTTTGCTCAACTACATGAGAATCTTTTCATTGTTATAAAGTTTACTTTTCAACAGTACAGCTGCCTCAGTCACTGGCTTGGCATGGCTCAAAAGCTTCTTAGCATAGATGTGATTACTGAGTTTTGAAAGTCTTGAGGGCTGCTTAACCTGGAGCTTTAATAATGTCACATCACACATTGCTTGGTTCATTCGTGATTGGAAATGCTAAAAACCTGCATTAATGTTCAGTTGTGACACACCCCTTCACCCCCATCCATACAGCAAAACACATGCAGGAAAAGGTGCATTTCATCTCCACTCTGCTCTGAAATAGGAGCAAAGCTCTCTTAGCATGGGAGGGTAGTCAGCCTTACCCAATATGTTCAGATTTGATTGTATTTTTAATCCCAAGTCCCAAGGCAATTAGCTACTACATTATTTTTATTTCTGCTGCTGTTTAACTTCTTAGGTTTAGTGTAGTATTTATAGCTCAGGACTCCACTGCACTCTTGCCACCTTGTTCTGAGGTTTGGTTGGTAAAGAACTTGCAAACTGTACAGAAGACAAAAGTCCCTTGAAACAAAGCAGAAATCTTACTGCCACAATTAGCCTGAATGAAAAAGACAATACACAAGGCATGACTGCATAGCTAAACTTGAGGTTCAACATGTTTCCCAAGGAAAGTCTCCCCCAAAATAATATAACCTCTACCCCAGAGACTAAAGAACAATATCTTCAGTTCTCCACAGAATAAGATGAACTACCTCATGCCTCTTGGGTGATAAATGATGCCAGTAGACACAGACTATCATCCATTCAAATGACAAATACTTTTGTGAAGTATTTCCTTTACTCCACTAAATTTTATGGTACAGACAGTCCAAAAAGAAGCCATAGCACTGGCACCCACCACCTCTTAGGCACCTGCTGGGAGCTCCCAAATACATTGCCAATAAAGAAAATATGAAATACAATCAAGTTATTCATCTCCCTTCAGTTTACATGTTTGTACTTCAAAAAAAAAAAAAAAAACAAAACCAAAAACCAAACCACCCAGTCAGGTCCTTATCACCCATGTGGTTTAAGTGCAAGTCTTCCTCTAACTGTGTCTGGAATTTTCAGCCCAGCAGCTCACTCTTTCTCCCTCAGCTGTATTTATTACTGGGATAGACACACTCTAGGGAATGGTGCTCTCCCAGATATCCCTGTGGGATGGCAAGGGAACACTGACTGAATATGCAGCCTGCTTCCAGAAGGAGAAAACGTTTGGTACAAACTTAGTCAAGAAGAAACATCATCTGCTTGTTAATTATGTTTGTTGTTTTGGTAAGAAGCCAGTGGGAAAAATTCAGTGAAGCAATTAAATAGCTCATTTGGCAGTTCTAGAAAATATGTCCTTAAAAGCTTTTTCTTAATCTGATAAAGAAAGCAGCTGTCATACATTAGCATCTCTCTTCTGACCTTTCTTTTGACCAGTGAAAAAGACCTGCCTGTGATCCACAGTGTTTCATCAATCCACAGAAACTTCGTTAGCACCAAGGAAAGAGATCCTCCATTCTCTTTTTGGACCCCTCCCTGCCCTTATTCAGCAAGATAATGCTTTACATCACTGGTACTGTTCCAAAGCTACATTACTAAAACTCCACAAATTTAGATTTCTGGAAGAAACAGCGGGTCTTTTGTGCACAATAGTTCAAAAAGCACCAGTGCTCTTTAGCGTCTGGCCCCAGCTGGACATATATCTTTTTTGTCAGTCCTTCTCCTTGTTCCATCACATCCTGAGACATACATCCTGGCAACACTTGAAAGACATCTTACCATAGTGAGGGATAACGCAGGATATCCAGGATCAAACGTGATATTTTAAATATAGAATGCAGGAGAAGTACTTTGCTGTTATTATTGTGCATGTTCCCTAACTGCACGTGCAATGTATGGCGTGTGTCATTTTCCCAGAGGAAATTTCTTATATTTGGTCATTTCTTCTAAGCAAAATACCGTTTAAGTGTTATTATTTAAAAAGGTCAAACCCAAACATTTTGTATATACATCCAACTTTTTATGCTATTGTTTTGACATGACTTAAGTTTATTTTGTACTGTTAGGTTGTAGGAGGCCACATCAAAAGTTCTTTTGCTGTTGATTTCTCTTTTGCAGTTCTTCCAATTCATACAGCATTAATTAGCAGATACTTGTTTTTAGGGGAGTAGATAGCTTTCATTCATATCCTAGGCTGCTTCGTGAAGTTCCATGAGGCATTGGCAAATGCTTAAAAATTTCTTTCCAAAGAACCAAATTAAAACCATAGATCAGCAATTTCAGAAGAGTTGAGACTTAAAGATGTTTTATTTGCAGTGCCCTGTTAAAACATTTTAAAATGAATGTGAAGGACTCATACATTAGAAACTTATCACAGTTCAAAAGATGGCAGTATGTAGCCTACCTGATGAAGTTATGTGTGAACTCAGCCTCTCAGATCAGTAAAATAGGGTAATTTTGTTCTAACACACTTTATTTTCTCAGTACCAAGAATATTTATGGTCCAGAGATCACCTCATGTGTAAGAACTCAATTTTCTTAATGTAAAGGTGAACACGATGTTTGAGATTAGACCCTTGAATCACCTGGGAGACTGTTCCAGTCTACCTTTGTCTCACTCATGCCATGTTGCTGCTGGTGACTGGGCTCACCCAGCTAATCAGAGGAAAGTCCAGCTGTTAAAGGATGAAGCTAAACTGTTTACTGAAGTGAGAAACAAGACCTTGAAGTGACCACACCAGGTTCATATCTATATACAAGCAGAAAGGAGCATATGAACTACTGTAAGCAAAGCTGGCCAGAAATCATCATAAAGGACTGAATCTGTGAGCCGCTTGGACACCTGAGTTATTACAGATCTTCATTTACTACACTACTGTTACTCTGGTACATGAGAAGGCCAGCCATGTTGTGGCTTCCTTTACAAGAAAGGTACGCTAGTACCTGACAGTGCAAAACAGTCTGAAAAAAGAATTAGAACTTTTAATTTACAGAAATTAAACACACAGTTAAGCTCTGTTACATCTATGATCTTGCATCACTGAGTTTCAGAAGGGATCATATGCAGGGAACTGTTCTATGTCAAACGTCCATGTCTGAGTGCTTCTGTGCTTCGGAAAACAGTTTTTCATTCAACCATTTCAGTCTGTTGTAACTCAGACCTCAACTGAAACATTTCACCAAGCACTTGTCCCTCTCTAATCCATATTCTCAAAGAACATTTTTGCTGACAACCATCCAAGACCACTCGGAGTGACCAAGCAGGAACACGTGTTCCTTATTTGTTCTGCCTGATTAAGTTTAGCTGAGAAATGACAAGACTTGTAAGCCATGCCATGCACAGAGAAACTTTTCCTAGGCCAAAAAAACTTAAGATTTTTGCACGTTGTTCCTAATAAAAATTAATTCAACATAGGACCAGGATCCTCAGCTGGTGATTAATTTGTACAGTGGTACTGTACACTGCCCAAGACTGAATTTGAAAGCATCTACACGCATCAGAGACTACTACAGAGAACTAGGAGGCCAATACAAACATTCCAACCAGTAGAAAAACATAATAGGGTAATTAGAGTTGCTTTTAAGTACAGCACCTGATGGGTTTTCCTTCAGCATTTAAAACAGAATTTGTTTAGAGAAACTGCACTGTATGACTGATGGAGCAGAAGCAAGCAGAGAAACAGAAGAGCACCAGAAGAATACAAGTGACATAGATACTGTGACTGCAGTCAGTGAAAATGTCCTCCTCAGAAGGACATGTGGGTGTCCAGGTGCAAGTGGTTTGGGAGAGAAAGGGAGAAACTGAGAAGTTGGAGTCTCAGTCCAGCAGCTCAGCCTTCCTGTCCATTAACACTGAATTTGTTTCCAGAAGAACTGTGGGCCTTCTCTGTCCAAGCACTGACTGCAAGATTGAGCCACCTGTGCTTTGATTCCTCCTTTTTTCAGTGTTTGTTTAGGTACCATACTAAACATAGGTTGCTTGATTTCTTTAATAAGGAAATAGAACAAATGCAGTGAACTAGGGAAATTACTAGGCCTTAAGCTGGCTCTCTTTTAAATGTCTCATGTTATTTCTTGGTCACTGTCAAGAGGCCTCAAACTTGCAGGTGAGCTGCATCTGTAATTTACCTGTCTGTGAACCTGTCTGCAAGACTTGGCTCTCATTTGCTATGGCAATATCAGTTAAAAAGGGAGAACCTCCGAATAGTACATCGTAAAAATAAATTCTAACAGATGTGATGAAGATTTGCCTTACAAATAAAAGCTTTATAGTGAGCATTTACTTGGTTTACACCAGTGTTTTACTTAATTTTTAATGCCTTTTTATAGCAGTGACTAGAATTTACCTTAGATAAGGGTACCTCTGTATAGGAAATATTTTAATATTTTTACCAGTTTTTTTTTAATTTTCATAGAATATGTGTATATAAGGAGAGAAATTCAACTTTGATGTAACAAGGGTATCACACAAGACCTATCTCTCCATTATAAGATTTTGTAGTCAGCCAGTCTAGTTCAATAATATGTTGGCCTTTGATTATAAATGTAAAAATGTGATAAAGAAGAATAGAATTTTACCTACAGCTAATGCACATTGTAGCACAATATTCTCCATTGCTGCCTTAATCTCATAAAATGAAGTCATGTGTTTTTAATTTCTATTCTAAAAGAAAAAAAAAAATCCAGAGTATCCTTTGGCTGCAGTTTTGTGTTGTTAGATGATTTAACAAACCAAATGTGTTAGAGTCCAGTAGATCCACTTCCAAAGCAAGAGAACGCATCACAGCTTTCAGGAATAAGTTTTCATAGGAGCTCAAAATTTGCCAGTAATATAAATACTCTCCAAAGTGCCCCAGTGACCAAAAGAGTCCAAACACAGACACGTTGTGTCCATGCCTGGTTCCATGAACTGTGCAATCGGAATCTGCAGGTCCATTTGCCTTTTTTTTTTTTTTTTTTTTTATTTGTTTGGTTATCTGGGGGAAATGGCATTCCACCATTTGTGTTTTTTTTTTTTTTTTTTTTTTCCAAAGGGGGACACCTACATGTCCATGTGTGTAATTAAAAACAAGTACATTTCTTATAAATATGGATATGGATGTGTGTGATGTGTGCTGGTTAACTATACTTAAAATGCTGATAAAGATGGTGAATGTAAAGTATTTGTCCTCATACCTCTGTCTTTCTGTGATCACCGTAAATAAGAACTGTTTTAAGCTGTGCATTAATGTAACAGATTATCCCAATATTGTGTATAAAATTATTTAAATAAAATCTGACAAATATGCACATAGAAGGAGTATGAAGAAAAGTCTGATGTACCAAAAATTTACTCATGACAGTCAATTAAAAGGTGAAATGAAAGTTCTGCTTGTTGTCAATCCTATTCCCAGCTAAAGCTTCGCAGGGGCAGCCGGTCCTTGGCTTAGTTTTGCCTTAAGTCATACGCCCATCACTCTTAATGTTTGGATCAGCCAGGAAAAGGCTCTTATCCAACATGAAGGAAGAATAAATAGCAATGATTTTTATTTTTTTTTTACTATAACTTACACCATTTTCTTATATTTCCACATGGAACATCACAAAATTATGAGAAGCCCTATTTCTGAAGGAACATTTTGTTAGGCAATCTGTCTTATCTACATACAAATTTGATACTTAACATGTACAGAAGCTAATCGAACTTTCCTCAGTGCCTTTTGTTTTTTTAAGCAGATCTCAATATTTTTAAGGCATAGACATCAATTGTTGATATTCCTCTAGCAAGGAAAAACACAGTTTATATTATTTTAATACATCTGAAAAACTGAATAACAAAATTTTTCAGTGTCAGTTTTTAACAATGTCAAACGCTTGAACCTACAAATTAGTATTAAAACAATTAAAGGTTAATTCATTTCAAAATGCTTTAAAAAAAATTTCTGTGAAACATTTAGTCAATTTTCTGTTCAGCAAAAATCTGTTTACAAAATTTTCATTTTACCACTACATTCTCCTATCAACGATTTTCACCAAGCTTGAGTCAGCAGGCAAGTCTTTGAGACTCAGCTTTAGAACATTATTATGGAACTAAACGAGGCAGGGATTATTTAAAATAATGGAATAGTTTTGTCCTCCTGGAATGAGGAAAAACCAAGTTTCCTCTCTGTTTTTGGATACCTACATCATCTCTTCTGATATTCCCCTAATTTACCTTAAAAACAGGAATTTAAGTAACAACCTATTTCAACACCCAAAACAGAAGAGGCAGATTAGGTAGTGGGTGCTGTTAGTGGTACCAACAACAGTGTCAGCATCCCTGCTTCTTCAGCATCTCAGATTCATACAAGTAAACATAAAATTTCAATTTGCTCTCTCACCTAAGCTAATGTTTATAGCCTAAGTTAATTTAAAATGCAGAAGCACACCAAAAAAATATCTTTGAAAAGAAAATTGAAGGCTGGGATAAGTCAGAAACACATCTGATTATTTTATTATTATAAAACATATCAACAATGCTGCCAAAAGGTTTAAATATTACGCTCTTCTAAATGCAAAGAGAACAAAGAGAGAAATTATATGATTTGTTTAAAAGTAGCAACTAAAGTAACAAACACTTTTTTTAAAAAGTTCAGAGAAACCAGTTTAGCCTTTTTAAAACAGTGTACTGTTATAATTGAAAGAGATCCAGAAATGCCTACTTGCATAATCCACCAATGTGTAATTCCAGCAATAAATCAAAAGCAATTCCTAGAGAACAGAAAGGCCCTCTGCTTCCTCAGCTGTAAAAACAGTGATAATAAAACTTTATCTCCATAAAGTTTTGAAAGAACTTGGACAGGCCAGAGCAATGGCATTACACCAGCCAGGTATTAGAACACTTCACTCCTACACTTGTTAAAGCTTTTTAAAACATGAAACACGGTCCCCAAAAGAACAACCGCCCACAGAATGTTGTACCCTCTCTTATATTCTGGAAAGAAATTTGCCTTAATTTTCTTTTACTTCTGCATTGAAGACTTATTTTGAGTTAAGGACATTAAATCATTCAAGTGGCAGAAGCACTTTGCCTTTGAGAGGGTTAGTATTTTACATCGCTCTGAGAGTAACTTGAGCAATCTTTTCTGCCAAAACTCTCTGCTGCTGCCTTCTCCCACTGCAGCCATCCCTGCTCCTCTCACTCCTACTTTCTTTAGTACTATTTATAAAATCAAAACAGCAGGTAACAACTGAGATATTCCAGAAAATATAGAGGCATCCTAAAGTTTCTTGCAGGATTGAAATAACTACAGATTGCTACAATTTTCAAACAGCAGGACTTATTCAATACCTAACACCTCCTAAGCTATCCTGAAACCCTGAATTTTTTGGAAGCAAAACCACAAATGGCTCCGCAAGGACAGCTCCTTCTCAAGTATTTCAGCAATCCAGAAGCTTGATATATCTTGCAAATTAAAGAAACATTAATAGTAACTGTGTTTTCAAGCATCCAAAGAACTAAAAGAATAACACAGGGTCGCAAAATAAGTTTTTGTTGCCATATGCTCTATCAATTCATGTTTCAACACAATGGCTGATCATGTTAAGGGAGTTGATCTCTTGTAAACTATTTAGAAATCAGCGGATGATTTCATTACAAGGTCTTATCCTTTCTGTGCATGTTTAGATTTTCATAATACTGGCTAATCTTTTTCAGATCATTATATCTTACACAATGCCTATCCAAACTGGTTTGGGCAGAAATTCAGCCAAATACACCCAAAGAACACTTGACATTCACAAATGAGCTAGCCAATAGGAGGAAAAATGATTGGCCAAAGGAAAATTAAAAGGTAAATTATAAAGCTCTCAAGACCTCAAGAAATCCTGCTTTTTCTTTTTTTTTGTTTGACAAATATCAGTGATATTTGAATTTCTTTGCAGATAAACTATTTTATTTCTTTGCCCTTTTTTATTGTTATGGAAGAAAAATATTCAAAGTTACAGTTGGAATTCTTAATAAAACAGGATTTTTTTCAATATATTTGGAGCTAGATGAACTTTACAGATACACAGTTGCATTACCCACTAGAGTACAGAAAGGCTCAATATTCAGCTCCAATGCTCTAAGAGCCAGATTTTCTAGAGGAATGAGTGGAATCTACTGTTCACAACTCCTTTTTCCTAGTACAGAGAATTAAATCAAACTCTAACCATACATACTAAAACAGTTTCACTGCTCATAGGCTGCAGTAAAGAATCAGAATAAGGCAATAATTTCCTTCTTAGATGTCTACACAGTGTCTTGGAAGCATTTACACATTTTAATGAACAGTTGTTTCACATTATGTAAACCAAACTGGAAAGCTAAACACCAGCATCTACTGGTCTTAATTTTTCCTGTCTATGAATTTTTCATCCATAGAAGCAGACTAAAAGTTCAGCCATCCATTAATTATCTTTCTTCAGTGTCCTGTTAAAATCAAATTGTGAAGTTTACTGTCATTTCAGGCAAAAAAAATGTCTGGTCAAGCCATTGATTTTAATTTCAGGAAGAATTTAGTTCTCAAGTTACCTAGACAGAAATTGACTTTAGTCAAAATATATGACACTGCACGCATTTTCAGAAGGCACCAACGTTGGGGAGGTTATTACTTCTACTCTCTGAGACTCAGAAACAAAGCAACATAATTTAAGATACTTACATAACACTGAAACATTTTTAAATGAAAATCCATTTTTTAATTTCCATTCTTTCTGCCAAAGCCAGAAAACAATCAAGCAGGGAGTATTGTTGTTCAATACTATTTTTCTAAATTCCTGATCACGAATTTTCCATACTCAAACCTGGGAAACACTTGAAGTTCAAGTCTTAACTACTTGACACACACTATCATTTCTGATAAATTAATGAGAATCATCTTGGAATTAAGTTTTCAGTGGTACCCAAAAACACTTGCTTTCCACAAATATCAACATGATAATTATTGCTTCTACATATATTTCTGCAAGCTACTATTTGCAACAATATCAACCAACGTGACCACGAGAGTTTACAAACAAAGAACAGAACTGCCATTTTGGTCTAACTGGTTATTCACTCACTACCTTTTACACAAACCTTCCCAAACAGCTACAGCAGAAATAAAGCACTTAGAAACAGCACGAAAGTTGTAATTTCTGGCAGAGAAATAAATAATACTATCACCTTTCAAAGAAGAGATGCTTCATGTTTCATTCTGTGGTGCCCGTGAAAGCAAATCTTTCAAGAAATTTGATATTTTGACATTGAATATGACCAGATATTACCACAGGTGCAGCTATTCAGTTGCAAAATTGAAAGTATAATCATCAATGCCACATATTTTCTCACGTTTCTTTAATTGGGAAAAGTGAAAAGAATTCATAGACAGGAAAAGCTTATCAAAACAAACAGGGTGTTTCTGTCTCTCTATCCCTGCAACAGAAGAATTCTCTGATAGTACTGACTCAAAACAGTTTGGGTTGGAAGGGACCACAGTGGGTCATCCAGTCTTATCCAGGTAGATCCATTCTTATTCCTATGCATCAGTTTCTGCCCATCGCCTCTTGTCCTGTTGCTTGGCATCCCCTAGAGGAGCCTGGTCCGTCCTGACCTCCCTTCAGAGACTGGCAGACACTGCTGAGGTCCCCTCTCAGTCACCTCATAAGGTGCTCTTAACCAAGGCTAATTCCTCCCTCCCCAAGGAGGGAAGCTTATCCTAAACCAAGGCTTCAGGTGAATGGGGGTGATTTGCTTGTAATCAAATTCATATGTGTCTCAACTATATTCTGACTTCTTTCCAGAACACACATTAAAGGAACCACAGGGCAGAAGTTTGAGCCTGAGGTGAAGCAGACACTGACTGCAAGATAATGGATCTCGTCCCTGGTTTAGTTCCTAGAACTGATTGATTTTTTTGCCACCTACTGTCTTCATTAGAACCCTGGTCCTGAGAGTTCAACAACATTCAGTCTTCTGTGTTCTGCTAAGAGGTCACTGAAAGCTTCCCTTAAGCTTCTGCTTTCAATCCGTGAAGTTGATTCAACACGATTGTAAAGAGTGAATTGATTGAACTTCACAATTAATTTTTAATTCTGCCATCACTAAGCTTTCACCATCAGCAGTGGCAAACCTGAAGTAGACAAAGGCATTGTAGGGCCACACGGTAAGACACAAAGATCACCAGGAATTTCACAAAGCAAAAGGAGAGCCCTCTAAACGAACTCACAAAATTAATGAAGTAAGGCTCTGACATACCTTGGCTGTCCTCAGCTCCGCCAGGTGACACCGTCCCCTGCTGCACTGCACCACTTACTGCCTCACCTCCTGAAGTTTGCCTGCTATGCAACATGGGTAGGGGCTTCCTAATCCTCTTTAATCAAAACAATTCAAGTCAGCTGTGGTATTTAAACCATCTGTAGCTCATTTGGTCCAGGCCAAGTAATTGAGGTAGAGAGTATGAGGGAAAGGGAACCTGCAATACTTTTGAAACAGAAGGAAGCATTAAGTTTTCCCTCAAACATTTCATAACCTAAGAAAGCCTAGATAAGGGTCTGTGTTTGAAGGCTATGATGTTTTAATGTTAGAAAGCGCTGATTTTATTTCATTTATTATGCAAATCCTACATTTGTCTTCCTGTTTCTCTGGGCTTCAGTTGCTCCATTACTATCGGGATAGTAAATAAGGCTGAGAATCGACTGTGTAAGAACCCTGATTTCCCATTTTTTGAAAAAATGGGGTTTTAATTCCTAGTTGTCTCATCCAAAACAGTGTCAAGAAAAGCCTGAGTGCTGCTGGAGTGCCACTGCAACCATCCAGATGTCCCTGAGATCAGCTCAGTTGGTGAGAACATGGTGCTAATATCACCAAGGTCATGGGTTTGATCCCTGTGTGGGCCATTCACTTAGGAGCTGGACTCCATGATCCTTGTGGGTCCCTTCCAACTCAGTATATTCTATCAAGGGACAGAAGCCCACATCAGCCTTGCTCTAATTTGAAACACTTAAGCACCCCAGAAATTTCAAACTATCTTTAAATCACTATTTTTGTACATGCACCTACTGAACTGACTCTGAGTCCCTTGAGCTATTTTATTCTTTGTTTTTAAATCTATTTTATTTAAAAATTAAACCTGAAATACTAACCCCCCTCCTGGGCATATGGACTATTCTTTGTTATTCAAGCAGAAAATGAACTGGTTTCTACTCATCTGATTTGATGTTTTTGTCCTTGCAATATACCAGTTCAGTAGTTCACATTTTCCATTGACTTTTCAATGCTTTCTGAAGCCCAAATGACATTACCCTTTAAGTACATGAGGCTGTTGTCATCAAGAAAGAGGTAGCACAGAAAAGTCACTGTATACAAAGCTAAGATACAATTAAGTAACTAAAAAGAAAAAAGAGAATGATGATTAACCGTTTCTGCTCCCATTCACCTTTTTCATGCAGAGCTCAGTTGGAGATACATCAGCTCTGACATTCCGCACAATACAAATGAAAATAGCAGGCAAGATCGGGTCAGAAAGAGTTCAGTTCAGGCTTTATGCGGTGGGTTGGGTTCTTATTTTGGGTTGTTGTTTGATTTTTTTTTTTCCAGACATAGGAGTCCCTCATATGACAAAACTTCAAAGACACCTTACCACTTCTTCTGCATGTTTTGGTCTAAGTAACAGCTTTTGAAAGTTCTTTTTAGGCATTACACAGAGCCTGGCCCAAAGACTTCTGAGATATTTCAGTTTCCTATTTTAAAGAGAAGTATTCCATTTTCCCCAAGGTTTTGTTTCAGTCTATGACAAATGAATTATCACTGTGATTTTTCATTAGCCATCACTAGCCCCTATTAGCAATTCCAGCTCAATTTCCAGGAATATTTTCAACCCAGCCACATGTACTATAGCACATCAGAATAGACCTTTTCTGACTATTTTGTTAACAAGCTCAGCCTCCACAAGATGAGAACTGACCAAATGAAGACCTCAATCTAACAAAAAATGGCTTATGAGCTAAATATTTCTGGTACTTAATACTTTTTGTATGCAAGCCGAATAAGTAGTTATTACCTAGCTGGAACAAATGCATCAGGACAGTATCAGAGTGCTTGAAATGCAATTGCCAGCCAGTATTTCTTCATTTCCAAGGCTTCATTTCCAACACAGAAATAAAAAAACCTGATGTGAACTAAACACTGGAAATCAGAAAAAATATCTCTTAGAATTATTCAAGAGGTTTCAAAGATCTTCTGCAGTGTTAGTATAATCCATCTTCAATAATGAACATATGCTTGAGCAAATCTGGCTTTTCAACAGTTCTTTAGCCGGCTGATTTCATTCCAAACACCTGATGCTATCTGATGTGACAAAAGGCCAAACTCACAAAATTCCTTAAAATTTATTTATATAATAAAAGTCAGTAAACTGCCCAGAAACCACAGCATAATTGCTGTGACTACAACAGTTTAATCCAATTCAAGAGGAAAAAAAGAACTTTGGTTAGATGTCTGGTATCAAACTCATTCAGACAATTTGAACTCTAATCGAATTCACAAAACATTAATCTGTCTGGTTCCTGATCTAAAAGCTACCATTTTCAAAAACTTGCATCTGATCTTATTTGAATGTTTTCAAGATGTATAAAAACATGTCAAACATCTTCCAGCAGGAAAAATATGTGCAATAGCAGTATTTTGACCCTTGCACAAGTCCTTCCTATGATTTATAAATTTTAAACATTAAATACCATACCAAATTTAAGGTATTTAATATATATTCAAGAAAGAAAAGTAATTTCTGATGCTAAAGTTGCTGCAGTGTTTTTTCTATATATAATTATTAATACAGACTATACACATGCATACAACATCCAAAAAACAAGAGTAGCCTGATGTCAAGCAATGCAATGTGCTGATTTATAGAAAGCTTCTTTATGAGAGGACTTCCATAAAAAAGGGACTTTGTAAATAACTCTGAGCTGCTGTTCCAGCTATCTCCAGCTCTCAGGAAACACTTTATTCCAATCCCATCCCTATTGTGATTCAAGTACACAGAGTTATAAATTCCTCATTAATTCTTGTTTATGCACTTTCTGTGCCCAACCAGTGGCAATTAGACTGATACATGTTTATGCCAAGAGAAAATTCTTATATTAAACCTGACTATAATTAATATAAACCCAAATCCACTGACCGTAGTTAGTATAATCCCTAGGGAGGGCTCTTTCATTATTTCCAAAATTTTCCACAAAAACAGTACTTTCGTATACTATCAACCCAGAAATACAGCCCAATTCAGCTGTGGGAGCACACCCAGACCTGTCTAGTAAAGACATTCGGAAGATTTGCAGAAAATTTTCAGGCTTGGCCATTCTAAAGTTGTCCCAAAGCCAAATAAAATGAGGGTAGAGGAAACGCAGGGAAATATCTTGCATGAATACCCATTGTAATTCAACACAAAACTGTGAATTTACAAGCCTCTGCAAACATGAAAGTTGTTTTTCTTTTTTTTTGGCTCAAAGAGTGGAAGAAGCTCTTGAGGGGCAAATTTCCATTCTATCAATAGCATATGTTAAACTACTACAGAGTAATTTAGGACCACGAAGCTGTGCAGTTGCACACTTTTGCAAAAATGAACGCACAAGCTTAGACAACATTCCCTTCATTGGGTTTCGTGTCACATATTACTCCAAGTCACAGAAAATGCAAATATCTAGTATATTACTGAAAACAGTGTGATCATAACTTTCTGCAGGTGAGGTGCATGGAACATTGCTCCAGGATCACTCCCTGCTTGCCCAAACATAGGAGGAGACTCAAACAGGAGGTGTGCTATAAGCACAATCCTGCTCAGCATTTAAATATGAATGTAAACACATTTAGACTTTATCTGCAGTCAGTAGAAAAAAGGCATCACCAAACAGCACTGAAGATTCAGAACTTGAATAGGTTTAATTGCTTTCTAGAATCTTTGCCTTTGCTCTTCATCAGCTAGATCCTGTAATTATGAGTCTCAGTTACGTATGATAAGTTCACATGTTGTATGGAATAGTATCCCAACTGACCCACTAAATCTTACTTTCCTTAACAGCAACTCTCTTGAAAAAGCAGGATGTGGTGACAAGCCCTAATTGCAGACCTATCTCCTGATATGGACACTCCGAAAACACAAGCACTCCTGAGTGACACAGAGAAGCAAACATATATTTGTATTAAGCATTTCAAAGAATAATAAAAAAAAAATCTGCAGGAAAACTTAGTGAGGAAGGACTTCAAACAATATTTGGATTCAAGGATTTTATCTGTTTAACAGAAATTTCATACCAGGAGTAAAAGGAGGGGTGGAAGGGTGGTTTTGTGAGCTACTAATAGCTTGACAGCTGTGTTTTACAGCCTAATAAATGAAGCTGATGAGCAGAGCTTCCAACAATTTATGATGATTTTTCTATTAACTCTGAAGAACTTTAGGCATTGTTCTGATTAGTTGTTTTGTTTAAATCTTATGAATTATAAAATGTGTATTTTACATAAATACTTGAAAAAGGCATCAATTCAAGAACACAGCAAATGACTTTCTGAACTTTTAATCTGAAACCCTAATTACTGTTGTAATTTCACATTAAATGTGGCTATATTTTACATTCTGTGGTATCTTAAAATAGTAAACTAACTTGTACAGTTACCTTGCCAGTTGAGGCAGCAAAACAGCACCTCTAGTTTATGCTTCTGTCAACTACAGCACAGCCCTTGGTCAAAAATATGTGAAAACATTTTCCAGAAATTTTTAAGGAATCATCTATCCTACTTTACTTTTCCTGAAAGAAGTGTGACACTGCAAGAAAACAAAGGCACTCCTCTCCTGATCTCACTTGAACCAAAGAAAAAGCACATAAAAACTCACAGAAAAATGTCTTTAGGTCTATACAAGCATCAGATTATTGACATATAATTGTGATAATGAGCAGATTAAAGTTTTTCATTAGTTGTTGCTGGAGTGATTTTTATGTGGGGTTCTTTTCTTTTTTTTTTTTTTTATCTAGAGCAGCATTATTAGAATTCTAAAAGGAAAATTTCCTTTCCCCTTCTTAGTAATATTAGACTGCATTCTGCAAGAAAAAAGCCCCAACCATTTATAAATAAAGTTTACTATGGACTATGCAATATATTTTCTATAAATAACACTTTTCTTGTCAAATATCTCTCAAAATTTATTACCAAGACATTATTAATTGTCCCCAAGTCAACAGATTAAAATGTTTAAACGGTTTAGAAACACAGAAAGAAAATGCACTCCTGCTATACATGGGCAAAGAATTTCAAGCCTCTGACCCGGCAAGCAAATCTGAAGCACAAGAACGGCAATAACCTGTAAAGCAAAATGACCACTCTCTTCTGGATAAATAAAACTTGTACACAGACATGAAGACAACTGAACTACCAAGGGCTACAATGAGCTGCAGAATGATTTTACTGCCCCAAAAAAGGAGCCCTGGCAGTAATCCTGTCTTTGAAATCAGACATCTCACAAGCTCTTGTGGGGCATAACTGGCTAGAAGGAAGAGAAGCAATAACTTCAGGACTGCTACTAAAACCAGTCCCACAACACTTAGATACTGCTTTGTGTTGATGTACAACGTGCACAAATATGGGGACTTTGCCTCTTAAGACTCAGCACCAGAGATGCCTGGGAAACATTCACACGGCAAAAATTACACAGGGGGCGATTTTAATACAACTCACACATCCTCTTCTCCATGTTTTGCCCCCTCTGTGTAAGCCAGGCCACAAGTCATTTCTTATGTAGCAAAACCCTAAAAAAGTTGCAGCTGCACCACAGGGTAGGATTCCCAAAAGAAGAATCATTGCTGGAGAAGTTGGTGTTTATCCTCAGGGTAAGCTGACAGGCACACGATTTTGGTGCATAATGTGACAATAAACAAAGCCTGCTCTATATATTTTCTGGCTCACAGACAAATACCATGCAATTAAATGTCAAATTAACTTGTGCAGCAACTGCTAATAGTTTTCACATATTTGGAAAATAGAGCAATGGTTGTCTGTTACAAATTATTTAAGGCTGACTCATTTTCAGGGTTTCTAAGCACCATAGGGCTTTTAGTGACACTGCCTGGCTTTCATAAAAATAACACCAAAAAAATTTTAGGAGTAATGATAATAAACAAGCCTGACATGACCTACTGGGGCTCTTTATTACAAAACTATTTAGACAACAATATCTAGAGGCAGCGGAGAGCTGTTGAGCAATAAAAAAAAAAAATAAGTACTTCTAGCATCAGGAAGCACTTCTTTCTAGCCTATCCCACCCATACCAAAATCTGGGGTTAGATAAGCCTCTGAAATACCTCACAGCATGAAGATTTTTTTCTTTCTTAGCACGGAATAAGTATTATGCAAAGTTTAATCCACAGCATCATGTCACAAATGTCACCTGAAAGTACATTCAGACTCATGGTATAGTTTTAGGTAATCCTGTCATGTCTTATTCTTCCCCTATAAAGCAAATACTGTGGTGTTTTGTTCCCCCACAGAAATCAGCTTATTAATAAAAATGTTATGAATCCTGCAAAGAAAAAACGGTGAATTTAATACAATTTCTTAGCTTTTCTGATTAATACACTGTACACAGCTGCTATTCTTGATTCATTTCAGTTGCAGCCTTCTACTTGGGTAATACTGCTTTTCTCTCACATGCAATTGAAAGTGACAAACACTAATATTTCCCATACATTTGCAAATATATTAGGCTATAATAAGTTTGTTAAGCTTATTCAAATTCCAAAGAACAAAAAGGAAAAGAATGTACACAGCTTGATGGCTCTGAACTTAGAGGTGTTCAATAATGAATCAGTGTATATCACCCAATCCACATCCAACATTCCTGCATCACAGCAGGACTGTGCACAAGTTTCAGTTGTTTAGTATTGTCCCTTGGTGGGCCTGAAACAGGGTAGAGCTTGATTTATTTAAAAACATAGAACTATAAATTGCTCTTTGCAATGCTTCAGACATGTCACTAAAGGTATACAAGAGTACAAAATGTGTGTAAAAATAAATAATTCTTTTGTTGAAAGTTACCATAGAGACAGGTACTGTTGACCAGAATGGCAGCTCCTGTTGAAGTAAACAGAGCTGAGAAAACAAGAAAATAATAGACCATGAGATTTAAAATCTAAGTCACATTAATCTACCTCTTTAATAAAACCTGTTAGTTACATAGTAATTAATTTTGTGCTGAATGTTCCTGTGGGCTGTTGTAACTCAGTCACCTCATGGATGAATTTACCTCTCAGTTATATCAAGGCTCTCAATCCCTGATAAAGCTTATCTGCCCATGTGGAGCTGAACAGGAAGACTGGGACAATACCAAGCTATTTCTTAACTTAAAGTGTGGTAAGAACTCTCTTGGCCTAGATAGAGCCTCAGAATATGTCCCCACAAACTTCATTCTCAGAACTTCTAAAAAAACCAAAGTGTCCTGACATTTTAAATGCCCTTTGCAATTCAGCAGATAATTTTGTATACACACACACACACACACAAAGCCTTTTTGAAGTTTCAACTCCGAACTTCCAATTCTTCACTACACCTTCTCTGCCAACTCTGATGGTCACCCACCCAGCAGTTTATACATAGGATTACCCTCATATCTTATCAGTGTCTTTCTCCTGGTAGGTTATTCAAAAACCCTCCTCTGCCCAGAATTTCTGAAACCCTTAATAAACTGGAAACAGAGGATCTTCAGGAAAATAAGACTAGACCAAGATCATTCTATTCAGGGTTAAACCCAACCCCTCTAAAAATGCAAGCGAGATACAAAAGCCAGAAGCACCAGAAATCCATTTTACCATCATCTCAAAAGTTTAATGTGGTTTCATTCAAATCAGTTAAGGTGTTCTTATTTAAGTAAGGGACACACTGACATCTAAGTCAAGACTTCAATCAAACAGGAAAGCTTCCAGTCCAGTCTATTTAAAAACTATTAGAGCAAAATGTACATTTGAGCCAAAGCAGAAGCAGTAGATATTCCTGCAGGGCTCTGGGTAAAATGATTACTCAAAAAACATGTGACTTCAAAACAAAACTCTACTTCCTACAAAACAAGTCACAACTTTGCTTGTTCACTCAGCTAATAAGATCCTTTAATAACATGATGGAAGGACACGGGACATTCCTACAGGTGAGGAAACAACAGACAAAACAGAATAAATGGGAGTGGGAACTAAACTAACAGCTATGATCCACTTCCTCTAACTTTTCCTCTAGTGTTAGAAAGATACACAACAGCCGAATCTGGAAAGCAATGGTGAATCAAAGGCTGGATTACTAAGAATTCTCTTCTTATTATTCTTCTCTATCCATCTATTCAGTACCAGGGCAAATAGTGTTAAGACACACACCAGACACTTACCTGCACACTTTGCAGAGGATAGTTTTGAGAGGACATCAGCAAGCAAAAAAGTCTTTTCAGATTTCAGAGACACTGCTACAGGTATTTCCCCCCATCTTCAACATTTTGAAGTCTCCACAACTAAAATACATATTTTATATATCAGACAAATTCTCACACGTTGTTGTTAGCAGCAAGTCACCACACCGGTCACACAAATATAATACTTAGTTTCAAAAAGAACTTTTAACACTATATCCATAAAGGCAGGCAAAATCTAATCAAGTGATATCCTACCACATGACATTTTAAATGGATATCCTTCAAATATTTTGTAATTTTTTTTTATTTAAGAAAGCCTTATTTGTTCTTAAATCCTGATTTTGATAGGGAGATAAGCACTTTTGCACCAAAGGAGTATGACGGCTGTAAAAATGCACATAAAACTACGCAAAAGCCTTCCTATTTCAGGCTAGTTTTGTTCAAGCTGAAGTCAAAAGAACAATTAACACAAGAAGATATGTGTTTAAACAAGACAGAAGTGTGCTCAGAAGTGAAAACTCTTTTACAGCATTCAATCCCCCCGTACTAAACTTTGCTCAGTTTTAGGAGTTATTGTAAGCAGAGCTTTGGCTCTAGAGGGTTTAGTCTAGATCAGGCTGTTTGAAAACATGAGTTTTCAAACATGAGTCCATTGCAGCTGCTGTATTCATGCCTTTCTGGCTGGGAGAATAGGCTGGCTCTCCCTTTTCCCTGCCATCATCCTTTTGTAAACTTGCAGCAGGTCTTCCTTTTCTTGCTAAAAGGCCTTCTGAATGACACAGGTATATGCATAAAACATGTTCAGTGCCTCACTGTAATGGGGAGGTTTATGCT
>JAWMRA010000020.1:11451523-11603456 GCA_035584735.1 Pseudotriccus pelzelni
GAGGCAGTCAGTGGTGGGCAGGTAGGGACGCTTTCTGTTTGTAACATTAGAGGTGATGTGGAGGAGAGAGAATGGACGTCATGGGGTAAACTGGGGTAAACCTTGGGGAACTCCGGGGAAAATGTTGGGGTAAAGCTTGTGCTAATGTCCAGGGCAGAGTGTGAATCTTCTGAGGTGAAGATGAGTTCCTTAGTAGTGGACAGGTGGGGAAAGTTTTGAGAGTAAACTTGAGGTGTTGTGCTGGGTAGAGAATGAACGTATTGCTGGAGAAGTGAGTTGGTGAGATGGGGAGAGGGAGGGAAAATGTTGTGCGTACAATCTGATGTCACCTGTAGCAGGCAGAATGTGCATCATGATGGACACTGAGGCGGTCAGTGGTGGGGAGGTGGGGAAAATTGTGGGGGCAAAATCTGGGGCAATGTGTAGCAGAGAGAATGAGCGCTCTGGGGTGACCTGAGGAGGAAGGGAAAATGTTTGTTAGGAGAGACCCTAATTTTACAAAAGCACCACCTCTGGGAAGGAAAGGGTTACAGAAGAAATGGAGCAGTGATTTACAGCAAGAGCAAGAATAACAATAACAACAATAATATTGTCAGGGAAGAGCAGCAAAGGCAGCAACAGTAAGTCCAAGGGAGCAGGAGGGATGTGGAGCCTTAAATGGGGTTTGGGGGAGGCAGCATGTCCCAGCATCTCGAGGCATTTGCAGGAGGCACATCTCCAGCTGTGCAATTGCACGATCTCAGTGCAAACTCCTCCTGTCCATGCTCTGCATTTGCCTCCTGCCGGCTGGCACTCAGCACCTCGGGCAAGTGCTCCAGTGCTGCCACCTCAGGGACCAGGAAAAGGGGCATTCAACCGCTTCCCACAAGGCTGCCTCTGAGCTCTGGCTGGGGAAAGCATTTGGCACCTCGGGCTTTTCAGTAAAACGAGTTTCCATCACTGTGAAAATGCACTGAATAAACCCAGTACAGATAAACAACCTCTCTCCCAAATGACAACCCCAGGGAACACACAACTCTTACTACACTTGATCAAACACACCAGCTCTGTTCCATGATTCTCGTGAGCAGAAGAAGGTTTTTTCTCAGGGTCTGGGCTGCCTGGTTTGCCTTGGAGCTTTGAGCAGACATTCTCCGTCTGCAGCAGCCGATTCTGTACAACAGCTCTTGCTGTCACAGGCTTGCCATACACTGTGGAGCAGTTCAGAGAGGGGTGGGAGGGGAAAAATCATTTGAATATTTGATCAACAAGAAAAGAACAACAAAGAAGGGTGAATCAGGCTGTGTACTCTTTACATAGGGCAAAGAAGCAGAATAACACAATCAACTGAACAGAACTAACCTGGTAACTGGGTTTACCACTGGCTGCCTTGCAAATGCAAGTCAGGTGATCTGTACTTTCTGTTAACGCTCACAGACAGCATGGAAGATCCCCGTAAGATTCTTACAGCTGCACTCATCCGCTTAGTTCCCCCAAGAACAGCTTTACACCCACAGACCAGGTGGAAAGTCCATCTATCCCAGGTTTATCGGACAGAAGAGAGGTAAAGAGCCACATGCTCACTGCTTGGAAAGCGTGGTCCTCTGGTTGGCACCAACAACTGGGTGGGAGAGCCCAAAAACTGGAGCGGGGCCCACCACAATGGGGGGAAGACCCCCAGGCACCTGAAAAATTGGAGGGCGAGCCCCAAAATGTCAGGGAAGGACCCCAGGTGGGGTCCAATAGGTGAAGACCAACAAAGTTGGATGAGGACCCCTCCCATTTTAGGGGTTTGGGGCATGGGGAGGGAGTAAATGGGGGCATCAAAACAGGGTTTTTCCTCTTCAATTTTAATTTATTTATTTTTTTTTTTTTTTTAGTTTTCTTGGGTTTGGATTTTTATTTTTTTTTTCATTTTAGTTTCTATTTTTTTCTTTTTGCCAGAAATCTTGAGGGGGTACCGGTTTGTGTGTGTTTAATAGTCTACAGGTGCAGAGTTTGACCTGGCTGTTATTTGAGGTAGCAACTCTGGAGTCTTTCCTCAGGCCACCCAGCTCCTTCGCACTCTGAGCTGGCATCTCCACTGTGCAGGACTTGTGCCATTTAGGTGAGCACCAGCACATCCTGCCCACCTTCCCCCTCTCACTGTGGATCCAGTGGTGCCGACATGGGACCATGGCACAACAGAGAGGCTGTTCCTATGTAATTCACCACTGAACACAGACCAGAGAATAGGTTCAAAGTGTATGCAACATTTTATTGAAAAAATACGAATGTTCTGTACATAAAGTACAACTTAATGCGCTTAATAAAATCTCCAGAGACTTATTGGTTAATATAGGTCTTCTTTTCTTCTTCTGCCTCTAAGTGCATAAAGCACACAATGAAGCAGCAGGTGCCCTGTACTTGTGCAAGTGCCATGGCATCGCTGTGCGTGCAGCATAGCACCTGGCTCTACACACAGGACTCTACCATGCTCAGTGTACTTTAATAGATGGTCTGCAAGAAACTTAAAGCATGAAAGAACTGCCTAGGACTGGTCCTTCAATTCACTGATGATTCAGAATTTATTGTGAGATCTCTGTTCTCCTAAACTGTCTGCATCTGCATATCCAATATTCCTGACAAATAAATACAAAAATAAATAGGGATCTGGCCTCACAGAACCTGAAGTCTCGGAAGCAACACAACCTACAGTAAGCTACATACATAATTTCAACTATATCAACATAATTTATTTAAATCTCTATCAATAAGTGTATTAAAAGTATAAATTCTTATCCAATACTGAGAGTTTAATTCTGGAAATAAACCCAGAAAAAGAAAGCTTTTTCAGTCCTCTCTTACAATTTAGTGTGCTCTTAGAAAATGCTTTATAGCTGAACTTCAGCAGAAACTAGCTGCTATATAATGTACTTCTATTCCCCAATCCTAATAGAAAAAGCTTTTTAAATCTTTTTACAGTAACTGGCTTTCATGTCCTAACTTTACATACAGTTACTAAAAATACTGCACATAGCAGTGCTGACTAAAAATAGGTTTAGTGTTAAAACTACATGCACAAATGCTGGAGTACCAAAGCAGAAACTGAATAATGTGGCAGCTTCACAATTAATTTATGTTGCTAAATGGATGGTGTAACAAATACTGCAATCCCAAAAGATATGTATGTTGCAAATGGAAAGACAATGGGTAGGACTGGATTTGGAGAAAGGCAAAAACCTTTTTTCTTCTCCATTCAAAACTGGAATGTCACCAAGAAGGTAAATGTAGACCAGTGTTAGAAGCTTCTAAATCAGGAGTAAATGGTGATGACTTCTCGGCCGCCGCCTCTAACAAGTAATACCCTCTCCAGACCCTCAGTCAAGACTTCTAGAAATTCCATGTCTGTTTCAGTAAAGTCAAGGAAAAAGAAATATCACAACCAAAATACAGTGATTAGCCTCTGTATTGGGTTTATGTGGCAACGCTTAGATGAGGTGAGACCAGGGGCTGTCCCCCTGTGAGACAGAGACAGTTTCATCCAGCTCCAAAACAAACCCACTACTGTGTAAAGCTGAGCCTGTTGGAGATGCTGGTGGCACCAGGTCACAGAGTCACACTCCCTCCCATGAATACTGAGCAGTTTTCAGTCACAGTGGCTCAGCCTCTCTAGGGAGGGGTGGAGAAATATGCGTCCTCACCCATCACCTTGAGTTTAAAATCTCTCCTGAGCTGCGGTAGCTGTGGTTCAAACCCCTTTATTCTAAAAGGCACGTTTTTATCCTTTCTTGTGAAACAACTGTTACAACTACTAGTGCTATCTAGATTTACGGGAAAACAACCATTTGGTCTGTGACTTGTGACATCTTTCTTTTGGCACACGCTAAATTAATGGTACAAATCAAGGCTGAAGAGCAGCTGTGGTGAGCAAACTGCGGTACCAACAATCTCTCTCCAGCTCACAACCCTCAGCTCTGATCTTGCTTAAGGGAATGGGGCAAGTATTCCTTTAAGAACCAAAATACCATGACTTTGAATTTTTGTCTTATCAGAGCCTTGTACTTGGATCTAAGCCCCAAACTCTGATGTGAGAGCGCCTGAGATATTCCCTTCTCTTTCAGGACTTCCTTTTGACTCAAGTTCAGACACTGCTCAGCCCAGAGCACTGGCTGCTGTGAATGCCTTCTTAAATATTTGCTACATCCATTATTGAGAATTAAATTAAACTAACAAATAAAATCCAGTAAGAATTTAGACAAGACTAAATTCAAACCTTCAAACAAGGCTTCAATAGCAACCAGTGGCAACTTTTACTTTAAGCAAGTTTAAGCAATTACTAGCCTACAAGCCACAAGGCAGTACCCTCCACTCAGTGGACACTTCATCATGTATCACAGCTCAACAGTACTGGTGGCAAAATGAAGTCAAGAGCACAGATTAAAGAAAGACCTTCTGTGTGGCCCAGGTCTTGCCTGAAAGGATACAGTTTTCATCCCCATCAGTATTCTTTGGAGGACCAGGCATGTTGAGGAGCACAAGTCTGGCATCATGGGATCTATTTACAATAACTTCATTTAGCTTCACTGCTGTGTGCATCCTTCGGACATTAGACTGGTTCCTGTGGAAAAAGCACATTCAGACTTACTGTTAGAAACATGCCTCTGAAAACGGAATTATTAAAAAGGCCCTTAAAAGCATACCTCAAATCTCCTAAATACGCTGTAGAATGCCAACTCAACACACAGTGTTTTTTCATACTTAATGATGAAGATACAAAAGAGATTTTAGAGTTCTTCAGGTACAGCTAGTCTGTACCTGATCTCTGGAGTCAAGTCACCAGTTTACAAAGCTACTTCGTTCTTCAAAAAGTGCATTTAATCAAGATGATTTAGTCTAGCCTAAGAAGTTAAAACACAATTGTACAAGGGGATGTGCTCGTTAACTATGGACACCTGTGACTGCAGAGCCTTCTCTTAGGGCAACCCTGTCCAGAATCCCTCGTGCCCATGGAAGCACAGGTCATGCACCTCTCCATTCTCAGTACCAGAAAACTCCTTCTCAGAAACATCAGGACCAAGTAGAAGATTGACACCATTGCACTCCACACTTCCCATGAGCACACTTCCCTCTTTGTGTTGAACAGCAGTTGGCATCTCCAGAGAAAGCCTGATTTACTACAGACTGTAATCACATGGTAGGGAAATACAGGATCACAGCCTACAAAAGGCTGGATGTATGTCTGCTATAGGGCTTTTACGGAGAGTAATAAGGATGTGACACTCTCCTTCAGCTGCACACTAATCCACCTCTCTGCCTGGCTCTTTACAAGAACACTTTTACCCAAGTATCCTTAAAATCTCAATCATGCTTTCAAACTTGTGTAGACACTTGTTTCAAATGTTATGGGAGAAAAGGGAATAGCTGCATGATGTCATATGCCTCCGCTCCTTAAGAATCCAGGCTAAGAGAGGTAATAGCATTATTTATCCAGAATACATTAACACAAAATAACATCAGTTCATGCAGGAACTGAACTTGAAATCATCCTTTGGGGATTTAGAGCCAGGGAATGTTTCCTTCTTACAGGAAATCAAGCACTATTTCGGTAACATAAAAGGAAATACAATACAGAAATAAACTTATCAAAGGGAAAATTTATTTACAGCTTTGAGGATTTTCCACTTGGGTTTTTCCCTTCCTTTTAATATATTAAAAACAAGTATTAGTGGAAGCAAATCAAATATGAATCTTTGGTTTCATTAATTCAGTTTTGCATTATATGAGTGAAAGTCTTTAGTAACTTCACTGCTCTTCTAAATATTCACACTTGCAAAGAAATAATTTATATAGATAGAAAACAGAAGATGCAGTGGGAAGAATCATGTTCATTATACTAACAGCATAATTTACCCACTGTGAACTATCTCGCTGTTACTTCATGTTCTTATTTAATTTGGAGCAAGAACACCCTCTGTCTTCACCACATCAGCTTCAGAAAGCCAGAGCATGTTTACAGGAAGTGAGGAAGAAACCAGCAGCAGGAACACATATTGTCATTAACTGTGTATAGTTTTGGAAAGGGAACTGAAAACTGAAGATTTGGTTTTCTCTAAAGCGATATTTAAAATTGGCATCTCCCCAGTAATTCAAAAGTGTAGGCTATAAGAAAAGGCTTGCTTAGTGTCCAGAAACTACCAGAAAAAACATACTAGCAGCACTGTGGAATGAGAGTTTCTCTAAATGAGTAACGTGTCATACTCTGCTTAAGAAAACAGGTTCAGACCTGTAATTGTTTTCTATCCTGACTTAGTTCTTGTCAGGACAACTCTTGTAGTTTGTTACAACCTACTTATAATGATTCTTAGCTTAAGTAGCTAATCCTGCTCCCTTTAAAACACTGTTAAGATTGCTCAACCCTAATGCCTTTTCTTCCATCATTACATACAGTTTTCCTGTTGTAGTTGAGAAAATGGAGTCTTCCCTCTCAATCATCTTAATGTACTTCTAAGTTAAGTAACAAACTTACAAGTTTTCCCACTCTCTGAAAGCATGGAAGAGGAAAAAGTACAGGTAGTTAACACCAAATTCAGCAGAATTTCTACAGTATGATTCAGCCTAAAACAGAATTGAATCATGATTTATTAGGAAGAAAAATCTGGAACTCTGCCAAATATGCAAAACTGACTGACTGAACTCTTCATGTAATATGTAAGATATCAAAGAGATCACAGGAGATTCAGACATTTTTATACAAAATCAAAAATAGACCTTCTAGCTCCTCATGGGGCACACACGTGGTAATCACAGCTGTTGGTACATGTCAGTGCTCCTTCAGCAAGTCTGTCTCAGAGGGTTTTACCACACACATATTCTGTTGCAAGTCATTAATCGCCATCTCCACAGCTTCTTCCTTTCTGCCTTAAACGTCCACAGTACACATTAGACAGGGAAGTTATCAGACTTTTCGTTTAATTCTGATTAGATCAGTGAAATTATCAGTCTGATGTGTATTTGGGAGACGAGGGAAGTTGTTATAGGATTGAACAGCTCCAATTTGAAATTTGACTATACCAAATAAAACATTGAGGGATGCGTGCCACATTTAATTGGTTAGAGATTTCTCAGGAGGCTAACTGCTGTCTTTTGAGTAGTCAGGCCTTAATGTTGTGCAAGTCTAAACCAAGGATTATGAAACAAAAGATAGTAAAAGCAGAGCACATGTAGAGTTTCAGGAGGTGCAAGGTGTCCACTTAGATAAGACTCACGGCTTAATGCTGATGAGATCTCTAAAGCTTCCCACAGCACTGCCTCGGTTCCGCTTCTCAGCATCACATTTCTCTTTTGTCCAGGTCATCTGGATATTCTCAGGAACTGGGTCCCCCTCATCTTCTTCATCCGAGTAGAGGCTCTCTAGACGTGCTATTGAATGCCTGTCCTTTACCAGCTGAGCCTAGAGGGCACATGAACAACAAGGTGAACTCAGAGACTTTGTTTTATGCTCTCTGGTTCTCTTCAAGCAATGAAAGGCTTTTTGTTCCATTGTATCTTTTATTTTGTCCAGTCAATTTAGCCTTTAAGACAGATCCGATACCAGGCATCTGCTCTAGCCAATAACCTTACAGACTTTAAACAGTTTTGATGAGTGTAAGCTGTGCAGAATTTGGACTGACAGAGGCCTATATCTATACAAGAAAAAGAAGTCAGTCTCACATCATGACATGGTCAGAAACAACAGACAAGTCTGACTCAAAACTGACAACTAAAATAAGCTGGACAAACACATGCAGAAAAGTTAGATCATCTGCAACTTTCATAGCTACATGTCCTGTAAGTCCAAACTGGAATGACATCTTCAGTAGGAAAATAGGACACAAATACCAGATATCCCATAGAAAGAAAAAACAAGAACTACACACAATTTGGGGAAACAAAAAAGCTACACTAAAAGTATTTCCTCGCATCTTCAGAAAAACAAATTTAAGCAGCAGCTATGTAGCACACCACCAGGAAGGAACCTTTGTGTCATTCCCCTCAGCAGCCCAGAGCCAAGAACCACATATTACATACCTCTCTTTCCCTCTCAGTTTTTGTCAGCCTCATTTGCCTCAGCATCTGAGATCTCTGCTCCATCATAAGAGTTCTCTCATAAGTATATGCTGAGATATCACTATTGTGCTGCAGAAATAAGGACAAATATTGTGCTTGTAATCAAGCGATAACCAAATAACACCACTTGCATAATAAAGTGAAAAATGGGCTCAATTCCCTTACCATTTCTACCACTTCTACCTCTGCCTCTATTCGGAGTTGATAGAGAAAAGTAGCCAAATCCTTCTTCATCTGGATGCTGTTATCATCCATCTGAGCTACAGTAAAAATTCTCATTTTGCATTTTCTCCAAACCTGGTGAGAGAAGACAAACTCAGGATTTGAACCAATAATATTCTGCTCTACAAAACAAACTTTGCAATATATCCACTTGCATTTATCAATACAGGATCTACTACTGGACCTTGTTTCTTTAAACTACTGCATGCAGAAGTAAGTAGGTTCTGACTAGCTGCTTACTTTGTGCTGTTTGAGAAGAAAAGGAAGCAACATCAACATGCCTCCATCATGCACAATCCACCACACATCAATGTTGCCTTCGTTGTAACGTTCATGGTTGCTGGGGTAGAAAGACACATTTTTGGGAACCAGCAGAGCCAGGTGGGCTGCAGTTGTGCAACGAACAGTACCTGGCCAAAAGGGGAAGAACGCAGTTACTTCCAAGTGTGCAAGAGTGATCTATCATTAAAACAAAACAAAAAAAAGTTACTCACTGAGCAAATGTCAGCAAACCATAAAAGGAATCACTTAAATAAAGAAATGTTTGTACAGTAAGGCTTCCATAGACAGGGTGGTCCAAATGACAAAGCCAGGATAAAGCAAACTCACAGGAACACAAGCCCTATTTCACATTTGAAATAAAAGCAGCAATCTCCAAAGCTAAGTATGAGGAGAAATCATCTCCTCTGTGTTAAGTAACTGCACCATAGGAGAAGGAGAGGGACAGAGGAAAGGAGAGGGTTCTTTGGTAGTGAAGGATAAGTTAAAAGACAGATAATCTCTGTGACAAGACAGAGATTATCTAAGAAACAAATTACAGTTTGCCATAAAATCAGTATCTCTCAAGTCCATAATTTTTTAATCATGAATTTTAGCTGCCAGATTAATCTTTGAGCATCTTTCATAGGTATTTTACCTACAGGAAGTGATATTTCAAACAGAGCAGTTTTGTGAGAAATTATCTATGTCACCATCAATACTAGGAAAAAACAGACTAAAACCCAGAACCAATTTCACAAGGATACTGTTAAAATCCCCTTTGTTTACCATGTGTGTAATAAACATCTCTGTTCACAACATCTGATCACACAGAGCCTTTAAAGCTCACCTATAAATGTCTTCCAAGACCTTGGATCTTCACTTTGTCTCCAGCCATAGGGCCATCCCAACACCACAGTGTTATGCTTCATGCCACCTAGTCCACAGGACTGGATCAAGTGAGCAATTCCTTCTCGAACTTTATTGGCTACAACTACTTGACAAAATCCCTTAACCCTCTCAATTTCCATCATATTCTTAATAGTCTGCAAGAGAGACAAGGACAAACATCAGAACCAAAAGGAACTCCTAGTATTTCCCAATCACGTGATTGCTATGTAAATTCCTGGTTCACGTGTCCATAGGTAAAACACATTTCAATCCAAAGTTCTGCTCATCTGCTTTCCTTAATAAAACAAAAGAGAATTGTGTGTAATACTTGTTTAAAAGAGAGTTTTCTTCCAAACACAATAATTTCTAACAGATTAAGATTAGGGGTTTTTTGTTTGTGCCATCATGTCCTATTCATAGTAGTAATTAGTGATATCTGTTTTACTATCTTCACTCTCCATTTTCTAATCTTGTAAAACTCATCTTTTTTAACCCAAGGCTAATTGACTTCATTTGGATTTTCAGTTTCTGATTACCAAGTAACATGCTGTGTTTATATTAAATTTACAAAAATATAAGCACCAAATCCCACACACCTATCAAGTGTACCCTTCATTTGTTTAAAAACTAAACTTGGTCAACACATGGCCCATGAATTAGTTTTTCTTTTGTAACAATTTTCCTATATAAAATGCCTCTGGGAAAGAAAACAGATCTGCTGATGCTATACAGATGTAAACAGGGCTACAATATCACATTTATAGAATGAGGAAGATTAAGTATTTATTAACAAATCTTCAGGACCATCCTTCAGTGCTTTTTGGAATAAATTTATCAACACACTGAAAAAGGCAGAGCACATTTGCCAAGTTTGACAGTTACTGAAATGTTACTTGGGATGTTCAGAAAGCTAAGTAGTCCTCTTCCCTCCATTAAGCAGCATGCAGAACTTCCATTGTAATTATTTCTTATAAATTAAGACAGTTACATGCAATAAGGCTGTTTACACAAGATTTGAGCATTGGTCTTGCATTCCCAAAGCCACAATTGGCAACTGAACCATGTTTGTAAGCCCTTTACTGAACAGCTGTAGTACTGCTCAAGTAGCCCTATGTTTCACTACGCTTTTTTCCATGTATGATTAGGAAACAAAATTTTGCATTACCTGCCCACTCACCCCTTTCTACTGCAGGAATTTGCTTAAGACACTGACCTGTTCAGCAGCCTGGGCTTCTCCATAGGTTTCCAAGAAATTCCCTTGGATCACTGATCCTATGATAGTCAAACCTTTACCAGCTTTCAACTGGGATGCAAATGTTAACAATCTAGGGTATTTTACATGCAAATCTTCGTCAAGTTTCAGAAGCACCAGCAACTGAGGCCTGGAGAAAATAAAAAAAGACAACGTCTTTTTTAACTAAAGCTTTAAACAAAAACACTTGTAAAAAACTGCTTCTCATCACTTATATTGTGGTTGAATATTAACTCTGAAACAATACAATCTTTCTGTATCTCACACATTATATTTTATCTCTTAATATTTTCTCTCTTGATTAAAAACAGATGTGAAATATTGTGGGAATTCAGCTACTGCATTGTGTTGACAGTCATAAAACCCACTGATATACCTAAGTGAAGAAGCTTGCGTTAGCATTTCATTTACAGGCTTGTTTCTCAAGGCTCTTTTAAGTACTGTTAGAGCACACAATATATGTTCACACTTTCAAGCTGTTCTCCCAGATCTATCTGGATACTTGTGCCAAGAAAACATTTCTAATCTGTATTCAGAAACCTGGCACATGGAAAACACGAATATTTTCATCTAAACACAGATCCCACCTGTCTCCTGTCCCTTAAGGTGTTGCTACATAGCAATTATATTATTTCCTGTCTTAAGTTATGGCTGAGCAAGTATAAAAATATCTACAAAACTCATGTCTTGGGTAGGTTCCTAGTCCTCTTGTTCAGAACCCAGGAGTTGCATGATGCCCAACCGAGAGTCTTGCCTACTTAATCTGTTTTCAACACATAAAGTCAGAGGGAATAATGTTGGTCACTGTTTCAGATTCTTGACCTCAGGACCTCTGTACTCACAGACTCCACAGTTTCCCCCGGTTCCACTTTTGAATCCACCAGATTTGAGTCCAACTAAAGATCCAAAAGGCATGAAAGGTCTGCCCATACAGGGCCCAAAGAGTAGGGCTTGCCAGTGATGAGGCAGCTTACTGCAGAGTCAACACTTTTTTTTTTCAACATTCTGGGCATTTAAATTCATTCACACAGACCAAAAACATCTTGTTTAGAGTCCAGTTCAATTCATTAAGTGTAAATAGATAATCATGACAGTGCATTTTATCGGTCTGAGATGAGTACCTCCAGTTCTTCGTGTGTGGAGGTCCCTCCTCCAGTCTGAGTAAGGCATATCTTGCTGCGCTGAGCGAAAGGCCCCGTATACCATCACCCCACTCCTTTTCTGCACTGTGAAGAACACGCAGTTTAGCCAACCTATGGTTCCATGAGCATTTAAATGCACACCTACAGTCAGGCTATAGACACATCATTACCTTAAAATGAGTTTAATAACATGATACATAGCACACATCACATGTATATTTATCATTTGTACGTGAATGTCTGATATCACAGGAGAAAAATGCAAATGTTTCAGACAAATATATATGACAACACCACTCTTCTGGGCTTAATTTGTAATCAACACTCCACTATGGAGAAAACTTCCCAAGCATACACAAACATCTGGCACTTGAACACCTGATTTAGTCATTAAGTAAAATTAATTTATACCGCTATACTACAGCCTGACTCCATCCAACATTATCAGTCCTGGGCAACCCAATCTGTAGATTCAGCTTTTCAAGGACTGTTCTTGACAGGCCTCTGCACCAGATAAACTGGAATTAGATAATGCCATCAGCTGTTCTGGGCCTGAAGGAATCATGGGCCATAGACAGGAAAATAAACCCCAACCAGTTTTCTGCTTCCTGTGACTCCAGTTTCACCAAACACCTTTAGAGGTTTACCAGCAAAGCACTTTAGGGGCTTTTGTTTAGCAGTGACACAGTAAAACAATTAAAAAACATGAACTAATAAGGAATGCCTTCAAGTTATCTCTGTGCAGTTCCTTCTCCAAACGTGAACACTAGAGATAATTCATTAAAAAATAGATCCGATCTCCCTTCCAAACCATTTTTATCTTGTTAATACTTACCCTTGGTATTCAATGTACTTGTAAATCATGCCTGCAATAAGCATTGCTACCAAAGCATAATACCAAGATGAAATGAACATCAGTGCCAGGCAAATACTCATGCCTAAAAATGAGAGGGCCCTAAAGGAAAGAGCAAAGATATTACTAATTAGTGGGGCAGAAAAAGCTTTAAAACAAATTACAGTCTTGCTCTTTTTTCCTTAAACTGTCTATTCTAAACTGACAGTGAAAGTAAAGATTCCAATGGATCTCCCCAGTCCCCCTTAGTTTTAGTATCCTGTTGTTGAAATTAAACTCTCATGCCATTACATATTTGGGTCTGGTCCACTAAGAATATCACATCAATGAACTGCCAACTGCCCCCACGGAGAAAGTTCTTCTCAAGCCCTCACTGCAGATTACAGGCTTGGCCTTTTGCTTACCAGTGATAGTATTTGAACCGAGGCCGCCAGTTTGGAGTTCGCAGAAGTGTCTGTACTGCACATGCCAGATTAACAAAGAGGTAACACATCAAAAAAAACCTGCAAAAGCAAAAAAAGTGCAAAACCTTTTAGAACACACATTTATAGATTCCGTCACATACAATCACAAGTAATATATAGTTAAAATCCAGCTGCTCTGTCACATGTGCCTGTGATTTTTATTAGCCTGGACTATCAGTATAAAGTAGTTAGAATGACTTTTTAATTAGATCAAGTTAGATCTGTTCACTTCATGTTATCTTTGCTCTGTGATAAAACTGTTTTCCCAAACCAAATAAAATATACTAAAAACTTGACTGTTCACGGAATACTCCACAGCAGAAACAAACATATACAAAAAGCCTGAAGTCAGAGGATTCATAGAAATAATGACAGTGGAACTCAGACTCCAGAAATTTGCTTTATGGTTAATGCCATGGTTCTGAAAGACAATTAAATTAGCAAAATTCAAGAGTATTCTTAATCCCACCCCTTCCTTAACAGCAACCAGGCTGTTTCTTACATTGAGAGAATTGGAGCCACCATGTCCAGTGAAGCAATAAGGATTCCCAGCTCAGCAATCAGTGCTGTTAACAGAAGAGCCCATGTCGGTTCACCATTTGCTTTTCCATGACCAAAGATCTGAAGAAACAGAAACATTAAGCATATAAGTATTCCACAAGGCTGCAATGGAAAAAAAGCAGATTACAGTTTTTAAATTTACATTTTTAAAACAGTAGTCATTTTTCTACATAATTCCTTCTCTAGGACAAAGAGTCAAGTTATTCCAATGTCTTTTTGTGCTTCATTGAATTAGATGTTCAACTTCCTGATAAAATTACGATATCACATTTAATCAAACTCTGTAACAGTATTCCTAGTTTTTAACAAAGGAAAAAAAGCATTAAAATAAAAAATATTGACACTCACTGCAGTGCTGGGCAAACTAGGGAAAACAAATCTAGTTTCCAAGAGCATAAAGTCAAGCAGCTGGTTAGGCAGTATATAGAGAATGCGTTTTTCAGATGTACGAACCCACAGGAAAGGGATGATGTTGTCCTTGGCTATGGCTTGCAGCAGCCGGGGGGCTCCAGTGAGGCTCTGCAGACCTGCCCCACAGGTGGAGAAGAAGGATCCTATCACAATGACCCATGGTGAGGGCCAGGACAGGGTACCCACCACCAAGTTCTTGTTCACCGCATCACCGTACCTGCAGAGAGAGACAGGGGGCATTCAGCTGAGATTCAGGTTTGGGTTTTTGGGTCAGTTTTAAGATGTCATTTAAATATTATTAAATACTCTTTTCTTGACCAGGAAATATAGAAAGTACTAAACAAACTGAGTTACTTCTGATACACACACAGGAAGTGTCTGCAGCCCGATTCCAACAGTTTGAAAACTTCCTTCTCATTATATATATTTTTAAATTTTTGTATTATCACAACATTATTTCTTACTTTCACCTAGAGAGATGCAGGATGGAAAATCTGAGGGAACCATGTCAGAAAACATCAAAACAAGTAGATTTCCAAAACACTGATTACAATTTACATACAAATATGGTTTTAAAAGGCACCCATAACTAAAAGCCAAAAAAAACTAAGGGCAGGGAGATATGTAGGGGGAAGGAGGAGGCAAGATGGAAAAGAACACACCTACTCTGCAAAAAAAGAAAAAGAAAGGAGAGCATTAAAGCAGTACAACTTACTTATCTCTCAGGACAACACCTTCTATGCAGGCTCCAAATAATAATACACAACTGAAGTCTTGAGGACAGAGTGTGCTAAGGAAGTAAGATTTCTTAAGACATGGCAGATGAATACCCCCATAGAAAGTATTGTGGCAAGGAGAGTACATGCCTCCGTCCCACAGCATTTGCACTGCAGCATCTCCACAAGTACATCATAAAGCCGTGAGTAAATGAATGTCTCACAGCTCACAGAAAGCTTCTTATGTGAAAGTAGCAAAGTTGTTCTTCAAAGCTGCAGTTTTTAAAACAGTTTCAAATTTTCTGATAAAGAAGACAAAATCAAATGAAGCATTTTTATACTAAAATGTCAATTTAATCTTCTGCTAGTATAGAATCTGATATTAAACTATCTGTCTTTTCTCTCTCCTTTCCCTGTGTCTGAAGATATTTTGGACATACAGCAACCCTTACCTTGCACGTTTTGTGGTCTCTCATGGCATTCACATTACCAGTAGGTCTTTGACTATGAGGTTTGTTATTAAACTGTACTGGTTCTGTGTTGTGCAGGACAAAATGGATTCAGGCTTTTTGGATCTGGCAATCCATAATGTTTTTGATGTCATGAATTAAGTTCACATGAATGGTTAAACCTTAAATTGTACCCCTGACATGCAACTGTAAATTACAAAGTGTAATAAAAGGGCAAACATGGCTCCCTCCTAAAAACCACGGTGTCAGGCTCCCACAGGGTGGCGTATGAAACCGACACATCCAGTTACTGAGTCAGTTCTAAACTGCCAACAGAGTTGGGGGTTATGTCTGCGATCTGGTTTAATATTTATTATGTTCACAGGAAATGCTGACTTCTTCATACAGGGCCAGTTCCCAAAGTAACAACTGAGGGAAGGCTGTGCTCCTAAGAAGCTGGGACAAGCAAGCTGGGATCCTGATTGACAGTTAGGCAAGGTTTGGCAAAAACCAGGAATGAAACAGCAGAATTTCCAGGAGAGTCACCATCTCAGCCAGCTGCCCTTTGGGTGGGATTTATTCAGAAAGCTCTTTTGATTTTTCTTTTTTTCTTTTTAATCTCCTATGTTGAAAGATGTCTTTTAGGACGCCAAGAGCTAGATGAAGCTGAAAGACCTTGGTTTAATCTCTTGAGCAGGAGAGCAGAGATGAAGACAATATTTCCTAAGCAAAGCCCTTGTGGTTCTAAGACCAGAATAGCTGAAGAAACCCTCAGGAGCATCTAGTCTTATTTCTAACTACAGTTTATCTTGTCCTAAAATGTTCAAGACAACCTATACTCCTTAAAGTCACTTCAAATAAAAGGCCTGAAAAGCTGTAGATCACTGCGTAGCAAAGAACAGTAATGGAAATGCAAAACAACAGAACCCATCACAAAAAAGCAGGACGGAAAATAGCAGGGTAATAATTCCAGTGCTTTCAGCCCAAGGACTGTTGTTTTGTTGTTGCTTTTTTTTTTTCTACTGACAAGTCATACTCACACACATAATTCGGTGACCTGAAAGCAGTTCCACAAACCAGATACAATGTACCAGCACTCTACTAATTATAAAAGGATACAGACTAATGATGTGGTGACAATGGCAAGAATAGTTCCAACAGGAATGGATTTCTGCGCATCTTTGAGGTCCCCTGACCTGTTTGAACCAGCCATGATACCTGGAAGTACATTTTCAGGATATAAGATCACAGGGCAGGAAGATGTTCAACGCCCCAAGATGTCCTCTCATCCCAGTATTCTCACCAGTAACTGAAGGGAAGAAGATGCCAACCAGCACCATGAAGGAAGTAGCAATATCTGAAAGAACATACAGGTGCAGGTTGTTTTTCTGGCCTGCTACATCAACAGATGGGTGATGTGCTTTCTCCAGGATCTCTCCTTTCTCCAAATAATTGCTCCATAAGTTGTCTTCAAGGTTATTATCACACCACAGAAAAGAAAAGTATGTTTCAGTTCAAACTCATTATATTATGTTCTCATTGTAATGGGTCAATAGCTAAGGATTACAAATGCAGTTCAGTCATCAACACAAATGAAGACACATACAAGTTACATGAAAGAAAATTTATACTGCATGTTTTCAAAGGAATCCGTATAAAAAACCCCACAAATATGTATCAATAGCTTACTGAAGTTTAAGCAACTTATCCTTTATTATTACTAAATGTAACGTTCTTTCAACTTCATACCTCTTTGAACACAAGGAAATACTGAATATATTTACGAACCGCCATACCACACACAGCAACTAAGAGAATGCAAAGCAGTAATACTGAGCAGCTCTCTAGACAGGAACAGATTTGTTCTTCAGTCAGTGAGAGAATTACAGAATTGTATGTTTGGTATTTGAAATTTCACTAATAAATGCTGAGTTCATTTTAGAAACTAGAATGCTGGTTTCTGTGAAAATGGGAACCTTCAGCACTCGGCACCTGCACAATGCAGCTGTTCCCTGGAGTTCTTTTCAATAAGGAACACTTTTTAATGACATTATATTCAACAGTGGGCAAAGCAGGAGACACACTATTTCTATACAAGTACTCTTATCTTTCAGGATATAATCTTTAACCTGTCTAAATGGAGAGTTGTCACTATGCAAAGTTCTGAAAAGTTTTAATAACTTACTCATGTTTGCATAATTTATAATTATAGCTGACTTCCTGATGAAATTATGAGATGTACAAGGCAAATTTAATTAATTTTACAGCAGACAAGTACTGTATCAGGACGAATGTGTCCTCTTTTTAAAGATTTGAAAATTTGGTTTTCTTTACTGAAGATAATTTTCTTCAGTGTCATTACATTTTTGCAGTCCCTCTTTCTTAACCAGCAGGGAAAAGTTCAACCCATTTCAACTGCTCAGCACACCTCCTCTATAAGGGAAAAAAATATTCTACCATACCTATTAAAATGCCACTAGCAGCTCCTGGAATTCCTGCTATCTCAGAGACATTGTTCATCAGGAAATATTCATCACAGTGTTCTTCGGTTAAGTTTGTAGTGTGGCAGAAAAGCTCCCAAAGCTTAGAGGCCATAGTTATGTTATCCTTAACTATGGTTTTGGCACAAACATCAAAGTGATCTCTTGACAAAGTCCTGTTGCCCAACATGCAAATTCTGGAAAGGAAACATGAACACCAGGGTTATTGTATGTCACCAGGAAAATGAAATCCACCCTTCCCCATAGTTCTTCTTTCATATTGTGGAAGCTTCAAGTTACTCTAGTCTCCTACATCATTTCATACCTTCAAAAGGATGGTGGTAGCAGGACAAAGACTGTCTGTTGCCTTTAAGGGTCAGAAATATAAAGCTTTTCCAACAGTTCTGGGAGAGGTATAAAAAGTTACATCAATATGATTTATTGCATTTGGTCAATTTACCTTAAACAATGAAAAGGAAAGATTAGGCCGCTTTAGGTTATGGGAGGGGTTTGCATTTTTTGTTTGTTTGTTTTGGAGTTTTTTTGGTGTTTTGGCTTTTGGGGGGAGGGGCAGGGGAGGGAGGGCATTTTTTGTGAAAAAGAACTACTGAAGTGCAAGAAGTTTAAAAAGTATTAGAACTCAAATTATTTAAATATATTTGGAATCTCATTATCCCAGTTTCTGTATAGTAGCACTTGAATGACACCTGACATTTTAGCTTCACAATTAGGAACATACATTTCAATCACAAGGGTCATCTTGTCAGAAGATACTGCGTGTAACTGCTAAAATCTGCCTGTTGAGTTTCACCTAACCATAAACATCACTTATTCCAGCATTGAAAAAGTTTTAATCCACTTCTCCAGTGACAGTTCCACAAGACATAGTGATCCAACATCATAGCTCGCTGCTGCCAGAAGTTCATTCAGCTTCTCTTTCTGGTGTCAGAAAACACCCACAAGAAAAAAAAGGTTTCTTCCATTTTAGTACATTTATTTGTATCACAGGTCTCACCAATCACTGAAGCCAACAAAATGAAAGAGACAGGGCCACTTTTTCAGGCCCATGAACTGTAACTTCAGAGAAACCTTCCTCTCCAGAATTAAAAATAAATACACTATCTAGTGATTTCAAAAAAAAAAAAAAGAATACAGCTGAAGGAAGAAAGATAACGGAAAACATGCAAGAATAATCCAAGAGATAACAGGGGGAGGTAGAGACACTGTTTTACTTTTATTGATTTAAACCTTCACTGTCTTAAAACACTACAATTATTGGGCCCTAAATATCCAAAGGGAGCACTTGAGCGTTGCAAGTACTTAGTTGTAGTCACAACACTTTAAGAGGTGAATAATTATACAGATTCAACTCCTCTTTACTTTCTATTCATCTCTTGTCAGTAGTATCAGAAAACACTGTTTGCTTCCTGGTAAAACACATATATTCACATTATTGCTGCTCCAGCTCTGAGTTTAAGAAGCTGTATTACATGTTTAACTGCCATCAGTATGTATGGAGCTTGTATCTGCGTGCAGAGCAGGGCTCCTCATGTGGCAGACTGGTCTGCTCCCAGACCAGAGCCTGACCATGGCCCCACCATCACATTCCAAAGAGGTGCCCCGTTTCCCACAGTTAAAAATGTTGAAAGTAATTCACAAAAAATGTAGCTTCAACAATGTATTAGGCACAAGCTGTAAGTAACCTACCACTAAACCCCAACTTCCAGACCCATTGGCAAAGCTATATCCACATCCAGAAATACTACTCACGGAAATTCAGGTGGATCAAAGATGGACTTGATAGCTCCAGCATAAATGGACAGTATGGATATTACTACGCAGGCCAAGAAGAGGGAAGCAAATTTATTTACGTATTTGACACCTACAAAGACCACCACTGCCATTAAGATGAGGAATACAGTGCCATACACCCTCATGTTATTTAGCATGGCACTGGACGCATCGTGGGCACCGGATGGATGAAAAATTGCTGCTTGTGGCACAATATATGTCTGAAATGAGAAAGCAAAAGCAAGCTGAAGGAACACTGAAAGAGAATTCTCTCAGGGATCATGTACCTATACTGGCAACGTAAATCACTTTCCATTTTGCAACATGTTCTTCACTGGAAATTTTCATCTCAACAGGAAAAGTCAAGAGATAACAGCCCACTTTATGTCAGTAGAACAACTGAGCCAACTTTATCAATGATGAGCGTGAGTCTTGGATTAAGTCATACTTCCACATCTATGTTGTCAGAAGGGCTTCCTGTCTGGACACCCACAGAGTGTGCAGCTTCCAAAGGGAAGCACTAATGGTAGAGAAATGGACACCACGAAACTGGAGACATTCTAGTCTCTTCCTGTAAATGTGTACACAAATATGGGACAAGAATACTGGGATACTTTCTGGGATACTGTTATTTGTCTTTAAAGCAGGACTACTCCAGTACTACTCACCAACAAAATCTCAATGGCACCAAGGATATACATTGCTCCTGCAAATGTTGTTCCCAAGTAGAAGCACAGCCCTACAGCTCCACCAAACTCTGGCCCCAATGATCTAGATATCATGAAATAGGAGCCACCAGCTATGAAACAAGAAAAGTGAGAGTAAAACTGTAATTTATTGTTATAAGTTTTTTAATATTCACAACAAGAACACAACAGAATTTTATACTGTGTATAAAATACTGCTATTTTGAGATTCAATTAAGTATCTGTTTTGTTAGCACAGAGATAAAAAATAAGCTAATCTTTAGCCTTATTGATACTAAGAAGAAATACTAGATATGAATTCAGGCTTTGTATCCTGGATTAAGCAAATTTCTCTGGAATAAAATCCTGTGAACAGCTTACAGCAACTTAGGTTTTGGTTTTTGTTTTCTTTTTTTTAGCACAAATAAGATATTCACTAACTACACTTACCTGGAACAACACCATTTGTGGCAATAGCACTCATTGATATGGTTGTCAACATAGTCTAGGGAAAACATGGAAAAGGAAGCAATTATGTCAACAACACTTTTAAAAATAATTTATTTCTTGAAAAAATACAGATGCCACTGTATAGAGGATACAGTATTTCTATTTATTCTGCCTTTATTATCTAAAACTAAAAAAAACAAGGGCAAGAGGAATTTAATCATTGAGCTGTTGAGACTTCTGTTTGAGGGATGGCCACTGCTTTATCAAGTCAAACAGTGGGTGTCTGCAGACAAAGCAGGAGAACAGAAGTGCCCCTTCATCTGCAGAGCTACAATTCCAACAACGGCTATTCCAGCAAAGCAGGTGGCCACCATCTGGGACAGGTTTGGAAAACAGTTATTTGCTGAAGAAACATGATTTTTTAAGACTGTATCTACACTAGATAAAGTTTGTCATTTTAGAAGTACTAGCAAAAAAAAAAAAAAATCCCACAGCTATGAACATCAGAGAAGTTTGTCTGGCATAAATCTGACTTCTCTTTCCACAAGCATCTACAATGCTGCCTCTCCAAGTTTCTCAATAGTTTCACAGAGGTTACGTCACATACATTAGTCTATCTAAATACTTACACAACAGCAGCAAAGCAATACAATCAGGAAGGACTGAAGGACTCCAGCCATTCCCACCATCCAAGTCAGCCGAAGGAAGAGAATAACCCCAAAGATATTCTGCATGCATGGTAAATACACCCCCATCAGGGTGCCCATGCTGGGTGACTGGAAAAAAAAAAGTTTATATTCATTAATTGAAATTATTTAAAGCACAGATAACCAAAAAAGCCTAGATGTTCAGCTTTTTAAATGGTAGAAACATGGGAAACATAAGGTAGACACACTCAAATACTGTTGTGCTAGACTTCCACAAAACACAAAGCAAACTCCAAAATCATGAATTTCTGAGTAAAATGCTGACCCTATCACACCTTCACATTTTAAGTAATTACCCTTTAGCATTTAACACCAATTACTAATGACAGGAAAGGTATTTCTTTGTTTTCTTGTAGACCCACAGATATTCAAGAATGAAACTTGTCGAATGCTGCAGACTGACCCTACCCTACTCTCCAGTTTATAAATTAGTTCCATGGAAAACACACTTTTTCGATGCTACAACTAGAAAATATTTGGAAGCAATGTGGAGACATGCATAATGTATTTTCTTCCATTTTATATATTCCATGTAAAACTAATGGTTCTGCCCTTTCTTATGTTTCATGTCAGCATCAGACTCTGAATTACTTTTGACAGCAACTGAGAAAATACAGGTTAGTTATGTGACTTCACAGGAAGTGAATGGGTGGCATTCAACATAGCATCCTGCAGAATTCTCCTTTGCCCAAATAGCAATTGTCAAAGGATAGTCAGATCCAAAATAATGACATCAAAGGGCTTCGTTTCAAGGAATAAAAAAGTGTTTGTTGCATTGGCACACTGGCACCAACAGCATTACAGAGTCCCAAATTTCTGTGGCTTCCTGCCAAGATATTTCATTACTTCTGCCTTCTGAGGTTTTCATTTGCATTTAAAATTATATTGAATTCTAAAACATAGGGGGAATGGAGTGTAACGTCTCAAAGGCTCATCCCTTTTTATACTCCCTTCTGTAAACCTGAATTGCAAAATATATTACAGATAACATTTAAAAGAAACTCTTGAACAATCATTTAAATTATAATGATATTAAAGGGAGGTGACAGCACTTGTTCAAATTTGACTCCACACAGCATTACCTCAATGCAAAAATAAACAGGTCACATGTACCTTTTTAAACAATTAAGTACTAATGCTTTGGATTAATGACTACAGACAAGCACATTACTCTCAAAATGATAAAATGGCTGTCAAAAACTTTACCTAAGGTAAGTCAATAGTGTATTCAGTACACAAAGCAAAATCCTAGAAGAATTAAACGTTTATAAGATCACCAGGTCACAGTAAGAAGCCTAGGAATTTAGTGCTTCAACTTGTAATTGTTACACGTTACAATTCAGAATGTTCTCGTCTGCATTAGCAATCTGCCCTGACAGAGATGAAAGAAAACTGCCCAAGAGCATGATCTGAATCTCAGCTGTTCCACTACCATAGTACAAAAAAAAAAAATTCCCTAAACTGTCACCTGCCATTGTATAAAAATTACCAGCCTAAAGAACTAATCTGATCAGCTTTATCAGGATTATGTATAAAGACAAAAGGAATTGCTGTCTTCTGATAGTTACAGAAAGGACTCTTTTATGTAAGTGTCCTGATCAGGGAAAGGTAAGGATTTTTTACTGTTGAGTTGCTCCAGTGGTGTTGTGGAAGAGAATCTTCACAGGGTATTATTTATAGTATAGCAAGCGTGGGTAGAGCCCTTCCCAAATCTTCATTCGTGAAGCCTAGCCATGATGATGATGATGATGCCCTGTTTCCTCAAGGAAGGAGAGGTTTAGGTACTTTTGATTCCAACACCTTAATTTGATTCACACTGTGTCTTCACCTACATAAACACTAACTGAGAAATTACTAAATAATATTGCCAGGCACTGGCAGATTTTGCCCAGCACAGAGGCTTTCACATTCTCACATTAATGCACGCTTTGCCTCTCAAGGACACATTCCACATAATTTTATCATCTATCTGACCATTCATCCATCAGTTTCTCCTCTCACAACATCTCTGAATGCAGCAGCCAGCATCATGTGAATTTATCAGATGTATGGGTATGTCAGGGATAAAGGAGTTAAACAGTTTGTCAAAACTGGCATCTGAGAAAAGAACTTGTTGCTCCTACACAGAAGAAACAAGTGGACCACAGGTTCTGTGTATTCTACGTGACAGTCTTCCAAACACTATGAAGCAGGTGACTTTTCAGCCTACCCTTTACACACTTCCCAACACCTGCTTGCTTTGCATAAGAATTCACTTTAGCTCAGCTCTTTCCTCTCTTCTGCCTTATGTCCCTGTAGCTTTGCTTCACTGTTCCATCATCTTCTCCGTCTCCCTCTTAAGTGGCCTCTTACACCTATCAAGTTACAAGCTCACTTCAACCACAGAGGAAGAGAAATTGTGCATTAGTTGTATAGTTGTGAGACCACTGCAGAGCAGAGCAGCCTAGGAAACAACTAAGGGTCAGCCCATAGCCAAAACACAAGCCACTAAGTACTACTAAGTGTATCTCAGGCGTAAGAGTTTAGTCTAGATTTTCTTACCCTGTGGCAAAAAAATACTTGTAAGAAAGAACGATCCACAAATGCTACTTGAACCAGCTTGTTCACAGAAATATTTAACACCAGTAACCTGCAGTGACTTGACCCTTTTTTATAGCATCTGACCATCACTAAGTGATACAAAACCAGTGCTGAAGTCTTAACGGAATACAACCTGGAACAAGAAGGGTATTATTATGTTCAGTCTCAACAGCAACGAAATGAAAAAATATAACACCTCATGCTGAATACAGGAAATAAAACACAGAGACATTCTGAAGAATGCTGTTTTGGAACAACCAAGAAGGGACAGAAAAATCTCGAAAACAGTCCCTATTTCAGTGACGCAGATCATGTTTCTGTTCACTCTCATCAGTTGCAGACACATAATTTATATAAATATTGATCTGAGTCTGAAGGACACTATTTCCTTTGTGCCAGTATGATGGGTTATTAAAGCACTTTGCTGCAGGGCTCAGGGACATTGATCAGCAAGGACAGCTCTTACAGTTGCTCTGTATCATGAGGACAGATAGAAGCGCAGAAATAAACTGCCTTATTAAAGATACATGAACTAAAATAGTTTATCTAATTTTTTCCATCATGAGAAGGGGATATTTCCGTAGCACTGTGACTATTAAGTGCTTTATTATAAGACTGTATTAAGGAAAGAAAAAGCAACCCCATTTCTACCTTATTACATGGAGTTGTGTCAATCATACCTGATGTGTACCTAACATAGAATGCTACTATCAAAAATATTTAGTGGGGATGCTGAAACAGGATAATATGTTCATATTAAGATGTTTTGCACTGAAACAAAATGAATTTAAAAGGATATGATTTGGTTGGGGGGGAGGGGGTGTGCTAAGTCACTGAAAGGTATTCCCTGAGAGACCTGTCTTACCTGCTCAGAGAATTACAGACAGTTAGTGAAAGGATTGCTTTCCTCAGTTCATTTCTGAGTATCAGATCTAGAACCTGCTCATCAGGCTTGCTCCAGTTCTTGTCTACGAGATGCCAGTTCCAGTGAGTGACAGGCAGGTTACTTTTCGTCACACTGGCTGGGTACATGTTTGCTGAGCACACCCAATACAGGATTCTGCGATGGGTGGATTCACAATGCTGGCACTTACAGACCTGCTGAGGTGCTGGGTGGACTGCCACACTTCTGTACTCATGATCAGATGGGAAGGATAAGGTAACAGCAGCATGGTGATTTATACTTGGAAGATGATTAAAAACAAATGTGTAGGAAATTCCCATTTGCACAGTTTCTGAATATCTTCAATCCATAGCCTTGTAGTTACTGCTCTTAAATTTTCTTGGTTTAATGGTTGTAATTATTGGCCAAGTTAATATTCAGTCGTCTTACATTCTGCAAGATGTTTAAAATTTTATATTGCTAATGGCAAGAGAAGGGGAAGAAATTCAAACTGCACTTATGATATTGCAGCTGATGTAATTTATCCCAGAGATAGACATGGAGAATAAAACTCCCTTTACGGACACTGCAGTGTTTACACAGAAAATACTGAGATATTAACACAGGATGATACTGTCACTTTTTGAGTGGTTACCAAACCCATTTACAGCAAACATCTGAGAAGCCTGCAAACACACATTTTCGGGACACGGGAAAGCATAATTCAGGACAACCCAGTTATTAAGCCCAAACTCTATTTTGCCTAAAGCCTAAAGCTTTAACAAGGACAACAGTCCTTTTTTATGGCAGTAAACAGCTTGAAAATACACAAGCACTTATATAAATCATATCTAGATGTACAAATATTAACACATCTTACTCTACCAAGGATTGAAAACAAGTTGTCAGTTTCCTGTTATTTGCCCCATTTTTACCTTATGAAGTTATATGCATCTGCTTCAACCAACTATACACTACCGCCCCATTGCCAAATTCTCCCAATTCTTTTCCAACAGGGAAGTTTACCCCTGTATTCTGGTCAGGTAATTAATATGGAAATAAACAGCAAAAATGACCAGAACTTTCTCAAAATCACAAGGACTGTACTGTAATGTCCTCCATGCTTCTTTTGTTCAGGAAATAATCAGTCTGCTTTTGATAGTATAGGACGAAAAATATCTTAGATTATGCAATAATACCATATAACAGCTTATGCCTGACTTATTCCCACCAAAAGCATGCTAAAACAGAGATGCAGCTGCTATTCCTTATTAGTAATGCAAAGGTAAAAATTTTGGACAAACTCAACAATTACTACACCACCAAGTACCACACAAAAGAAAATCATAATTAAAATGTTTAAATTACTTTTTAAATGCCAGCTTATAGTACCAGAATGCAGTTATTGCACCCAGATGACCTTCGTTTTGTCTTGTAATGATATTGACCACAATATTGCAGCACTGTAGTGCATCTGGTGTCAGACAAAACTGAATTTTAAGCTTCATGCTGACTAAACAACTTTGTTAACCCCAGTGTAAAACCGTGCAGAGTAAGGAGCTGGAGTGTAAGGATGTTCAGCATGGGGTAACATTCACGTTCTGTGAGAACACTGCTGGTTTTCAACACTATCGCTGCCATTTCTTTCTGAAATGGCTCAAACTTTGACAGTGCTATTAGATCTGCAGAATTCAAGTGCTACCTTAGTGCTTATCTGAAAACCTTTCTTTTGACAAACTGATACGCCTGCAAGTGCCATAAAATGCAACCACACCCGTTTGCAGGTGTAGCATTTACCAAAACATGGCAGAGGGACTGGCAGAAAAGAAGAGCAGTTATCCCTTCCTGATAGAACCTAACTACCAACAATCAAGCCTCACCTGCTACCTTCTCATTACAAGGCCAGCCCAAATGGGCAAACCATTTAAATGCAGATCCTTTGGGGCAGAATTCAGCTGCCTAAGTGCCTAACACCAGAATGACTCCTGAGCTGCCCCAGGGTGTTCAATCTGACCTGCACCCATCACTCTAGAAGGGTGTTGCCTCCTTCAAATCCTGTGTCATACCTACCAGGCTTGTAGAGATGTGTCAGATAGCACTGGGCAGCTAAAACAGCACTAGGAAAAAGCTGGGAGGGGAGGCGGTTGTTTTGTTGTTTATTCATATCCCCTTCTTATCTAAAACCACACCAAGTGAATTGCACTGTAGTGTACAGTGCTTAACCACTACATCTGCCCCAATTCTTTGGTAACCTCTGGTTCCCTACAGAGTTCTATGTCACTTAAAGAAATGACAACATTTAAAGAAATGACAACATTTAAAGAAATGACAACATTTAAAGAAATGACAACATTTAAAGAAATGCAACACTGTCGTGGCTCCTAACAGAGGTTAAGAAAAAGCAGAAAGCGGCACAGTTCCCCAGAAATCACATAAGGAATCATCCCACTCATCAACTGGCCATGGAGAGAATCTTTACTTACTTTTGATACCTTCTTCTTCGATCCATCAGTACTTTCTGCTTCTTCATGTTCCTTGACACCTTGGGTAAGATTTGTGTAATTTACCAACTTGCCAAGGAGAGATGACACTTTTGGTCGTATATCAAGTTCTTCCTGTGGAAAAAGACAACTACTCAACTTCTGCAGTTCACGGCATTTATGAAGAGAGACTGGGGTCACGCCTTCCCTGGCATGCCTGAGGCTACCAGGGAATACACCAGGAAAATAATCCAGGGAATGACAGAGTATTTCATTGTGCCTGAACCACTGATTAGAGGATTTAATTTTCTGAAAGGATGGCAACTCTGACAGCAAAAGGCTATACCAAAAGGTCTGCACTGCATCCTTCTCCTTAGGTGCTAAAAAGCATAATTACAGCAATAAAGAAGTCTCAGCCTTAGCACTGTAAGAAAATGAATGTATCTCTAATGTCAACTTACACAAACAGATATACTTTTAAAAAGGTCAAGTTGCCAAACAAAGCAGAATGATCAAATCAAGGGGAAAAAAGAACCAGAACAAAATCATTCCCTTCTCCTTTCTCTTTGAAATGAAAATGTCTTACATGTCTGCACAGTAAGTAATATATGGTAAAGAGAAACAACTTTCCACACAGAAAAAACTGATTGAGAAAGACTTCGCTGTCTGCAGTCTTATCATATGTTTATGTATCATCACGGACAGTTTCTGGTAGGTTCATTGTTGTTGTGTGTTTCCATGGTGAGCTCCTGTGCAGCAGCAGATTGGTTCTACTTGTCCAACCTCTTTCCCACACTGCTAGACTGTGCAGGTACCAACCCGTCGGGGTGCAGAGCCAGCTCAGGCTGTCCTACACCAGGTTTACAGAATGGGAAACATGGGGCATGTATAACCAATGTTGCTGTGAAGCTGTAACTCAGAAGCCCAGCTGGAAAGCAGCTGCAGAGCCACACAAAGTCCCTCTGCACCAGTTCCCAACACCTGAGCTTCTGAAAACATTTTTGAGAAGCTAGGTCTTAGTGTGCCGTAACATGCTGACATTTAAAGCAGTGCCAGTGAGGTGGGGATGTGGAGGGTTCTGCTGGGTTTAGTGCGGCTCCAACCGGCCTCTGGTGTGAGCATTCAATCCTCCTTCCCTCCATATGGAAACAGTCACATCTCTCTGTCCCACAGTCCAAACTGGAATATCTGAGCTTTCTCATCACACAGGGTATCTCAGCCTACTGATACCTTAGACAAGAGACACACACCCACAAAAAAAACACATGTGGGAGAAAGATGTGCTCAATCCCTCCCATCTTCGAAGATCACAAATCACATTAGGAGTATAAAAACCAGTTAGAGAAATCACCTCAAACAAGGCCAGATTTCTGTCATAGTAATCACCTCCCTTGCCTGCTTCTGTACTGTTCAGGAAAGGACTGTTTTCTTTATGGTTGCCATGACCTGCAAAGAAAAAAAGAAACAGGTTTTGAATAAGCAGAGAAAGACAGACTTTGTAACCTTGACAAATCCATAGGGAATAAACTTGTTTAGTCAATTGAATTTGTTTATTTTAGTATCTAAAGTTTTGCAATGTTAGCAATATCAGAGCTGTTACTCTAAAGGTAGAATTATTTCAATTTCTACTCGTTTATCTCATTAAAATAGAATAAACAGTCCCCTAAAGTAAAACTTACAAGTAGGCTCACAGCTACAAGGCTCTATGTGCCTTTATTTTCTAATGCTCACTTTTATAACTATTTCTTATATAGAATAGTGACAAGTGATAAGACAGTTCTCATACACTTAGAAATCATTATTAATGCTAAGAGCAACTTTTGAGCCGTTATGTCCAAACTGATTAGGTAGATTTAGTAAGACTGAACCCTTCAAAGACTAGATTCTGTTAGTACAGTACAAGTAGGCAGATGCCAAAGCACTCCCTCATTTTTTATTATTGTTTTTTTTTACTATGCCCACTAATCCCAGACATTAAGCACGCTCATCACGCCTTTACCCTGTGTTTTGTATATTTAGACTGCGCATTCTTCAGACTCCTCTTAAAGTTAAAACCTAACATCAAGTACAGTAAAAGCAGAGCATTCACACATACAATGAACAATGTTAAAAAAAATGATAACATGGAAGATTGGTAGAACTTTCTGTAACAAGCAGTAACTCAAAAAAAACCCAAGGGCACTATAGTTTAAAATAACCTTTGAAAAAAAAAGATTAAATTGATTTCCATCTTCAGAAGTTCTCAGACCTATGTCTCCCATTACACTCTGCTTAACAAGCAAAAATTCTTTTCTTCTGCTTGTACCTCTTCACTCCCTACTCTTTCAGCCAATACAAATGAAAGATTTCCAAGAGCATCTCCTTAAGAAAGGATCAATCCAAGGAATACTTTTTTCTATTTACAAAAGAAGTAACCACTAAAGAAATTAAAAATGAAAGAAAAAATATTATCTCAAATTAAAATACTGCAAGTTAAAGAACTATTGTACACTGAACACACCAAACGCAAGAGATTAAACAGCTGGATTTTTTGGTACGTATTTTCAATGATTAAGGCAATTAATTCAACAATACTACACAAAATTATTTTAATATAATTGAAGCGAAAATATCTGTGCCCTGTGAAATCTGAATCAACTTACAATATGAACTTAACAGGCAAACAGAAGAGCCCTCCCCTACCCACAGGGATGAGCACACACCACACTGTTACTAAAGTAATTGTTATAAGCCAAAAAATTATGAGAACATTCAGTACTATTCTTACTGAGGGGAAGGAATGCATGAAAAGCAGCACAATTTGCTGGAAATTGCTGACAGTGCTTTGAACAAAACTGTTGGAAAAACAATATTCACAAACAACAGAGGGATTTTTAAGCTTCTAGAAGCAAACAGCTGATCAAAAATATAGGTAGACAGGAGTCTGCTGTGTTTACATGCCTACTGCCTTTCTCACAGCTCTGACATAACTAAGCCCAAAACGTTAATTAGCAGCTGCCTTGAACAAGTGGGCTCAGCTTATTTGCTGACCCCACATGTGAGAAAAGCTCACTTTGCTGGACATTGTAGAATTTTTTACTAGAAAAACATCAGTAAGCTTAACCACACAGCATCAAAATCAAATGTTTATCAACTTCAGCACAGGTAAAAATCTGCAAAAACCCCCTGCTTGCTGTATTTGTTAAGTCTACACTGGCAGCAGGACTACAGCAGATCAATTTTGCTGCAGTGGTCTAAGCTATGCTGCAGTCCCACCTTTCTATTGTGGTTAAAGTACATTTCTGATTTTTGCTGAGGAAATGGAGTTATCTGCCATAAATGTTTTACTCATTAAATTGGACACAAATGATGGTGCAAATGATGACAACAGCAACAAAAACAGTCTACTTCATTCTTCAAGACTCGTCTCTGTAGTATCTTCTCACCATTATACTTTACCAAACACAGTAGGGCCATGAGCAACTTTGGTTTGTTTCCTCATTGTCCATATACTATGTAGGAAATCCTATATACTATATAGGATCCTGTATACTAGCTCTGGTGACTGAACGTTTGAAATATCAGACTGACTTTTTTTTTTTTTAATCACCGTGATTTTTAAATCAATTCTTTCCTGTCCTAGTTTTTCTTGTTCTTCCATCAGGAATCTTACCTTACCATTGTCTCAAGTCAATATAATGGGCATTCTCTTACTTGTAATGCTTACAGAAATTCCCACCCTTTTGATGTATAAAATCACACTGTTGCCATGACAACTCATACTTTCAATCTCAGATATAGTATGACAGCTGTTTTGCTCTTTCAAAATGCCAAGTCTCTCATTACCATCATCGGTATAACCTATCCTTATTTAAGAAAGTTCACTTCATGTCATCTCTCTGAGTTTGATAAAGACCAGTGACTTAAACTGAATCTTCAACTTAATTGATATTATTTTTCAGATGCAACCTCATTTTATCAGCAGGGAATTTTTCACAATTGGTCTCTTCAGAAACTCTCTCTCTCAAAGAGCTTCCATCTTCTCTCTCATTCTCAATTTGTATGTTCAAGCATCACCATCAGATTTTCCTTCCAAATTTGACCCCTTGGTGTGCTTGCTTTATATACTTTCCGGCACACAGGAAGCCCAAACAAATCAAACTGCAATAGAAAAATTAGTAGAACTAGTGACTGAAAATAGAGTATTGTTTTTGCAGTTGCTAGGGCACATCTTCCTCTAGGTAGAAAAGTTTAGATGACAGAAAAAACAGCTGGCTTTTTACTAAATTCACAGCACTAGCTCCATTATCCTGTAATAATATACAGATTATGAATTACTGCGACAATGCAAAAATAAAAGTGGTCTTTCCTACTAATCTAATGAAGTGCCACATTAAAGCCCCTCTCAAACATTGCACAGTTTCAACAGGAAGCGAAGGAGTGTAAATTTATATGCAATTTCTTTACAATGACACCCTAGTTTCACTTCACCACTAAGCAGAACTGGATGCTGCAGAGATGTGCACTGATTCAAGGGTGCCACATTGCCAAGTTAAATACAGCTAATAAAATGATAGCCAAAAATCACCTTCACCACACTTGTATGTTCAATGCAATTTCTACTTTTCAGACATGTTCTAAATTAAAGTGTTCATCTTACTTTCTCTCTTTCCATACTCTGTTTCCAGTTCACAAGTAAAACCTATAACAGACGACTATTTCCTCCAGAAGAATCACAAATGTACTTTGACAAAACAGACCAGACCAGACTGCAGCACAATATATAAACTGCACTGCAATAAAAGCTTTGTCTAATATATTCTGTCTGCCAATAAGCAATACCAGCAGCTTCAAAGAGACTTACTTGCACGGGAAGAGCTTGTTATCTCCATCAGTTTTGGAAGAGAGCGGATGTGACCTCGGAAAGCTACTCTGGGGAATTCTTGCCCCAGCTTCACACGAGGGCAGTTTACATTCTGAAGCATGAAGTCTCCTGGGCAAGCACCATCCTCTGACACGCATACAGTTTTCCACATTCTTAGTTATTAAGTCTTTGGTCTTGGCCAGTAGCTATGTGGTGTTAGTTTTCATCACGCAAGATTGTTTTGCAAGGAACATTTCTTAAAGAGGGAGCTATATACTCTGCAATAGAGAACAATTTATTTGCCTTAGTGCCTAATTAAGCTCAAATTTGAGGCAGGCAAACTTTATTCCAAGTAGGCTAATGTTTCCTCCTCACTTGTTTCAGTGCTTCTCAGTATTCATTATCTTTCAATAATTAAAGGCATTTTATTTCTGAATGCTACCAGTTCTCTTCCAAACCAAATAATTTTATTTGCAGCCACCACTACAACTATACAGTTTATCTAAACATCTCCAGCATAGTTCCCTGACCATTTTCGTGCTCCCCTACTCAGATATGGACAGAGATCTATAGAACAAGTTCCTCGTCATGTGGATAACCTGAGTTCCTTAAAACATTAAAGATGGTTCATGAACAAAACCTACAAACCCTAGGTGTGCATACTCCCAGACATGCAAACACAAGCTCAAAAGACAAAATAAAAGCCTAACTTTTATCTCATTGCCAAGAAAAAACACTGTGGCTAAATCTGTAGCAGATATTTTACTGACTGGTTTTATTTTGTTCTTCCCCGAAAGGTTAATGTTGTCTTTCCTTAAAAAAAAATTAAAAGAAAAAGATTAAGAACACAGAGGACATTATTCATGTTACTGTTTTCCTTCTAGGAGAGGATTAGGACAGACAGACACAGTTTCACTGCTTGAGCATGCTGAATGCAAGTCTTTTGTTTCTTTAGTAACTGAGGGATGAAAACCAGAATTTAGAGAGAGTTACAAACAAAACACATATATGAAACTACCTAAAGAACAGATTAGTGAGAAATGAAAGCTGAACAATTAGGCACAGTGAGATTATTAAAAAGGACAGGAAGGTTCACAGTGATAAGGTCTACTCAGCCAGACTAGTAAAATAACCATCCCAGTGAGAAGGTGGCAAGAGTAGTTGCATGGCTTGACCTGTCAAGGTTTTATTCTCCTCTACTGTCAGCTTCTGAACTCCCTTATAGAAAATCACCACTCCCATACTTCATCATGTTCAGGTAAATAAACAGAAATTAGTGCATCTTGAAATAACTGCCGATTTTTCCATTTGGACATGACTAACTCGGAGATGCTCACCTACTTCTTATGGAAGCTTTATCCACCTGGCGAGTTAAGGCATGACGAAGGCACAGACAGTCTGATCAGCTTCAGTCTGGCCAGCAGAGATAACACAGGAAGTGAAACAGAGTAATGACAGTTAAGCTACAATAAGGCTTAAAATATTAAAGAAATGAATTCTGAAGAAGGCTGAACTTTGATAACGAATTTTTGCCACTTTGCTTCTACAGGCAATCTGAGCTAGTTAAATGCCAGTTGGCAGGGGCACGCACACCACGCTCATGATATCTCAGGAGGAACAGCCTCAGCCAGGAAAGCTGGACAAAGCTCCAGATATTGCTGTGACCTGTGATGACGGCATGAAGGGCTGCCATAATCCTCCCTGCCTGAGGTGTCAAGAGTTACATCTTAAGTGAGAGGCTAAATTTTTTCAAATAATTTTAGTGTGAATCAGAGTACAAAAGTCAGAGCGGGAACTGAAATGCTCAGCTTGACAAAGAAACCTGTTGGTTTACTGACCTCTGTAACTGACAAGCAGCAGATATTTCCTAGAAAACCCAGCTCAAAGGACAGCTCAACATGCCTCCCCTCAATATAATTTAATTTCTGGAACAGCCTCAGAGTTAATATCTCACTTTATTTGTACTACCACAGAAAAAAAAATTGTAATGAAACAGCCTGTCTAGCAGCTAACACTACTTTTTGCTGTTACTCAGACACTACTTCACAAGCATCACTGCCTACAAAGCCTGTGATAGTTAAGGACACAAACCGAGCCATTTTCATGCCCATGGAACATCATTTAATCTGACTATTTCTTTAGTTAAAAAAATGCATTCATACTTTTAATATTCCATCTACAACACTAGAATCTAATATTAAAAATCAGAGTTGATATTCAAGTAGTTGCTGTGGGTTTCCTTTAACCTAATTTCAGCTATCTAAACAGCAGGCAGTTATATCCAAGTAGTCACACAGGCTCGCTTTTCACTCAGAAAGACACGGCCCAATTAACTGATCCCTGGAGTGCCTCCTGTGCACATTGGCATGCGGCAAATTACTCCTAAACTTAAATAAAAGCTTAATTTATGGATGGTTTAAGGTATGCAAAATTTATCTCACTTGGGAAGGAAAGTTAGTTGTGTTCTGATTTATTTATGCATTTCCAAATTTTCATGTGTCAAGATGTTCTGCACATTTCTTCACGACTGGCAATTAAGCCAGAATTCATTTTGATTTTTTGACCACAAAGCCAAAATAGGTTTGTTACACTTAACCGTTCTCACAAGATCTAGAAACAAACGCATATACCCCTGGTAGGTACTCTACAGGGGAAAAAGAGTTAGAGAAACAATGGGATTCCTCCAAACAGAAATTATAGCATAACCAGGTAATTTTATTAGTCACAACATTATTTTTGAGGACATTTGCTCACAGCTTTATGGATGAAGTTTTTATACTAAAAGCTGTCCATGTCCGTTTTTATTACACTTTGGGGTTTTAGTTTGTTTTTAAAACAGTTCTTGAGAAAGCCCTTCCCAGATGTCAATAAGTATAATGGTTTCCCAAGTACTGGTACTGTTCCTTCCAAAAAGTTGGGTGATGTTCAGAGCGTTCTACTTGTCACCCACAGAGTATTGCTGAGGAAAAGAAAAACCTCAACACCTTTCTGGGCCTTTTCCAGCAATTCAAGGCCCTGGTACCTTCGTATTTCAGGAGCCAAGGATTCAAGAGTACTGCTGAAGTATATCAAGAGACTGACATATCAGGATAACCTAAGAAACATGTAGATGACAATTTGATTTCAAATACATTCCAAATCTCGTCATATTCCTAACTTATTCTTATATTTCACATGTGGCTGGACTAAACAGAACTCCTCAGAACTGTTATGGAACCTTTGTCTTGGTTCATTTGGAAGACTGCAACAAATAATTCTATGTACAATTACGTCTTTGCGGACATCATTATCTTTAAATTTCCGGAATAGACATCGGATATGGCTTCTTTTCTTAAATTACTCACTTTCGACAACTTAACAGAATTCCTAATCCAATGTCAGCAGCAGTCCAAAGTAGAGATTTTTCTTTTAAATAATAATAAAAAAGAGAGCCTATTAGAAATATTTGCTTCTACATGAATAGCACACAACTAGTCAGAAACATGAAGCATTTCTAAAACAAAAATTCTGATTACAAACTCATTTGTGGCAGCTGACAGCATGGATGGGATAATGAGGAATACTTATTTTCCCTTTAGCTACAAAGTAGTCAGTATTATCCAAAGCACTTTTTTCACGCAAAACCAGAAAGTCATGTTTTTCAATACTGAAACCAATAATTTCTTGATTCTGCAGTAGCAAAGAGAGCGACAGCGACATTCCAAGCTCAGAAAAAACAGTTCTCAAAATGTTTTGATAACTCCACTAAGTTCTCGGGTTGGAGGTAGGCTGTTTTAGATGTGGGGGTTTTTTTATTAGTATTATATTTACATCAGAAATAGACGCAAACAGAAATAAATAGCATTGATCTAGATAGATAAAACTCATTCACACTACAAATGTAATGAAAGAACCCTCAATGCCAGTTCATCTTGAGCTACCAGGTCTTTTTCACTGAAGGTGGCAGAAAGCACGAACTATAAAATCCCACCTGACCCAGTATTTTATGAAAATAAAGGTCAAAGTTGCACTAGATAACAACCCAGGCAACAATAAGGCTATATGAGAGGAAAGCACAGAAGAAGGAAAGGACAGATCTTTCCCTGGATAGCTTTTAGCCAGCAAGGAGATCCTCTGTACTTGAAACACAGGCTCAAACTCAGTTACACTGACAACACTGAACGCTCACATGCCTGATCTAGACACATACTTCCATCAGGAACTGCAGCTTAGAGACCAAACTGTTGACATTCATGGGTATATTAAGAATACATGGTGTTCGTTCATTGTTATAACATTATCATATTATGTAACAACATTATTTGACTGTCACATTGACACCATCAATATAGTTTTGTGTTTACGGATTTTTACCCAACTAGCAAATGTGTGATTCTTAAGATGCATTACAGACTACACAGCAGATACCATGTACATATTTATAATCAGCAACAGCTATGGCATCTACAAAAGTGATACAAACAAAGCACAATTTTACTAAAAAATAAATTACGAAGGTGCATTATTGATAACATATTCGTTCCACTGCAACAGTTCAGAGTTCAAAAGACTGCATTTGCCTGTGTTCTGCATGAAAGAAACAGCAAAAGCTTTCCCAGACAACAACCTATGCAACAGTTAGGTTGCACCAGAGCACAAAATTAAGTGTACAATTAAGCGCAGATCTTGGATTTATTGCTAGAAAAATGTGTGAAATTATTATCAGACTTCTACTGTACTTTACAGAACTAGATTAGAGAATATCTTTACCAATCAAGTTAACTGATCCCACACAACTTAAAGGATTTAACAATTTAATAACCCTGTGTTTCAAAAAGTGCAATGATTATATTCTTCAGTTAAGTTATACTGACAGTTTCAGAACAATTGTCCTAGAAGCCCTACAATTCTTTGTAGGTACTAATATCAACACAAAGTACTTACCCTTTAGCAATAGCTCTTTGCCATTTTCAGTAATTTGGTTTACCATTATTCTTCTTCCTGCTCTTAGCACATGCTTTAGTAAATGCCTTCTCCAGGGAGTCCTGGGGATTGGACAAGTTTAATAATATTGTATTCCCAAAAGAACTTTTTTCTACCTGCTCTAACAAAGTGCTGGCTGCAATGTCGAATTGGACTTCCAGGACACAAGAGCTTCTTACACAAAGCTAAGCCGACACTGATATAATCCTGACATTATAATCCTTTCAACACTGAAAAAACACATAAATGTCGAAATCTTACTCAAAATGCTATCTGTCAAATCCAAGCCCAGCCACATTTAAGAGAAACACTGCCAGTTGTTTGCACACTTACTCAGAAAAGTGTGCCACAAATCTGCTGCTTGCTCAGCGTGGAATCAGACAGCATTTTTAAACCTGCTAATGCCATAAAAAGTACAGCTCCGTGATGTTAGCCCTGCAGGCATTTCAGCTTTCAAGTGAAAACAGTAATCTGTTTCTTTCCATCTTCAATATGTTATAATATGGTTAGCCACTAACGGACCAACTATACACAAGATCACCAAAAAAAGCATTAGCACAACGAAACGGGAGGTTTATGTAAGATACACAAGTAAATACTAACTTAACGATTTGAAGCAGTTCATAATTACCAGAGCCCCCATCATTCTCCCCATTCACAAGGAAGCCCTCTAGATACCAGCACACACGACAATGAGACTTATCTACATGATACAGTAGGTACAGTCACCAAGAATACCTGTGTAATTAAATACGTCAAAACACTTTTGAGAAATCGGATTTAGGGACTCACATCACTTAGAAGCTTTCATAATATAACTTGTCATTGCCAGCTGAAAAAAAAACCACTACAAAAAACAACCTTTGTACTTCACTGTAATCCACTTCAGAGGTTCTTTCAAGTGGAACAACTCCAAATCATTTCTCACAACTATCCTCCCTGAAACTCCATCCTTTCACATGCATGAAGGCACCTCAAATAAGAATACGTTGTATCAAAATATAGGGAGCAGCATTCTAGCACCTTCCCTGCCTCAGGAAAAGCCTCTTGCTGCAAAATGTTCTCACTTTCTCCAAGAGACAGTAACACACATCTATGAGAGCAGCATGCACATTCCATGCAATATTCAATTCAAGTTCACCTTTCTGTCCGATACCAAATACAGAAAATTATTTTCAGCCCTGCATGTGTTCAGCTGACCACTGCTACACAGTACAAAAGATGAGAGAACAAAACAAAGTCAAAAAAACCCCAAACCACAACACACTCCACAATTTCAGACATACCTGCTCCCTCTTATAGCTCAACACGGGCCAAAGAAACAATTGTATAGGCACAAACCATGCAGTGAGAGTAAGCAGGTGGGAACAGTGACCATTAAAAGTCAATACTGTCACCAACTCAAAAAGCTTCCTACAGGAAACAAGTGGAAAGAAAGAAGGTATAAGCTAGGGTGCTAAATATCTCCAAATATGCAAAAAAATAACAGAAAAATGGAGGTTTAATTACTTTCAACATTTCAATGGAGGTACATTCTATGCATTATATCATGTACAATGTGCATTAACAGACATCTACTATCCATTTCTGGAAGACAGGAGAAAGACATTGGTAACTGGTTACAGCTTATTGTGAAGCCCTGAATGTTCTATTGGTTTTCATTTAACTCATACAGAAAGTGCTGAACATCAGATATTTCTTACATTTGAGAAGTGCCGTGTTCCATGTGAAAACAATTTGCAAGAGATTTTTTGAAACTAAGGAAAGGGGGGGGAGGGTGTTTTAAGAAAAAAAAAAAAAATAAAAGAGTTAATTCTGTATATGGTCCAAGGTTGAGATCCAAGGATGACCCAGTGTGAAGTGCTGCAAATAGCCAAAACTTACTGTAACTCTGGCCATTATACTTAGAGAAAGTACAAGTCAGCAAGACACTTCTCCACGGAAAGGGAGTCACTCCTTCCCAGTGAACATTTTAGAGGGTGGAGAACACTCTGACATTGCATGAGATAAGCAACAAACCACTGTCCTTTTAAAATCCATACATTCTAACACACATTTATGAAGAGCCCACAGATCTTCCAAAATAGCACAATTTATTTCACACAGTGCAACACATAGCACAGACCAAGACAAATTCACAGATCTGGGAAAGCCACAGCTGCTTTTATCATCATTTTACAAAATTCATCCATTTGCAAGAGCATCAAAGCAAAGTGAGTACAGCACATTAACTCACAGAAACTTTTCCAAGAGCAATGGGCAACATTAGATCACTTTTCTGCTCCAGTCAGAAATTAAGCAGATGCAACAGAACCTAAGTCTAAAGAAACTCAGGGACATAAAATGGTGAGTTTACTCCTACTAAATATATACTTCTACCAAAAAGTCCATAATACAGTATCTTAAAAGGGCAAAGACAAAATATTGCAATTAAATCACTCTGTGTATTGCCTTCAGTTATAGCTGTAAAGCTCCTTGCATGTATACTAAAATGCATCTTAACACCAGGCAGATAATCATCCTCCTGTCTGGTTACACAGTACTGCAATCTACCAAACACAGCTCAGCTATACTTCCTTTCATGTTTGGCTACCATGTCCCAAAAATTAATACCTGACATTGTTACCACATTTCCCAGAACACAGAGACACATCAAAAGGGAGTGGTTGGTGTCTGCCTAAGCAAAAAAGTCAAGATGCAAGTTCCATGTGGGAACTGAAGCAAGAGTTGGCTTGTGGTGCTCTTATAACAGCTGTGCCCTGGAGATCATGCCCCAGTACAAGGTGCGGAACACAAACAGGAATCAAGGGAAAGGAAGGGATCCTGTTACGGGGAGATGGACAAGAGGTATTACTGCCGAACACTTTATATGGTAAAAGTCACAGACTGGACATTTAAAACCCCAGCAGAACAAAGCCAAAAACATTCAGGAGCAGTACGTTCTAAAATCAAACCTGCAGAACTTCTGCCTTTGTCCTTTGCGTCAGCTCTGGATAATACTATAGCAAGTAGGAGTAAAAGTAAAGTCAATTATACTATTCAGAAGTGGATCAGGAGGATAAAGCTCCTGAATGCAAAGATAGAAGGCAGACGAGATACAGTACGGTGCTGTCTTCCGCCAGAGACGGCAGCAGCTACGCTGTCTTCGTGAATTACTCCTAGTCCTGACTCAGATCTGGCCTCCGACACGGAAATCCAGAGGTGGACTTTGCACACAGTAACTGAAGTCAGGGCTGCTCAGCTTGCAAGCAGAGAGAAGGCCATAAAACAAAGTAGTATCACCATAGGTAATTTTATGGAGAACAATTATACTCCAGGGCATAAAATCTGTGTTTTACTGCAGCAATCAGCAATTTAAAGTATGCAAGAGCAAGTCTCAACAAGTTTGCCCTCCTCAGGAGTTACTCTAAGTCAGCAAACAGGCAGCTTCTAATGGCACACCATAAAAACCCTTTTTTCCCTTCGACATGGAAGTGAAAGTCAGAAGTTTGGATGGTCTAATCTGCTTCGCGATAAGGGGGGAAATGCAGTGATTGAATGATGTTCTAAATCCCTCAGATAAACACCAGAAATTGCTGGCTACTGGTAGGAGACGAAAATGAAGGCTGGTAATTAGACTGTAGGGAAAAAACCCACATAGAGTTTTGTTCAGGCATAATTAGCTTGAACCTACACATAGGACAGCATGCCTCTGCCCTAAACATAGCTCTGCGTCATTGCTCCTCTCTCAGGATCTTGTTATACAATCTCTGCTACACTTCCCTTGAAGCCAGCCTCCAACATTAGCTTACAGCTTTAATTCTCATTTCAAAGTAATCAATGGATGGCATCCTAATTATATTATAGACCACATGTCAATCAATGAAAGAGTTGGGCCTCTAGGACAATGCAAGTCACTCGGGTGGAATGGGGAGAAGGGAGCAAATTAAGCATTCTGAATTCAAGGGGATGGACCTGTGGGGCCAAACATCCATGAAACATTAGGCAAACCCAGAATCTGAACACCTTTGGAAATGCTACTACCTCATTCCTCATGCAAATAAGCTTCCTGGCTTCCTGTAGCAGCACTGTGACACCAAAACAAAGGTGGGATGATGACCATCCTTTCACCAGAACCAGTCATCTCTTCCCTCACCCCTTGCCCTGCTGCCCAGCCCAGCCTGGCACTGGCCTCTCATCTTCTGCTTAGCATAATGCCATTTTTCATTCACATTTCTGATAAGTCATAAGCTGCCTCCAATCAGCAATGCAAAACTGCCAAGTTATCAAGCTTCCCCATTCATCCATAAGCTAGTTGAGTCAAAAGCTCTTTGGGGGCAATTAGTGCTTTATTTTGCATGTCAAACTTCACCTCTCTGTCCTACAGAGCACAAAGAAGATCAAAAGATGATTAAGAAAGAATTCCACCAAGCACCTTTAATAGCAGCAAAAATGTTGAAAAAATGTATTCCCAGAACTGTTCTGACCCTATACCTCTGCTGGCTCAGACATGAATTATGACTGCTGGAAAGTAAACAGCCTTCTTTTCCAGGACAAACCAAGCACCCATCACAAAACATGGCCTATTAGGAAAAAATGCTACTTCATAAACTCCAGGAACTTCTTTTTATGGTTCAGAAGTGAATTTGAGACTTGTGAAACAATGTTTAAAATAAAAACCACTGGGGACAACTAGGCAGTAAACAGGCTACAAAATAACACCCAGATACAGTTTTAAATATATATCTATATATGTATATGTATGTGTGTGTGTGTGTGTGTGTGTATATATATATATATGCAGTTACATTACACAAAATGTTGTCATATCCAAAATCAGGACAGGTTTACCCTACATGCATTGTAAGAGATGTATTTTTTGCAGTGATGTAGACTTAAATTTAAATCCAGACATATTATTGTCAAGTACTTGATTCTGTGAAAAGACTAACATTTTTGTGTACAGCATTTCGTTATCTGGCTTGTTTAAAACCAAGATATTGTTTCTTTGGCAACGACTACAGCAGTCACTGTGAAAGATGTACAGTTCTCCATGCGTGACAAAATCCAAGTACGTTGAAGGAAATCATCCAAAGCAGCTCAACTGAAAGAACAAGAACAGTACTACTCATTGCTAAGGGATCACTGGGCAGCATTTAAAGAGATGCCTACTGAAAACTAATAATTACGAAAGAGGTTTTACTAAATCAAACCAAAAAAATACTGAAACTTTATCTGAGAATAAAAATCAGCTTACTACAATTAAGAGATTTAAAATTTCTGATTCAAAGGTTATTGAAGACAAAGGAAACAACACTAAAATGTAACTTAGATAGGCTTTAGACCATGTCTTAAAATGGTGCATTTTTCTTCTCTGCAGTTCAGGTGACAGACCAAAGTATTTAAAGAAAAACCTCAAACCAACAGGTTGAAGACACAAATCCTTTGATCAAATAAATCTTGCTCTACATGCTGGTGCTAACAGGACTTCTGTAGTTTAAAACAGTCTGCACATTATTTGTTGCAACACAATCAAAAACAGGTGTAAATCTTTAACTTGATCTTGGAAGGGGAAACTCAAACGTAGCTTCTCTCCCCCTGTGGCACTGGGTATCCCTCCATTCTGTTACGTGCACTTAAAAAGAAGTCAGTGATCACCAAGTTTGATCTTCCTCAAGGTGGTTGTTGCCAACTCCAGCGAACAGCATTTATTATTTCCTGTCAATGAGACTGCAAACTATCTTAGTCTTCATTCTACACCAAACTTTAGAACGAAAGCCAAATTTAAACTTTTCGTTGAACAGCATGCAAAAACATTCTTTAATTTTGTTGCAGCAGGAAAAAAAAGTAAATGTCACCGTTTTCTTTAGAGAACTGAAACACTGAAGAAATTTGAAACAGGAAATTGAGTAACACATGCAGATCAATTTCATACATGAGAGAGATGTACTACAAACACAATATAAGAAACCTCAACATGTATTTAAGTTTCTTTAGAAAAATTCAGAGTGAACAGAAGATATAGCTTCAGCATATTAAACAATTCCCAAACTTAAGTCTCAAATTAATTTTGAAATGGGCGCTTAGCAAGTATTTGCAGGGAGAATTACACGGAGAATCCATGTCTTTTCATGTGCAATTGCTTAGCCTCTACTGGAGGTGTTCTCCAAAACACAAAAAATCAGCAGCTACAAAAGACCAGCAGATGGTTGTTTGGGTTTTTTACAACACACAGACCCACGCATACAAGGTTATGGGAGTTGCTTTCACATCACTTAGACACATCACAAAGATTCTTCCCAGAGCTTTTTCAAATAACTGAAATACCAGAGAACCCACAAAAAGCCCCATGTTTTTCTATATTTAGCTAAGTCTCCTGGTCACCAGCAGCTGGCACCATGATCCCTTTGGTACCAGACAGCTGCAGCCTCTCCAGCTCTGCCTTAATCACTGCACAAAAGAGGTAAGAGATATGCTTAGCAAAAGTAACAGTGTATGCAGTAACGTGAACTTTCTTCTTTTCCTGGACAAGCATTTTAACAGACAAATTAAACATCATAACACCTCATGCTGCTAAAAGAAACTGGGGGTATCTACCATGGGCTCCACTAAAATGAGCTTCTCAGAAATTCCTTTGCTTACAGGCAATAAATAAAGTATATATCGTCCCCTTTACCCACCCGTTTTAAACAGTTAACTCCGTCACAAAACACTTTTCCACTCTGATTGGTAACACACTGAACACTTACCTTTCCTTACCAGAAGCAAGAGTCAATTTCTCCATGCACTAGATTGTTGAGAAAAGTATTCTGGAATCTAGCGCTCCTATCAGTGCTATGCTAATTGCTGATTGCTCAAACAGCAAGTAACCAAAAAAACAAAACAAAACAAACCTCTCAGGACTTCAAAAGTATGACCCTGCTGCTAAGACCCCTTTCAGGACCTGCATTTCAAACCATAACCATTGCTGCGTATCCCACAAGTACCCTTCATGCAGCAGAAACATATATTGACATATTTAGCACTGACAGAACACCTTTAATATCTCCAAATTTACACAGCATACTTTTCAGAGAGGGAAAACAAATGCCAAGCTTAGCAGAACAGAAAAAAGACCCTCATCAAAATGCAGCTACATTGAAGAAGATGCAGTCTCCATAACACTTTCAGCAAGAAAACAAATCATTAGAAGAGATAGTTCACCGACATTAGTATTGCTATTCTCAGGTTACTTTCTTTCTATCAAACAATTCAGAGGTTCTGCCTCAACTCCACCCCAGTCTGCCTCCTCCATGACTTCTTTCTATAGTTGTGAGGCAACATGAAAAACACTCCAGACACATGCTACAGAAGTTATGCAAAAATATTCCTCTCTGACCACTGTAATTGTGCCATTTACCCACGCTGCTCCCAGCAGAAGTTCTTGAATTAAGATAACTTAAATGTTATTTGGACACGTGTTTCTGTCAGTCCTATTTAGCTGCAGTGTCTAATTTATTATGTGATTGATTTTATATTACCTCTGGACTTTGCCAAAACACCTACATGTACGAAGTAAGCACTTTGAAGAAGAATTTTTGAATTATTCTGTGTCCCCATTAAAAGTATCTTCAGACGTATTATATGTGAGCTTTATTTAAAGTCTTGTAAAAGACTGAAAATCTTTACTATATTAAAAGAACACATATTAAAAGCAGTGAACCAGGAAGAAGCTTAAAGTAAAAGTGCACTACTATCACATCAGAACTTTATCCATGTTCTCAAAAACAGCTTATTGCTAATGAGCAGCAGAATCTGTTGCTGCACAAGAGCACTGAACACAGTGCAGAATGTAAGCGTGAGGAAAAGTTCTCAAGTCCAGTTGGAGAACTCTGGTCTGAGAGGAAGCCATGTGATAACTGGAACATAAGCAGAGCAATTCCTTGGCAAAAACCAAGGGTGGCAGCCGACCAAAGCTGGTTAGTGACACCAAGCTGATTAGTGTCTCTTTCTACATACAAAAGTCAAGGGGAAGATAAATAACTTCCCACAGGACACATGACATTGCTGCACTTTGGTTAACAGGGTGCACAATCACTGTGGAGTTGAGATTCCTATTAAAGCAAAGTGTATTTGGTTTTTGTAATCACTGTTCAGACCCCACTGTCCCTCTTCTTGCCTTGTATACCCAACCTAACATGCTGGCATTATTTCAAAGACTGAGGGGATGCCAAATTCACATTTCTCATCCCTGATGATCCATAAAGAAGGGCTCACGTGTTTATCATCAGATCACAAGATAATTCTTTGTACTTCTTTTTCTAAATGAAAGATGTCAAAGCCTATTAGAAGCAGTGGCAGTCAGTGGAACCTGCTTAGAAAAAAAAGGCTGATTTTATTCACAAGCAAGCACTGGAGCTATCTGGGAAGGCTAAATCGTTGCACACTAACCAGTGTCTTCTTATGGAAATGGTTGACAAGAAATTCTGTTACAGAATGGCTTCATGTCTGTGGTGTTTAGATGACACCCTATCACTTCATGTTCTAAATAAAGCAAAATCAAAACACAAACAAACAAACAAAAAAAAACAAAAACCACCAAAAACAATACAAAAAAACCCCAACACCACCAAAAACAAAAACCCAGAGCTATGACAAATAAAGGTTGGAGTGAAAAGGTCAAACTGAAATAAAAATCTGTCAGAATCATAAGGAGCAGCCTAAGAGATTGTGCAAGGAGTATTGGACAACACAGCCACTACTTGGCGTGGTTACAGTGCCATGCCAGACCATACTCTTGAACGGCCATGACATTACTGAGTCACCTTAACCCATCTTCAATCAAACTGAGCAATCCAAACAAGTTTTTAAACTAGGTTCTGAATAACAAGCTGACAAAATAAATTCTTCCCAGAAGGTTCTCAGAACAACTGCAATCAGTTTCTCACACTGACTGTGGTGGAGCCACCGGACTGCACGGAAAGCTAGGACCATCAACACTGCTTAGGAAACTCTGTGTGCACACACGCAGTGCCAATACCAACTTATGTGCACTTCCATAGGGCCACAACCTGCAACTTGAACTGTGCACTCAAGTCAAACAGTTTACCTTATCTGGAATCAGGGCCACTACCAACACCAACAAATCCCTCCATGAGCTGGTTATCAGCTGCCACAGAAGGCTCTGGAGGGTCATTCTCTTCCCTCCAGTCTGCAGGCTGTGAGATACTCTGCCTTCAACAGGAACTTCCATCTCTGCCATATCATATCAACACTCCTCCCATAGGAGTGGCCTGAGTACTCTGCATAGGATGGAGAAAGAAGCACCAAAACCCGAAGGAGTAAGACAAGGAAGTTCAGATTCCCCTCTAGAGAGCTACAAACACGAAAAAACTAGGAAGACATAGAAAAGGCTAGTGGAGAAAAACACGCTTGTCAGTACAGGTAGGCAAGACATATCTTTACATGCACACCCTGAGGATATGAAACAATACTTAATTACTGTGAAAGTAAATTAAAAAATAGAAGGCACTTATAGTTCAAACAGAAACAGAACTACCTGGCATACATTAACAGAGAAGTTACTAGATATTTATAGGCTTTAAAATAAAGAGACTTAGCTAACTTCCAGTAACATGGTTGTGCACTGCAGTCTGAATAGCAGTATGCAGGAGACCACAGTTTGCCAGTGACTGATGGGTTGTGATGGGGAGCTGAGTGAGCATCTTGAAGTGTGTTGTTTGCATGTATCATACAGGCAGTCTCATATCCAAATGAGAGGTGGTTTGAATTGACCTTCCTTTATCCATCATGGCAGCAGCTTCCCCAAGCCACACTTACCAACCCATGGCCAAAGCTAGCTACTGGAAAAAGCATTTGACAAGGTCTCCACCTCGACTTGCTGAGATGGGTGAAAAACATCTGTTACTTTCATGCACATGGACTATACGGAAAGTAACCTGTGAGTAAAACAGACCTTTTTTGCAAAACAAAGACCAGGCCCTGCACAGCCTTTAGGACTAGTACCTAGAAGTGTCTGTGATAACAGACAGCTCGGGAAAAACAACTACCTCTTATCACTTCAAAATACCCACATTAGACATGGAAAGAATGGACATAAACAGACCTTAAGCTACTTGGTATACGAAATCTAAAATTGCTTTGAAAACTATACAAAGAAAGAAAAAAATCCTAGTGGATACATACTGGGAGATTAAAGCACATATTCTCAGAGAAGTGAAAAAAGTAACAATGCGGGAACTGAACTTTGTTCTTAGGACAGTTGAGTATCACTCAGCAAAATAACCCTGTTGGCTTCCTTAAGCACAGGCCTGAGCAGTGCAGACTCCCTTCGGGGATTACTGTACGTCCAATAACATTTGCAGTCTGAAAAGTTTGACTGCACAGGCAAGGAAGAACAGGTCAGGTGTTTACTGCTTTTTCTTTTGTTGCCTAGAGTCACGCATGATTCACAGAGGGTAAGTCAGATTCACCAGCTGAGCCCATGGGAAGATCCCCTTCCTAAAGGTTACAGAAAACTAAACATAACCAAGGCAGAAGAAAAAAACAGATGGCAGAAAGAGCTAAAACAACCTTGTACCAGAAGTACTCTGCTCTCCAAATCGAAGCATCCCTCATATTCCCACTAGAAAGACTCATTGCATTTAAATTATTACCTAAAAGTCACAGCAGAACACCAAGACAGGCGGAGCACTGGTATTAGACGCCTAGTTAAAAATGTACTTCTCACCACCCAAAATCCCCTCCTACTTACGTGATTTTCTTCTGCAATTGGAATAAATTAACCCCTAACAAATAGCAGCTCTGCCTGGCAGGAGCAGTTGTGAGCCACACGGGCACAAAGCACTTGCTGCAGTATTCAAGGGCCCGGTTGGCTAGACAGTCGCGTTTTTTAAGACGACATAAACAGGAAAAGCAGCCACTTAAGACGCTGCTAATTTAACTGACTTCGCTATCATCCGTTTATTTTGGTAGCGGAGCACTGAAAACACTTGAGCGTATCTCCACATACTCTTATCGCTCTGGAGACAGCAGCTTGTGGAGAAACGATAAGAACCATCCCCCCCGAGCCGGCCCCGCTCCCCGCTGCACCCCGGGCTGTCAACACGCGGCTGGGGGGCGGAGGGAACCGCCGGGTGCGCATCGGGGGACACCGCACCCCCGGGGCACCGCCGCAGCCGGGCGGGCCACGCTGCCGCCTCTCGGCCCGGCCCGGCCCGGCGGGCTGACAGTGGCCACAGCGGAGCCGCTGCCCGCCCCAGCGGACCCGGGAGGGCTCCTCGTCCGTGCGCGGCGCCCCGAGCCGCCCGCGGGAGCGCCCCCGCCTTTGTGTGCCGCGGCGCCGGAGCGAGGCCGGGCTTGCCTGAGCCTCCGGAGCGCGGGCACCGTCGCCCCCCGCACCAGCCGTGTCCGCTCACCGTCCGAGCTGACGGTGTCGTAGGAGTCACCAGGGGCGGGCACCGCGGCCGGCTCCCGGTAGTCCACCCAGCTGAGCCCTTCTACGCTGTCGTACTCGGCGCGGGGCTTGTCCTCCACCGGCACCACGGTGAAGTGCGGCATGGCTGGCGGGGCGGCGAGAGCTCCCCGCGGCAGCGCGGAGAGGCAGGCGGAACGCGGCGCGGAGCCGGCGGCGCATTCCTGCCCCGTGCGGTCACTTCCTCTCAGGAAACCGCGCTCCTCAACTCCACCCATTCCACTGCGAGCGCCGGGGCGGTGCAGCTCCCACCGCCTCCGGGAGCGCCGGGCGAGCGCCGGGCGCGGGGGTCGCTCCGCCGGGCAGGCTGCTCAGCGGCGAGGGCGCAGAGGAGGGGCCGGAGGCGGCGAGGCAGTGCGGGGAAGGGGGAGCTTTCCTCGCGCAGTCATCGTGACAGGAGCCGGGACCGGGGGCGGCGGGAGCGGAGCGGGGCGGGGCGGGTGTCCGCCCGCCGCCCTCCCTCACGGGCGCTGCCGAACCACCCCAGGGAGGAAATTTCCCTCTGCCGTGTCCCGGGTTCCTTCTCTCGCTCCCCGCCGCCATTTGCTGGGCAAGAGGGATGCGGGGAGGGCGGCGGTGACGAGGCTGGAGCCGGCAGCGAGCGTTTCTTGCCTGGGGCCGGGTGGGCCCGAAAGCGCCGGAGGGGCGGGGTGGTGCGGGGCAAACATCAGCAACCGAGCCGGGGGCAAGAAGCCCCAGAGCCCCGCCGGGCTCGGGAGCCAGGCGCGCCAGTTATGGATGTCTGGATGTCACGGCTCCCAGCAGGCGGTTACAGCCCGGTTCGGGGCTGATGGGACGAGCGCGGTCACCCCGAGAATGGCGCTCGGTCCGTGCAGGTGCCGGTAGCGGCAGCTGGACCCGCTTCCTATGCCTGCGATGGCAGCACACAGTGATTTCCCTCTCTTGGCTGTGCCTGCATGAAATCCTCAACAGAGACGTGGCAAGCGGAGCAAGCCCACTGGAAACATGGTAACACCAAAGGCGTGGGGGCAGCAGGAGTAAGAGCGCTGCCCCGGGGAGATTTGCATGCGGGCTGAAGCCGAGGCTGTTTATAGCTGTATGCAAGGCCCGCAGTTGCTAAGGCGGCAGACGGCTAGGGATGATGAACTGTGGCCTTCCGGCAGAGGGAAGGGCCGGGGTGCACCGTTGTTCTGTCCCACTCAAGGGAGGCCGTGGGGTGACACCCCCTCCCTGACGCCTCGGTGGCGGCAGGGTCCGTCAAGCCTGGGGCACGCGGGAGTGCCTCCAGGCCCCGAGAAAGCAAAATTTGATTTTGCCTTCACATTTGAAAAAGCTGGCGCCAGCAATGGGTATCTTGGCCCTCATTTCGTGTATGGTAGCCTTCACACGGAGTTTAAACATGAGTTAACAGTTGATAATGCTATTTATTGCCTGTGTTTGAAAGATGGCCTTGACAGTAAAAGAATCCCTTTGTAATGTGTTATGTAATCATCAGAAAAAGCTCTAGGAAAACAGTTTGTGCATTTTACTATGGACTGTCAAACTAGTTCTCTAGATTTCGTTTTTACTAAAATACTAATCAAGAAATCTTTGCTCAGTGACAATCCAGTAATAAGTTTTGTCTTCAGATCACACAGGAGTCTGTGGAAAGATACAAAGCTTAGAGCAGAGGAAGAGGCTAGGACTAAACATTTCCTGTGCTCAGAACCACCTCATCCCCAGCATTCTGAATTTGTCCTGCCTTTTTGACAAAGCAACCCCTAGCTCACTGGGAGAAAGAAAAATTTGCAGAAGAGAATCAAACATGAGGGAGAACGCTTTGTTCATGAGAACTGAGTAATAAGTCTAATTAGGTGGGTTTTGAAATAAACATGAAGGATCCATGCTGTGGAATGACTACTGCCAAGGGGGTACAAGTATCCCAGTTCACTTAACACCAAGTTGCTGGTAGACCACCTCTGGGGAAAGTCAGAGCAATTACACCTCTTGGTATTCATCAGACAGATTGAAAGACTTCTAAGACTCCTAAGACTCCTATGCTTTCAAATAACCTACATTTTGCTTTTGTCTCTTTGCTCTGTTAGAGGAAACAAAAATGATCTTCATGTGGCCGTGTGTATCTGGGTTTTGGCCTAGGGTGAGATTTTTTTTTCCCCTCAGTAACATTAAAATGAGCATGTTTTTAAATGCAGTCCCACTGTAAAGTTTTACTTGCCATTTCCATGGGCAAGTTTGACCAATTTTAATAATCTAGAAAGCATTTCCGGTAATTTTAGAAGCATTGGTTCTGACAGATGGGAAGCATCCTAATGCACAACTTAGTCCACTGTCCTACCTGCAGCAATATTTTTTCTCCTGGAGGAATGTAGAACAGCGGGCCTAAAAAGTGGCATTTTCTGGTTTACCCTTTTTGGTTTAATTGCATTTCATTAGTGTTTATGGAAAGTATGACCTGATAAGCTAAAGCCCAGCAAGAAAACAGGAAAATACTTAATTGATATGGGACAAATAATTTTATATAGAAAAAGGGCAAGATGATAACTTCCCATTGAGCCAGTTCAGTCATCTTCTTTCCTGTTTTCCACTTTATAAAGCTTTTGAGTGGAAGTGTCTACTCTAAGTAAGCTGCCCTAGAAAAGAAATATGTCCCCAAAGTTAATGTTTTTTGAGTCATCAGGAAGATAATTAAACTGGGCACTTTCTTCTCATCTTGCTTTTGAAAGCATATGTGTCAAGGAGCTACTTTTCTTTAGCCCCAAAAAATGCATCTGTGCCACCACAAAATGTTTTAGTATCATAAAATCAGTGTCACTGAAATTGTACCAAAAAAAAAAAAATGCTCATGCACATACACCAGCAATACCCCTCTCTGGAATGGAAACTATATCTGTATCTGAATGTCTCAAGAGAGAATTGAGCCCTAGGAAGCCAGTCAAGTTTATTGAAGCAAAAATATTTCTTTTGTCTAAATACAATGGTTCTTTACTGACTTGTAGAAAGAATATAATTAAAGCTAAGTTATCTACCCATATCAACTTTGTTAAGCATCTGGTTTGAATACAATTTCAACCTGGATGATTAACTTTTTTTTTTTTCCTGAGGATGATACGTGGTTGTTAATCATATGAGTGGCCCTTATAAGCTCAAAAGTTGTCCAGTCTGAATGTGAAACTGGAATGAAACTAGATGATCTACAATACTACAGCATTTACCTGAAACAACATTGCTATCCTGTCATTAAGTGTCAGGCATGAAAATAACCTGCTTTCTACAAAGCTAAATAGAATTTGGGTGTATGGTTTCATATGGGTACAGACTTGTCAGTGAAAACAAAAAGCAGAGACAATTATATTAATTTCCTCCTTTTTTTTTCATTCCTCTACACACTCCAGTCCCAACAGAGAAAAACTACAGGACCTGTTTTCAAACTGTTATTAACTACAGATCGCATAATCAAAGACACAGTTCAGTTTTTAATTAATAAGCCACTGGGTATTTGTGAACTACCTTAAGTAGGTATAAGCTTCCAGCTGAAAGGTCAGTACACTTCATGAATAAACAAATATGTTCAAATCAAAGAAAAGGCTCTATGAGAAACTCTTTGAGTCTTCCAGAAGGGTAGTTCGGTAAACTGCTGAAGAGCCTGATATAAATCCTCAGGGCAGACAAGTGAGGTAAAGTTTACCTTGAATGCTTCTTATTACAGGTGACACCACTGAAGTATTAAAAAAAGGAGCTTGGCTTTTACAGCCCAGCATGAAATAAACAGTGACTGCAAAGAGACTGTTAGAGACACAGGCTTGGCTTAGGTGTGCAAGGAGTTTCATCCCTTTCCTGGCAGACAGCAGTTCAGAGATCCTCGTCCTAGGAGAAGGTGAACATACAATAGCTACCAGCATTAGTGATCACTTCTAAGGATGCAGTAGAGGCCACAGTCTGTCTCAGCCCACGTGAAGGGGTGCGGTCCACACATTGGAAGGCCCTTGTACATGAGCTCTGGAGTATTGTTAGCTTATGGACTTGCAATATGTGATGTGAACCTCAACCACACAACAAAAAATAACGTTTCAACTCCTTCTAAACGAAAGTGATTTGCCATTTCTTTAAGGATAGGAAGAACTAGCATCTGAAACTGTGTTTGAGGACAGCTTTTCTTATCTTCCTTTCTTTCTGAATTTCATGAGGAAATGCCTAATTTTAAATAGTTTATTTTGTCTAACTAGGAAAATCGAGGCCAAGAAAAAATCGTCACCCTTAGAATTAAATATGTCATGAAATTACAGTTCAGTTTTGTTTTTTTTTTAATTCATCTGTAAATTTATGTTGCCCCTAACATTGTTTGGTGTGCTCTTTAATAACATAATACCTCAGAAGGCTTGATAGAAAGTTTAAATTAATTTTCTGTAAATGAAGCTTTGAAATGCCTCATTGACTGAGTAATCTGCCCATTTATAGCTGTCACTGCTGACTGTAATAGTTATGTCCCCAGGCAGAGGCCTTCTCAGAGGTATATACAGAGGGTGCACCGCCCCAGAAGCCTGAAGGATAGCATCCATAACTGTTTATCCAAAATACATAAAACTTCTTGAGCTGAATACCTTTATTTTGGTACATTAGATAGTAATCATGTTGCATCTCTGTTAATACAGACCAGTATAATGCTCCTCTCCTCTTTGTCAACAGGATAATCTATGAAACTGTGCTTTGAAACCGTGCTTTGAAACCATGGGAAATTTCTAAATCATATGAGATGGAAAGTATTTATAAATATCCTAAATATCCTCGATCATCCAGTTAGTAGCATGGTACTGGCCCAAAAAAAAAAAAACATTCTGTATGAACAGAAATAAGGTTGTTGGCTAGAGGAAAGGTTTGCAGATTTATAGACAGCATAGATCTAGCATAGTAAAAAGATCTCTAGGAAACTGAAAGCCTGCTCAGTTAGCTCCCATATAGTTAAACACAAAGCCCTGATACTTGGAAGTATTAAACACTTGCAAGATCTGAAGCCAACTTTTTTGTACAAAGCATTGAGATACTTGAAAATGATATTGTAAAAAAAAAAAAGGCTAGGATACACATAGCAGGGAATCTGTAACAGCTGTTTATTTTTTTCAAAGATTTTCCCCATTGGAGTGGAACCTGGGTAACAAATAGCCAAGAGCTGACACCAGAAAAAAAATAACAAAACAAAATTTGTCACTGCCAAGGTACAGCTTCCCTGAACATGAGGCTTAACAGGAATTCTGCAAGTTCCTGACCAGTATTTCACCATAGTGAACTTCAATTTTCAGCACATTCCTGCTTCTCCACATCTGAGGATCACAACAGCCTTGTGGACAAAACAGGCCGGAAATTGGCAACCTGGCTGCAAAGGTTGTGACTAACAAAGCCCAGGATTTAGTTCACCCATGACAAAGATAGGCAGTGGCTAGAAGAGGTCCTTTGGAGAAGACCACAACATGTACATGTACATGTGAAAAATGGGGGATGGTAGTCAATGCTTGTAGGAGACACAATGTGAAATCTTCCATATGCCATTTCCAGGAGAAAAGTAAAGCAAGAAAAAGCCACATTATGATAATATAGGAGCTCTTACGCTAAAGGCAACTGAAATTTTTGCTGTTCTGCTAGAAAATATGTCACAGTTTAAACATTAAAAGACCACAAGAGGACACTACGGTGCCACTTGTCTTCAAAATTTAGTTACTTCAAGGAACTTCTGCTTGACTTGTAAAATTGCTTATAATTGTATTTGATACATGGAATAGCCATTTATACAAAGATACCTTATTTTCATCTTTGGAAACTGAAAAGTTGCTTAGTCTTTTAGATACCTTTTTTTTCCTACTCAGCGAGGTTCTGTAATTCAAATAAGAACTGTATCAAAGTTTTCTACAACAAACTTTTTTAACTCTGCAGTAATTTTCTATGTAGAATTAAGGTGCTGGGAAAACACTACTCAGTGTTTTGTTGTAATTTTTTCTTTTATCTTCTTTTAAAGGGTCAATTTTCAGATCAGTTACATTTTTAGCATGGATAGGTTTGTCATGGTTTATCAGCCATTTTGTCGTTAATTTTTAATAAAGGGCTCAGAGAAAAAACTGACCACAGGCCTAGACAAGATTCTTTAGATACTGAGTTTAACTACAGGACACTCAGGGAAATTAATCCAAATGGATTTTTCAAACTGTATTAAGCTTTTTCTTCAAATGTTTGTATTCCAGACTAAAAGGACCTTCTTTTGAATTGCCTGACAAAACCTGTATTAGCTTCAGTTTTAATCTCAGATATTTTGGTCTTTGTTTCTCAGCAACAACCCTCAGGAGGACACTGAATTTTTGCTTCCTGAGCTCTGTACTTTCCTTTCATTGCTGAGTTGGAGAAAGAAGTGCTTTATGAAAACATATAGACCAGGTGCTGACAATGGGCTTCAGAGGAAAATACCTGATATAGAGAGGAAAGAATCATTCTAATGGAGTTTACAAAACCATTTGGGGAGAAGCAACAGAAACAGAGCAAAATTAAGTGCCCTCTCACCTCAGTTCTGATTGTTGAGGCCAGAGCCTTGATCAGAAGCAGCAACATTTCTCTGGTGTAAGCTAAATGCGGATCTTTGTTTACTTTGCTTTTTCTTCCTCTCCACTGTTTGTTGACTCATGAGAGAAGCAACTGACCAAGTAAAAGAGGGGTTGGTGGTTGCTTTTGCTTTGGAAAAAAAAAAAGGAACTTGACAGGTTGTAGGAATTTCTCAGAAAGTGCAAAAAGTGCAGACGCTGTGGAAAGAATTGACACCGTTGCAATCTGAGTGCCAGGAAGCAAAACAGGCTACAAGCAGCTCATCTGGTAATACTGGACTAAGTGACTGAGAGGTTCTGTCTCAGGCACCGAAGATCCTGGACATTTGCGAAATACAGAAATGGAACGAAAATGCTTCCTGTTACCAAAAATTTTGGTTTTCTTTATTTCCTTCCCATTGCCTGATGAAGTTATAAATAAACATGAAGGTTAGTAAAAATCTCTGGTTTCAGAACATAAAAAAAATAAAATTATAGGAGAACCAAAACAACCATTCCCATCTCAGGTTCTTCTACATAGGTGTAAAGTTTGTAGGTAAGGTAGCAAGACAAAAATCAAGACCAGATTTAAAAAAAAAAAAAAAAAGAAAAGAAAAACAATTCTTGAAACACTGAATCAAGCCTTCCAGATCAGTTGAAGAAGGGTTATCCAGCATCACAGTCTGTTCTGAAAATAATTCCGCAGATTCACTAACATACTGCTCTGGCTCTGCAAATTCAATCCAACAGATCTTGAGTAAATGAAAATCACTGTTAGTGGGAAGACTCTTTGGTTATTTAGTTGGGGGGTTTTTTGTAGTTTAGGCTTGTTACATTCTCAGAATTTGAAACAATTTGATAATTTCCATATGTATAAATCCAGAGAAGAACAGAGCTGCTGCTTTCAATAGCAAATGGAAGAAATCCAAGTTGTTGCAGTCTCACTTTGCTTTTTCCCTCCTCTCCTCCTCTAACACTGAGCATAGTTAACCCAATCACTGACACAATCAGCGGGAAAACTCATCCCTTGACAGAGGAAAACAGTTTGGAGCTAGACCAGTTCCCTGAACCAGCATACCGTATAGTTACACAAACACCAGGCTATCTCAGGGGACAGGGACACAATATGCAGCTGAGAAACAGAGCCGGAGTGCAGCCAGAGCTGACGCTGGCGTAAACTGCTGTGGCACTCCAGAAGGGAGGAGGATGTAACGATTACCGGCTTTTCAAAGTTGGTTCTGTGGAGCAGATACTTACTGAATCTTGTGTGCAAAGTTAATTAAGTGGTATTTATATAAGTGGTTAGACTTAATGCAGAATGTTTGCTGAACTTGAAACATAGAAATATGCTGTCATGTTGTTTGAGCAGCTCAATGATATGCAAGAAGAAATGTTGATGGTAAGCAGCGGCACCATTGGGCTGTTTATATCCAATGTAAAATGTGCAGGAGTCCTTCCATAGCCCAAACAAGTCACCTGCTGGGTAGAAGGTGGACACAGGAATTGAACTACTCAAATTTTACATAACAGGTTTGCTGTAGATGTTAGACCATGAATAGGCTTTGGAGGTTTGGTTTCTAGCATCACCACTTGCCTAGATGAGACAAACTGAGATGGAAACTGAAATAATTTATTTTTCTGGATGCTACAGTCCATTAGTCTGAAAAAGGATAGTACTGACTCCTGGTGTCAACCTTTTAGAATCAAATCAAGAGTCCACATCAATATTATGCCTGTAATTTTTGGCTGTTCATATCACACATATAAAAGCATGAGCCTTCAATTGTTTAAGGTGCCTTGAACTTTGGATATTTAGAAAATCAGCCTAAGATGCCTCATAGTACATAGATTTTAAGATGTCCAGGAATAGGCATAAATATTTTCAGAATTCATGTTAGCACAATCTGTTATTTAGAAGAGGTAAATCATGACTTGCATTGTTTCATTTGGCAGTCAACAAAGCTTATGACAAAGTTTGTATCTCAGTTATATCTGGTACTTCACTGATACCACGAGCCATAATAGAATCCGCCAGCTGAACCAGCATGTGTTCAAATTCCCAATGCAAATGGCTGTTATTAATTGGTGCAGGGCAAAGGCATTCAATTGCAGGATGAATCATCCTCCTCTTTGGGAGGGAGAAAGCAGAGTGCAATTATTTAATGCTTTACCTGTCACAAATGCACTGTTGTGACCTACTACAGGTTGCTGTCAGTAGGACTGGAGTCACTACACTCAGAGTGAAGGGTAACTCTAGTTTTTCTGAGAGCAGTCACAACCACATCTTACATGATTCTACTTTTGAAATTAAATTCTATTGAGATGCCTTTCTACTGTTTCAAGCTGTGTGGTTTTGATCGTTTAAGAAAAATAAACTAGCTGCATCTATTAGATAAGATAGATAACGTGCATAATCAGTACACGAGATCCCATTTCTTGATGATTTTGTCCTCTGATACTGTTTCACACGAGCAGCTAATTTGAAGCATTCTGAATTAACATTGTAATTGGTAGTGGAAAAGGGACTTCTAGGTCGTCACACATCTGTGAGAAGTGCTGTGAGGCAGAGGGTATCCTTAATTTGGTGCAGGCAACCTGGCTAGTTCCCCATAAGCCTTGTTTTCCATGGCTTAACTGGCTTGACCATGGGAATTGCTGCAGGTAACACACCATGAATTCACTGCAGTGACTGAGTCAGCCACGTTCCCTTTCCATAGGCACTTGCTTGAACAGGTTCAGCAGTATCTCAGTTTAGATGAGGCTGACTGCTACATCCAGTATGCTCTAGGGTTAAACCTCCCTGACTTTCTCCTACCTTCCCTTTGAAGACTAGAGTCCTCATGATACTCTGGCCTTTTTGCAGCAGAGTTACATGGTTCTTTTAGGGCTTCATGGAATTCTGAACATCTACAGTGCTTTGTGATATTGCACCAGTATTCATACACAATTTTAAACGATGTTTTATTTATGGTTCATGTCTGTTTTGCCACAAGGTTACAAATTACTCACTACACAAAGCGGTCAAACAAATGCAATACATTATAGATAAGTCATATAAAAGTATTATCTGTATCTTTAAGAAAAGCAATATATATCTTTTTAATCCATGCTGTAGCATGAAAAAAAAAAGAGTAAAAATTAGCAGGCAGTGAAGTGACAACATAGTATAAAGAAAACAGCTGGAAGGAATAAGGAAGCATCTTACATTTCAAGTATTGAACGAAGTAACTATCAGAGTACTAGTTCTATGAAAAGAGATCATGGATGGCAGTTTTCCAATCGCTTATGAACCTATTAGAAGAAATACTCATGGGAAGTAAACATTCCCTATTTAATTCATCATTTACCAGTAAAACAAGTTCTGATGCCAGTCAAGCTTTATCAGGAAGGCCAGACTTCTGAGTCAGTGCAGTAATTCCCTTTTCTAGATGCATAAGAAGGATTAGTATTTATCGAGAAACTGTTCTTAAAAATTTGGCTTTTATGGAACTAGATTGTTCAACACAATTTGTAAAGAATCCAGTAAGTGACAGGAGTATATTCAAAATATACTTACCAAGGAGGCCATCATAACAAAAGAATTATTTTGAAAGAAATTAATAAGAAATTAATGAAGCTTCATTTTGAAGCATGAAAGAACAGGGTTCTTCTGGAAATCCTACTTTTACATAGAATGCAGAAATGGATGGTAGGAACAGTCTCAAGTGACTCTAGAAAACAGCTGACTTGCTGTTTTTCCATTCTGTTCATGCTTAGCCTTCTCTTTCCATAGCCTTTCTCTTCCCATTCTCTTTCTAACACAAAGTTAGATACTTTGTGTGTTTACAAATACTGCCCTTAGATCAATTACAGGACTTTTATTCTATACTATTCTATTAAATTCTGGAGATTTCGTATCAGTAAATAAAAGGAAAAAAAAATCACAATTAACAGCAAGCATTATGAGAAGGCACTTACCAGCAAGCAGTGAGAGCTGACCCTACAAAGATGTTGTGCTGCTATCCTATAATTTCATCACAAATTTCAGTATATTTGACTGAAATGTCTGTTTTGAGCCTACCAAGAATAAGCCTATCTCAATAGGCCTCTATCTCTTCTCTATAACAGTAGCTTCTAACCTCACATACCTTGTGTATTTGAAAACGCGTTCCAAAGGCAAAAACAGCAGAAGATTTATAATAAAAGGCCTCTTCCTAATCTCATGTCTAGGAATCCACTGGCAATGGTCTGAGTTTAGCCAGCTAGAATAAAGATTAAATAATCAAACTTGTTACTGATAAGGATAATTGTTTAAATGTGAAAAAGATTTCTGCAACCCTCTGACTAGCCAGAATTCCTTCTTTGTCCTACTTTGTTCTTGTTCCCATCTTCATGAACGTGCAGCAAACAGCAGTCCCCAAGTTATAGAAAAACTATCAACAACATTGCCTGTTCACCTGTACTTGAATGCAGATCTCCTTCCACCCTTCAGTAACTCTCCAGTTGCCCACTGTCCCAGTCAGGGTTCGAAAATAAGAGTTCAGTACTGCAGGATGGATCTCTAAAACTAGTGGTAGGCATGAAACCCAAATCAAAATAGCCTTGTCTTCCATCTCATCATCTTAAAAAACAAAACAAAAACAAACACCAAGCAAACAAAAAAAAGGATCTCTTCTCCATATAGAGTAATCTCCTCTGAGTAAGCTATCACCTATTGATGAAGGTTGTATGATTTAAGAAGTAATATCTGAAATAATCTTGGCACATCTGTCTTAATCATAATTTCTAATTCCTGTGTGGAACTGCTAATTCTGTACTCCAGTATTTATAGCAAGTGCCACAATATGGGTGTCAAAACTATGTATTATATATTACAGAATTCATTAGATCTGAATAAATTCTATTAACAATGTTGGTCCTGGTCTAGCCAAGATGATACAGAATTTATCACTTCAAATTATAAATGCTTTTGATACATCTTTTAAAATTTACATTAATTTTCAAGTGTGCAGATGACTTCCTAGAAATTATATTGAAAATTAAGTATAAAGCTATACTTACACATTAACAAAATACGAAAAGATAGCTAGTTGCATTGCAAATGACTCCATAAATCTCTCTCTAGAGATCATAGACCTTATGATTCATAATACAGCATTAAACATGATACTAGTGTCAGACTAAAGGGTTGTGCCACAGAAGGAAATACAAAGGACCTGGCTGGCTCAAGACGAGGATTACGTAGGTCGAGGCGACAGGAATTTTGTACTTCTTGTAGAGCTTCACTTTCACCTACGTCCATTACTCCGCTAATGTTCCGCACCTACAAAAATTCAAAAGGTTGCCCCTGAAAGCCAGACTGGCACAACACCGAAAGCTTTAAGCAGCTAGCAAATTCAACGCTATTTCAAGTTACCCAACTCAAACTGTGTTGCAAACCCACTTCTGAATGTGAGGAAATCAACATCATTATCCTGTTGTTTGCATTCCTAGCAAACCCTTCTCAAAATTCAGTACAGGTACATTACAGGCAAGTCACAGGTCTGGCTGCTCTGTCTTGGCTCCCTCCACACGTGGATGCATTAGCTGGGAAACCTTAGGCAGAAAAAGCCATGAGCTTTCTTCCCTGAACTCTTAAGACAGGGTTTCAACATCTCTAATTTAAAAAGAAAAATAATAGTATTAAATCTCATAGATTGGAAAGGTATGATGAATTTGAGCCTCTTCATAATGTCTGTCTATCACCTGATGAACTCGATATTATATAGATATTTTTGCAGATTAACTGGAATAGTAGAAATTTCCCTGATTTTTGTTCAACTAACATACCCCAAAAGGACAAGTGGAAGAAAGGCCACTGTGAAATATATGTTGTCTATAAGGCTTTGTGTATAATATCTAGTTATTTATCCCTGTTAATAAAAACAGCAGGAGGAAGCAGTCTGGAAATTTCAACAGAGGCATTTGAAAAAGTTACCACTGAGGGAGTCCTTATTCTTGTAGGGTCTCCTTCCCTCCTCTCCTCCCTCATCCTTTTGGATTTGCTTCTACCATTTACATTTGAAGCTCATTGTTATCTAGTTGTTGTGTTTATAGCCTGTTAAGTGATCTGGTCATGGCAGAAGCCTTTTGGATAGCAGCCCAATCCCATGACAAGGATTAAATTGATTTTCAGGAGTCAACATTCCTTACTGCACCAGCGCACACAGCCAGACTGTGAAGCTGGTACATCCGCAGTTTCTCCAAACCGTGAAGTGATTCTATTTTGAAGTCACTGATGTGGACTTATCAGATTACTGCAAAGAGAAAAAACTTCCAAAGAGCTTTGTCTGCTCTCTCTCACTTTCCTTTATTCTGCTAATGCTTTCTTGCCATCTTGATTTCTTTCACAGCATTTGGAATTAGTGAATTAGGTGCTTACATTCCCTCATCTCTCTCTCACTGAACAACAACAGCAACAAAAAAAACCCAACCAAACAAACAAAGAAAAATCCCACCCAAAAAATAAATAGCAGGGCACCAACTGTTCCTCTCTCCCTCTTAGTAAGAATCAAGATTCAGTTTGGGTTTTAATCTTACATTTTCCACTTCCCTGAAGACACGGAGAAAGTTCTCCCTTAACACTCCTTTCAGTTCAGTTTCATTCCATCCTCTTCTAAGAAGTTCCTCAATCAAAGAAGGGTATTTAGAGACATCTTCCAATCCCTCGGGGAAACTGTTGGCATAAGTCACACAAGAACATTCAACAGCCATCACTGAAAAAATTTAGAAAAAGATTTTTAATTAGTCTTTTGCACATGTTGACTTTTGGTGTGAGCTCACTTGGGACTCAGTTCTCCCTCTGAGAACTCAACTGACAAACAGAAGCAGGACTGGGACACAACAAAAGGTTTCATCTGCACATAGGATCCCATAAACAGAACAAAACTGTGTATTCTGGAATGAAGATGCATAGGCATAATATATAAGCATGTATATAATGTATAGGCAAAACAACAGCATGGGTAGATATTAAAACAGAACAAAAGGAAAAAAGAACCCAAAAGAAACTCATGGGTGCATTAATCCATTCTTTATATCTGGCCTCTAGAGGAAGAGGAAACAGCTGCATCACAGAACGGAGTTGGTGCAATGTACTTGTGTAACTGAGAACAAAAGGAAACCTGCAAACATATGATGAGCAGAGGAGTTGCAGGCAATTTTGTAGACTTTGTTGGTTGCAAAGTAGTTTTTCCAAAGAGAATATAATTAGAATAATAATATTGGATTCAGCCATTTAGGAAGTGAAAAGCAACCAATTCAGAGCCTTCTACTGAAGAAATTACAATAAGCAAAGTTGATCTATGTCTTGTACTAATTCTTGTCAGAATAAAAAGAAATAGAAGCTTCAAAACCTGCATTAAACAGCTGCTTAAAATTCTCTTTTCATGGGACGGTGACATTGTTTTGAGGTAACAAATATTTTTGTTATTTTTCTCTTCTGTGGATGTGTGGTGACAAGTATATCTCAAGAAATCTGTACTACCAGGAGTTAGGACCTTAACCACTCCACCACCAATTTGACTGATGATCTTTGAGAAAATTCATGCAATAAAATGTGTCCTTTTGTTGCAAACTTTGTTTTTATTTTGAACACTACAGCTTCAGACCTATGGCTAGCTGTCATGGGAGCAGACACACTGTATTTGTGATACTTTTCAGATGTGAGCCTGACTCTGGCTTTCATTCCTAAGCATGTCTGAAGAAAAAAAAATTAAAAGGAGATGATGAGTAAACCAAAAGATAAAAAGTGAAAATAAAAAAAAAAGTTTGAGGTTACACCAGCAAATGCCACCCAATTTGTATTTATTTCCTGTGCTGTAACAACACTAGCCCAAGAGTGAGAAGTTATGTAGGCTGTTCACCATTCTCTGCTTGCTTCAAATACTTCCCAAGTCCCAAAAGCAGGAGTGGTTTCACAGTACCAAAACACTTTGGGCTTTCCCCAAGGATAGTGGAGGAAAGAGTTTTGCAGCATCTCTCTAGGCTGACCATTTACCATCTAAAGGCTGAGGCAGCTTTTCTGTCATTCATCTATGGCTTTTGGAGAAAAACAACCTCTATCACTGTTTTTTTATGCACAAAACACCTTCTAGAACACAGAATTGCAGAGTTCACAGGGCATTAGGATCCATTTTCACATTTGTAACACTGCTTCATACAGTTCTATAAAGGAATTATGGTGCTCCTCTTTTATAAAGCTTGTTTAAGTGCTCATCCACAAGAGAACTTGATACCACTTTTTTAGACTGCCTTCTTTTGTTCCCCTTAAATGAATAAAAACCTTCATAATTTAAGGAGGAGATGTCAATGTATGTACAATTTTACTAACCGTGCCACTCCATCATAGTCACCACCAATTCCTATGGATTCTGAACCTGCAATCTTCTTCACATGATCAAAATGATCTGAAAGAAAATACCAAAGAAAAGAACATTTAAGCATCCAGCTAAAGAGCAATATTACAGTTCGCACCTACTGGAACAAGGCTGTTCACCTTGATTGTGGATTTTCAATCAAATCCTTTTAAAAAAGTCAAAAAATATTCCATCAGGCAGTAGTCTTCAAAATAACAGCTACACTGATGAAATGCATATGAGGAAAGAGACATAATCATCACAGCATATCTGTTCCCAATAAGTAGCCCATTTATACCAATAGAATTTTCACTATCCATTACATACTTATGTTTTCTGCTCTTAATGACATAGGCTTAAAGTGTTTTCCAGAAAGTAACAGTTACTTTGGGATTAATGTTTCTTGGCTCCTTTTGTAAGCATCATGTCCTGCAGCTACACTCACCTTGTATCTCTTGTTATTGTTTAATGACTATTAGCACCAAAAATGCCTAAAATTTGGCTAAGGTGTGGAAGGAATAAACAAGCATTTTTTATAACCTCAAAAATTATGCATACATCAGGAAAGTCCTAGAATTTGTATGAATTCATTGAACCGACAAAATCTACATTAACATCAAACCTGCAAGTGTAGAAATATTAACAACATTTCTGCCACAGGCCAGTACATCTGCATTGAAAGTCACCATGATAATTCCCTTGTTCTTTTTCTGAAAGATATGAAGAGATATAGGTGATGAGTGAACACTCATGTGCCCTGCAACCCTCATGGGCATCCTTCTACGTCCATCCATAAGTGAACACAGCAACACTCTGTAAGTCAAAGCTCAGATGGCAACACAAGGCTTTGCCTCCCTGTCCCTTCCCTTGGAGTCATTATTGTGATGGTTTTGGTCTAGGCCTTCCTGGTAACCAGAGAAGTGACCATGTTCCCAGTATTCCATACGATTTTTACATAAACCAGGATATAAAAAAGAGAGAGATTAGAGGTCTCGCACTCTTCTCTCCCGGGGAGGTTCAGGAGCAGTGGGTCCTTGTGTCAGTCTCGCTCATCTGGAGGCTGAGCCTGCAGTGACCGCTGCTCTGTCACATGGGAGGTTGGAGAGTGCTGGCCTTGTGATCTTGTTTCTCTGAGGGACATGGTGAGATTTGTTTTGCTAGGCATTTTGCTAGTTCTTGGTTTTGATTGTGTATATCTGTTCTGTGTCCCTTTTTGTCCCTTTTTCCCCTTTTCCCCTTTCCCTTTGGGGGTGTTTAGATTCTCTTCACTGTGTACATAGTATTTTAATTGTATATGACTGTAATATATGTAAGTATGTATATATTTTCATATAATTAGATTGATTTTGAGTTCTTCAATCTTTATAGGTTTTTTTTTCCTTTGCCCTAAGGGGAAGAAGGGAAGGGGAAGGAGTTGTTACTGTGGGTTCGGGCATTTGGCGGGGAGCCAGGTCTGAACTATCACTATTATACTCTCATGTAGACTGAATCAGCAGAAGTGCAGTGCCTACATCACACAAACTCAACCAGAATTTCAGAGTATTTGCAAACGCTTCATTTTTGTAGTTGAAGACTGAAGACAACCCAAAGAAAATCTCCATGACTTGAATGCACAAGTTTGCCTCAGCCTAGCCAAACACTGCCATTAAACCAAAAACAAAAACCCCAAAGAAGCAAGACCAACAAATACCTTCCCTCAAAAAAGGGCAAAACAAAACCAAGAACGATACTGCTCACCAGTTGCTGGAGGATATCATCGGGGACATTTCTTGAGTGATTACAAACAGAAAATGCTGATGAATGGCTGAAAATTACTGGTGCTTTTGAGATACTCAGTGCAGCTTTTGCTGTGGAATATGAAGTATGAGATAAATCTATCAGCATACCCAGGCGATTCATCTCCTTTACCACTTCCTAAAACAGATGTACAGAAAACAGCGTCAGTATTAAGTTTCCTTAAAGGAAACTGTTTAGTTGATATCTGTAAACAGATAGACTAATTCTGCAGCTGTCAGCTAGTTGTAAGCATGCTATGCCAATATTGGTTTCTCTATACCTATTACTTTAATAGTAATTTATTCAGTCACAATTAGCTAGCACACCACCACATGCTCAAAACTTAGAAAACTTAGTCAATCTAAAATAAGTAATTTGAACTGTTATTCACATCTCACTGATTCCACATATGAATTCATACATCTGATCTGAATTAAAACAGTTGCTCTAATTAAATCTAGTGCTTCTTTTACCCTAAAGAACATAGCAGGGAATTTGGTTTGACTGAGCCCTGATCACCTCCTAACTATCAAGAACTTCCAGTAATTAATTTTTAATGACAAGTTGCTTTTGAAAAGATAAGGCCAGAAGTTGTTAGCTGCATGACAGATTGCCCTGGTTAGCATTTGAAAGAGATTCTTACTTGGCCAAATGGAGTCAGACCAATAACATTAGGATAAAAGTTGTGTATTCCTTTAGATGATGATTCAGACCTTAAAAAGGGGAGGGAGGAGAAACATCATATTGTTATGGAGACTACAGTGTCAGCAACTGAAACCTCTTACACTATGCACAATCAAAATGTTTACCATATCACATAGCCAAATGTGGGAATAATGAGCTACGTAATAAGTATCTTGTTTGGGCAGTGCTTTTTTTGTTCATAACTGTTTTCAGTTTCATGAATGTTGATGTTTGTGAAGCAATGCAGGACAAGCAGAGAGGTGATTGTCAGAAATTTTCTGATTAAAGAACCTTCTGTGGGAGAGCAAAGAGACACTGCAATGTCAGTTACCCACCAGCCCACTTGTCAGCCCTTTGTACCCAATTCCTCTGTCTCTCAGTCAGTGCAAGAAGGTATTTTGTCAATCCAGCAAAGAGTAGGTGCTAATATTCTGATACGGGAACTAATTACCTATCTGTGTAGCACCATATGGGACCTGCACTTTGGAGGTGGCCAGAGAGGGCAATGTTGAAGGCTGCTGACAGCTGAGTTCTTACATAGCATTTACTCTCTTTTATCTACCTCATATGCATTTTTAGTACTTTTCTTTTTGTCTGTTTTGACCAATGTAACTTTCCTAATATAGCAAAGGAATAGGAAATTTATCATCTTTGTGTTGTTAACAAGTTTAAAAGTGTCCAAACTGTCATCATTACAAGCCCTACATAACAGATGTATTCTCCCGCTTGACACATGGCAAATGATTTACCCTCCAAACCTATAATCCTTGACTTGATTCAGAGTCTTTCACAGGTTAACTCTGTGGCTGAATCCATATTTCTCCCATCATGAAGCTGCCACTCCTTTGCATTAGACACGCACACAAAAATTGCACATTAGTTACCAAGGCGTATTGCAAGAATGCGTTAAAGTCATGTAACGAACACCCAAGTCATAATACATCCTCAGTGCTGCCAAACTGCTGTCAATGGAGTGGCCACCTTCTATTCCAATCAAACACGCGATCCTTCTGCTTTCAGAGATACCTGGAAATAACAAAGGGAGATAATACCAAAGTAATATCATGACAGAGAAGAAGCCAGCACTACTGAGCAACAATTGTTTTTGGAAATTGCAAACAACGATACTGACATTTTCATAGAATAGGAGCTTATAGTAGTACATGTTTATCTGGCAAATATTCTCACTACTGCAGCGGACCTGGATGGTGCACAGTCCATTGCTGCAGCTCAGTGGAAAAGTTGAGGTAAAGTTACTCTTTAAAGCAGGATAACTTGCCTGCTTGCTGCTCTCTGTCCTTTGTACATACCTCCCACAATCTCATTTTTACAGTTCTTTTACAAGAAAGAGCATCACCTTGGGAAGTTGTCACAAGTTCCAGCTCTTCATAGCTGTTACACATCCTCTTGACAACATCAATTTGCTCTAAAGTCAGACGCACAGCATCCTTGTTTTGAGCACTGCAGAGAACATACACTGACCAAAACTGAAAGAGACATTGACAGGTAAACTAGATAACTTGTGCTTTGACTTGGAAACTTCCATTTGCTAATAGTTCACGAGCACAGACCAAAATAATTTCCTACAGTTTGCAAGGGAGTTGCCACTATAGTTTTTCCCCAAAAGAAGACTTATGATGCAAGACAGTAGCATCTACTCCAGACATGATTAAAGCCTCCTGACACGCCCAGCTAGTGCACAGTACATGCAGGAAAGCAGATGTAAGCTTCCTTTAATTTATATATCACAAACAAATGCTGCTGTTTTGACTAAGGGTACTTGAATTATAAAACATAAACTTTTGAAATGTTATGTAACAGTGTTGGGGGCTTTTTGGCTTTATTGTATTTTTCTTTTTCAATATAAAGAGCCAAAATCAAGGCCAGGAGTACTTGTGTGATTGGGAAGGAGGCAAATGTAAAAATATGGTCTCAGACTCACAACCATGGCAGTACATACCTGAGCTCCCACGTAACCAGCCTGAAGTTTTACAAAGTTTGTGTGGGTCTTGTTGAGTTCTCTTAAGTTGACTCCACTGATTCTATTTTGGTAAAGTATTCTCAGTTGCAGTACAAAGTCATTGTGGCTAGAATTGAAAACAAATTGGGCTTGTGATAGAAATAAGATGTTCCCTTTCTAAGTCAAATGTTATTTCTTCCACTTCCTTTAGACCCTTAATTGCCAATAATCCTTACAGCAATAGATGCTTAAAAGTCTCCCTTCTTTTCTACCTTTCCTGCTTCTCACCCCACCCCACTAGTGTGCAGGTTGGGGGTGTACCTTACTTTGGGAGGGGACACAGCTAAGAAAGCTGGACCCAGCTGGCCAAAAGGATATTCCAGACCACACAGGTCATGCTCAGCATATAAAGTTGGGGAGAAGAGGAGGGAAGGTGGGGGACATTCAGAGTGATGGTGTTTGTTGTCACAAGAAACCATTATGCTTGATGGAGCCCTGCTTCCCGGCAATGGCTGAACACCTTAGTCATGGGAAGTAGCGAATTAATTCCTTGTTTTGCTTTGCTTGAGCGTGGCTTTTGCTTTCTGTACGAAACTGTCTTTACCTGAACCCATAAGTTTTCTCACTTTTCTGATCCTCTCCCTCAGAGGGGCAAGTCAGAAAGTGGCTCTATGGGGTTTAGTTGCCAGCTGGGGTTAAACCATGACACCTGACCAGAAAAATCACAAAGGTATTTAGAATAACCCAATCCTATAATAAGTACCCTCTGAACCAAAATTCCTTCCCAATACATTTTTTTTTTTTTTTTTTTTGCAACAGGAGCTAAGTGCTACGTGCTGGTAACAGCCTATGTCTCTACTGATCCAAACACACTTCAGCATTTCCTCCTTACTTGTCAGGATTCACAAAGAGGGTTTAGTTGAACATATTTGATATACCCATCGATTACACGTGCATCTTGCATCAGCTCAATAGCTCTCTCTCTCATTGATTTCTCATAACTTAATGGCACAATATCAAGAAAGAACATCAACAGCCACAACAACTTTGTTGTATTTCTCTTCATTTCCATTTTCGAGTTTGCTAAAGCAAAGAGATACCACAATTATTCGCTGATGACAATGAAACAGCAAAATTCCCAGTCTGTGGAGGCTGGAGAGCTGAAATGCCTCTCCTTCTGGTAAGGCTGGTGTGAATTCTACGGTAGGAAAGAAAAAAATAAAGAAATAATAGTAAACAGAAGGGAAGATAGCATTGGAAACTGTGCAATCACTTCTCCCAAAGATTTTAAGATCTCTGGCTATTGTGCTTTTGTACATATAACCACTCCTTAAACTCTGCTACTACCTCCAGCTTACTGCTGAAGAGAACCAACTCCTCAGTCAGAGCTGGCAGGGTGAGCCTGACCTCCCAAAAAGCCAGAAATTAACTGCTTCTGAGTAAACTGTCTTCTTAAAACAAAGAGCACATCAGAGTATTTTCAGAGGAAATCTACTGAAATCTAACACTTTCCCAAACCTATACGTCCTCAAGGACAATATGTGCCAAACTTGAAAGGGTCACTTTATTTCCATGAGGAAATGGGTATGACAACAACTTCAAGAGTAATCAGAGCACCTCCTGCACTTTTATAAATACAGTACTCAAACACTTGGACAACAGTCTTTCATGTGTCAGTAAAAAGGCATTTTTTCCAAACAGATTAGAAATAACTCCTGTTCTATGTAAAGTAAATGTAAGATTTTCTAGGAGGAGAAAATACCCTTACAGAGAAAAGATTGGGTTCACCCCCACCCCATTCAGAGTTATTGGCAGCATTTGCTATAAAGCTCCTGATGAAAGAAGAAGGTTCATCCCCTCCACAGTCCAGTTATGCTGAGATCTTGTAGATAATCCTAGTGTAAATCTGAATTACCTACTTCAGAACACTGCAGCAGCTTAGTTGCAACACCACAGAGAACACCAAGTGACCAGAACCCGAGGTAAAACTTCCTTGCTAACCATGGACCAAAGCATGGATTCTCCCTATTCCTGAAGTAATAATTAAATATAATTAGTAAAACATAAATATTAAACATACTTTTAGGAGCAGAACACATGCATCATACTATGAAGTATATTTTTGAGGAAATATACTGATATATATATACACTTTGAAATTCACCTTGTCATTAGGATAGTCCTTCAAATCTTTCTCAATTTTTGCTTGAAATTCTTTCTGCCATCACCAGCTCTAAATCATCATTCCTGACATGTCAGGTTTATCTGTTCTCTTGATTGGAAACCACCTTAGTGCTATAGTACAGATTTCCAACCTGCTATTGCTTCACTGCCTATGCAAAGAATGTAATGAAGTGCCACCAAGCGATGAGAAAACATGATGCTATTAAACTTATTGCTTCAAACAGTGATAAAAGGAAATAAATACAGTAATGTTTGGAAATCATTTCAGGATCTCCAGGGAAGAGAAAAGAACAAGCAGGATAGCTTGCTCCAAACTTCCTGGGGAAAAGGAATGCCCTAGAGGTAACTACAGTATTGCCATACACAGACAAAATGTGTTGCCCACATTTTCCAAATTAAAAGAGAGCACTTTGTTTTATTCTAGTCATGCCATGCAAAGGAAAGATTTTGAGAAACAGTGACTACTAGAAACACAACCGTCCTCAAAATCCTTCCTCGGATAGAAGTTGTAGGAATAGGTGCACTTTCAGAAGAGTTTGTAACAAGAAGGTCAAACTCTTGGAAACACTTAGGAAGCCTTTTTTCTTTTTCCCTTCCGTGTTTCAGAGAAAGTTGCAGGGAGAGCTGTGAGTGAGATCTGTCTCTCTGGAATACTGGAGAGATAACGTTCCTTCGCAGACATGTGCAGGGCCCCCTCAAGCCAAGGGAGGGGGAGGAGAGAGAGAAAATAAAATGTGCTGAAAGAGCGCCGGAACTTGCCTTTCCCCTGAGGCCCGGCGCTGTCTTGGGGCACTGTGGAGTTTTTGTAAGTTTTTAGTGTCCTTGCCTTGAGAATAAACCTTTTTTGAATGGTTTCCACTCCCTTGGCATTTCTGGGGGAAAATACCTGCGTATATTTACTTTACAGGGGTACAGTCTTGGAAGTTTTTCTTCCCTAAATATGCATCAGAAATATGCGTGCATTGTGAGACCCAAAAACTTTAATGGAACAGGACTTCTACGAAACTGTAAAGATTAGAGAACAATCAGAAGTTGTTTCTTTTCTGCTTTGTAGCACCCATAGAGATTTCCCTCAAATGTCAAAGCACAAATACAGACTTACCCTTTTACCACAAATGTAGACTTTGTTACCACAGTGGGAAAAAAAAGACATGTATCTCTAATATAGAAAATGTTAAATTTGTCTGTGGCAGCTCAGCATGCAAAATGTTAAGAAGAAAAGGTAAAAAAACTGCCCAAGCAACAGAATTCTGACAAGTTAGTACCACAAATATAAGTTAGTTTTTGTAGGCATGTTTTGGTTTCAAATTCCTCAAACCAAAATGCAGGTCAGATCTACAATCTGAGTCTCCAGAACTCAACCAAATGCCAACAAAACAACTCCAAAGGGAAAACTAAGATTTTACATCTTATTATCTGCTACTGGCCTTGTATAGGATAACTGCTATTCCAGAAATCCACATAATTTGTCAGTTCAAAATTCTTAATGAGAAAGTAGCAAATTTTGTTCACATAATAAGACTGTTCTGATACTATAAAAACTGTTAGATAGTGTAGATTTTGGTTCAAATATATACTGGTTTTCAATCTGTATGAACTCCATAGCAATTTTCAGGAAGATTTTTAAGCAGTACATGTTCTTCAAGTGGTTTGGCTACTAAAAGAAATTATATTTATCTATACATTACCAAATCTCTATTCTGCCTATATTACAAAAATGCAAGCATACATAAAAATAAGAACATGGTATATTAGTACTCCTGTTTAAACAACATTTAAAATACAAAACTCACACAGCTTTTTTTCCATGCTGACTTAGCAGAGTTAAAAAGTGGAAGTTAGCATTGCATTTACAGCTTTTTTGTTGTTTGTTTATCTAAAAGCTCCCTGGAGCAGTTTACCTTCTTAGGATAATGCAGCTGAGTTGAAATCCACATTCCACTGTCTTGGATCCAACAGTTAAAGTTTGGCACCGTGTCTGCCTGGCATCAGAGCAGCAAGAAAGAAACGTCCTCTATTTCTTTAGCTCACATCACAGACGTTCGGAAATTGCCCCTCTCAGAGATGCAAGGTCTGTGAACGAGCTTTCAGCTCAGCTCCACCCACGTGGGAACCCACAAGTCTTGTGCTGTGCTGTGTTAGAAACCAGGCATTTCCTCCCTCTGGTAGCAGCCTGACTGAGCAGTCCCTAGTACAGCTGTTAGTGCATACTAACAGATGAGGTATTTTAAATTATATTGTTCAGAAATAGGTGCCTCTCGTCAGAGAGTAATTAAGGTTGGAAGGGATTTCTGGTGGGATGTCACCTAGTTCAGCCACCTGATCCCAGGTAAGGTAACATCAGGTTGCTCAGGCCTTCATCCAGTGGAAGCTTTGATGTCTTCAAGTAAAAAGATTATACAAACTTTCCAGGCCCCTGTTCTAGTGCTTGCTCATTCACATTGACTATACCTAAGCCAATAAATATCTACCTCTTGTTACCCATACCTGTTGTATTTTAATCAGGACTTACAGTGCCATTGCATGGTATTCGTAAAGGTCAAAATGTTCACAAGGTACAGGTGACCTTTTAAAAAATACTTATGTCTCTGAACTGACTGGGAATTCCCACTCCCTTTGTGGGAGCTGAAAGTCTGGAAACAAAGATATATGTGCAAAACCATCATGCTAAAGTTTCAGAAGAAGTAAGGTTTGCTTATTGTAATTGTTATTGCACTTCATATTTTGTACAGAAAACCGAAAGGGCGTTATGCTTTTGTTTATGATTTGATTGCAGAGAAATGAACAAATTTCATGAGCAAAACTCCCATAGACCTGTTGTACAAGTCATGTCTTAACTGGAACATACGTTCATCATCAAGCCCCTCGTTCCCACAAATCAGAAAACCTAAACAGAAACCCCCACATCACTGGGAATTCTGATGAACTTTGCTAATTTGATGAACTTCACTTATAAACATTTATCATTCACTCCGGTGGACTGAAGAACCCTGAGCAATAAAAATGGAGTGTCAAGAGAAAAGACAAATATTTTCTGTATCTAATCTGAAGCTTGATCCAGGCCAGAGGCATTTTTATGCCTATGGCAGGAAACTATCTTGCATATTTCATTTAAAGCAGTAATTAACAGGTTCAGATTAATTATCCATTTGTGGTCTAGCTCATGTTTTATTGTTAATTTTAAACTTTTCAGATTCTCATCCTTATCTTCTAAAGTAAATAAATATCACGTAACCATCATTGCTTGCAATTTATTTTTCCTATTTTCTGAATTTTCTCTCCTGGCAAAGTCAAGTTTAATCTCTGATCTGATTTCTACCTGAAACTCTATGTTTCTGCATGCCTCCAGAAAAACTAAACTCACCAACTCCTTGTTCAAGAACAGTTTTTGCTCCTAAAATGAAATGAGTTCACACTTGGAGGGGGTGGTGCTGGGAGGTTCTTTGGTAGTTTTAATCTGTTTAAATCAGCATGTTTGCAACATATTTCTCAGATAAGATCTTGTGATAAATATTAATCTAAGCTTGGGAAATCAAGAGGTTAAGAACCAACTCAGTAAAAACCCTCTTTTTTTCCCCATGTTGCTCTGCCTTGTGGGTGCCCGAAGCTGTCACAGTTTCACGACTTAATCTGACCAGCATCCTGAAGACTGTTCAGGTGATGCTGTGTTCTTTCAGGATATGTAAGTACAGAACCACACCAATTGGCACCTGTTACCAAATGCAAAAGAAATAGGAAGTACAAAGATAAGGTTTTCTCTTCACAGAAAAAAAGGCTCTATATGAAGCACGTCAAGATTCAACCAAAGGTCCTAAGAAGGAAGCTAAAGCTGAACGTTTCCTAGAGCTGAAAGCAAATGGCCCATAATGAGTGCAGATACCCTTCAGGATGAACACAAATGAGTACTATTCTGCCACCCATTAATATCTCTTGTCAATAACTTTTTGTAAAGATACCAACTTTGCTGTCAAAACTAATTTCTGTACTTTCTTGGAAAGAAAGATGGAGAAAGCATCTGTAGGGGGAAAAAAAGGAAAGCTGCAATAAGCTTATCTAGTAACCTAAACTATGCTTATTTTAAAATAATAGTAATATTTACAATCGATAATGCCCAAATAGTGAGGCAAGCCAAACAAAGTGTTTGTTTAGCTATATGTTTGTTCTACAAAGGTATCAGGTATCCAGTTCAACTCTTGATTCAAGGAAGGTAAAAGTTCTTGCCACAGTGTGGCAGGAGTTTCCCAATTAAAATCATATTTAATCTGTAATTTGACAGATTGCTAATTGGTGGGACTAGAGACTCTTTCTGAGAACCAGAATGCAAAACTAGCTTGCTTCAGATGGGTTGGCTTTTTTATTTGGAAGTTGCTTCCTCACTCAAGAAAATAAAATAAAAAAAATCTTTTTTTAAGAGCAATAGAAGAGGTCACAGAAGACTGTGGACAGCAGAAGTTGTTTCCTACTCAGTTGGAGAATTTTAACCTAAAAAGGCTTCCAGAAACGTTACCAGAAAAAAGGTACTTTCCCCACTCGGAATTGATCTCAATGTAAACACTCTTTTCTGTTTAAAACCAAAATTCTTAGAGCTCTGGTTCTGCTACTTCCCACTCCAGTTTTTCAGGAAGAGTAGATCTATTTATAATTTCATATCTATTTAAAGTAGTAGCTGCCCTTGTGACATTAGGCACCCACAGCCACGCAGGGCAGCAAGTTCCCTTGGGGCCACGTTTCCTGTTTAGCATGGGTTTCTGAGAAGAGCCAGTCCTTTTGGTATCAGTGAGAAAACCAAATTTGGAGCAAGTCTACTTAGTCAGTTTCATTTTTGCTGTCTAATTACAGGTTGATACTTTTTGTGTTTCAAAGGCCTAGCTCTGAGTTTTGTTGATGCCTAAAAGTCATCATCATTGCTTGATCTGCAGATGACATTCAGGTAATCCCTGAGCAAGACTTGAGTCCTTAATCATTCCTCTGCCTCTTTCACTGGAGCTCCTGCCTGAAATATAGCAGCTACACTGTTTTTGGAGATGTTTTACCCTGTGCTCACAGCTGACAGCTCTACTGGTGAAGGTGTAAGTGTAGCCCTAATCTAAATCTTTTGGTGATATAAAGTGACCAATGTTCATGAATGCAGCACTGCAAGTTACAGTTACAGTTCTGCGCCTTGGCCAATGTAACTTTTTTTTTCATTTTTGTTTACTCTCAGAATTATTCTGAGGAACTGGAACATCACAAAGCTCAGGAAGGACCAAAACATTTCATCCAGTGCAGTCACTCATACAGTGCTATCAGCAGCAAGAAGGTGCAACCAGGTTACAGTGATCACTGATGCTTAAGTCTGTCTACAGAGAATGCTTCACATGACAACAGCCACACTGTGGTAGCAGAGGATGGTATCTTCTGGATTAAAAAAAGCAATTAACATAACATAGGTGTATGGGAAAAGTTTCAAGTGTTCTGTCTGCCACTGACTCTAAACTGCTTTCCTACATTTCTTTGCTTTAGAGCTCTTATAGTTTGCTACTTTCTCTGCCAAATTATAATTACTTTAAATTGTGCTCTCAAGACATAACAAAATCCCAAAGGTAATTCTGCATAAATGTCAACAGTGGTACATAGTGGATTCTACAACAGTAATGCATCTAACAAGTCATATGCTTAAGCCCAAGTTACAGAACAAAGGAGAAAAGCAGTAAGCTAAATGTGAGTAGGGCAAACAGAAGGTCTAATATAGTTGTTATACCTCTCTATACCACAACATAGCTACAAATACAATGGACCTCCATTATATGGTAGATTTCTACTGTATTTACACTGAAACACATTCATCCTTATACCAGCTTTCTAAATAATCAGCTTGTCACCTCATTAGCAATTCCTAAAGAGTCATGGAAGGACTTCTGTTTGCTGTGTATCACAACCAGCTGTATCAAGCACACATACAAAGAGGGTTTATCTTCCTACCCCAGCAGTATAATGAACCTAAATGCAGCATGGAAATAAATTGTCTAGCTACGCCTCTTGTCCAGAATACTCTGAACAAACTGGAAACTGGTTTAAAAGCAAACTGGCAGGAGAAATTAACCCAACTCAAAGGAGATGTGTCAGACACACAGTGTTGAACTGGTCCCAGCTGCTCTAACTAGGACATAAGTAAAATCACTCATTAAGTCTGTCAGAGGTTTTCAGAGTAATTATTAAGTCAAATCTAAAAAATCTAAAATTTGCTGCAATTAAGTTAGCTGCTTCAGAATCTGACATGAAGTGTAATCATGTGCTCTTAAACATCCAGGGCTGTGGGCAAATAAAAGATCCTAGATATATTATTAATTCTTACAGAAATGTTAAGAAACTTTTAAGGATCTTTGTCTTGGGATGTCTTTGTTGGATCAGCAATTGTACCAACTTAGCACTCCACCACTAATGTGTAAATTGGGCTCACAAAAAGTTTCAGGAGAAAGAGGAGGGGAGCTGTCTGGGGAGAACATGTATACAAGTGCATTCCAGGAAGCTGTGGAATCTGCAAAAATGTGGACTTTGTCAGATTACTCGAGTGGTAGGAGGCATTTTTCCCTCTGGCTGTGATGCCAGTTGACAGAGGTTGTCCTAGGGTACCTTGCTAGGCACTGGGCCATGTGCAACAGGAGTATAAAGACAGAGATAGAACTCATATGGAGTCGTAACACCCAGAAAGTCTAAAATAAGAGCTACGCAGAAGGTAGAAGATGTACAGACAAGAAGAGAGTAGTTAATTATGTCTGTAGACGGTCATTAAGATGTGAATAATAAGTGATGCAATGTTCAGTTTGGGAAAAGCTACATACACATTTAGCTCACTACCTGTGATAGGGTCTCTAACGCTCCTTGAAGGCTTTGCTACAGTATTTACCTATTAGGCAGTAAAACCTTCCACATGACGTGTCAGTGATGTGGCTCTCTGCACTCAGTGGCTTTGTATCAGCTTATATATCCCAGGGTCTGAATGTCCGTGTACTCCTTTGTGTAATTACTGGTATTAATCACTGGCTCCAGCAACTGTCTCTTGGTGAGCAACAGTAGGAAAGTGGCATTTCTCAATATATGCTTAAAAGAACTCTGGTTTTGTTTGAAAGCAATGTTTACAAAAGTTTTTTTTGTAAATAGCGTAGTTTCAGTCTACCTACCCATGGATTTTTACTGGCCACTTTAGCGTATATATGCCTAAAGATTTGTAATTTGGTTTTTTTTTTTGTTTCAGGTTTGGGTTTTTTTTCTTCTTTTTTTGACAAACTGTTGGGATCAACACTGCCCTAGCAACAGTTTAGGGCACTTGTAGCAAGGTCAAGGTTACTGTTTGTAAATACATAAAGTGCATATTACTTCAAAATTAGGAAGCATATGGCTGATAGAACTTTATTTCACTGTATTGTCTAATTTGGTAATTCTGTGTGCTGCAATCTAGACTACCCTGTTCATAGATTGTAAAAAAGTGTGTTACAGAAGTTAAACGACAAATTATGCACCTAAAAACATAACAGATATATCCAAATATAACCTAGTAGAACAACTCCACTGTCTTTTTTTACAGCCACCAGAACACATACAAATAATTTTTGTAACGTGGTTCTTAAATACAGTTTTTCAGCAGTTCAAGGAGACCTAATGCAATGTAAGATGCATATCACAAATGGAGATAGGATCTTCTGTAAAATATAATACTAGATTGTCCCCAGAGATTTACTCTACTCCTATACATGAACAGTAAGCTTCAGCTTATGGACATATAAATTGCCTGATTTGTAGTTAATTGAACTACAGATGAAAGGCAAGTAGTGCTTGCAATGAATAGGTCCAAAATATCAAGGTTTCCAGACTCCAAATGGATCACTCTTTCACTGTATTTCTAAAAATTGGGAGTTATTGTATTAATAATTTTACTGATTTGTAACTTCCTCTGAGAACCCCTTAACTGTGCAAAATGAGCAGAGCACGTGTGTACAAAAGGAAAAGGTCCTGTAGCCTGAACCTTAGGTGATTACCTGTGCAAGTTTTCTCTTTGCTTAGCTCTTACTCTTAGGATACTATCTCCAGTCCATTATTTCCTCAGAAACCAATTATTTAGATACTATGCTTGATGATCCTTTTTTTTTACCAGGCTTGTTATTTCTGCAATCTGAGTCTTAGCACAGGCTAAATTTGATAGCATGGGAAAAACAGCCACTAAAAGGAAGGGCTGTGATACATCACTGCAACAGAAATCAGACCTACAATACTATTTTGTGTGGTTATTTACCGTGGATACAAACTAGCAAGTAGATATGAAATCACTTCAGCCTCACTTCAATCCTCTTGGTTTAAAGCAAAATAGAACAATGGCACAACACTCAAAAGGAATCCTGCACTCACTCTGTTACTTGTGAGTCACTAGAACTTGAATCTATGGACTCCTTTAAGAGAAGACATTTTGGTTTTTGGAAGTTAGGGGGTTTTTGTTTGGATTATTTTTTTCTACAGTCAGTTCAGACACTAGACATATTACTGTAGCAGGCAAAAAAAAAAGAGGAGGAAACGCTTAAGGGCTTTTAAAATTTTATTTAATATAACATGATAGAGCAAGATCCCCTTCCTCAGTGGAAGGCAACCATAAAAGGGCAAATTAAGGCCTTGAAAGAGCCTCAAGCTTTATTGTGTGTTCTCATCCCCACAGAACTTTAAAGGTACCTGGTCTAATATTCTATGAACAAACTGCTATGCCACAAGAAAATCAAATGTCATTTGTCCTTTAGTCTTTCTACGTGTATCCATAATACGTCAAAGTTATATCAATTTTTTTTCCTGCCACAGTAGTAATTTTTAAGTTTTAATAATGAATGTTTAGCTGCTAGTGGTGGGCAGCAACGAAATGTAACAGAGCTGTGTATCATACAGGCACATTTTCATTCTGATTTGGATTTAAGTTGCAAGTCTCAACAAAATGAAATCAACTGATGAGGTCATTCTTCAGTGCTCTCCAAAAGCATTGTTACTCACTGGCTTCCTTTTGCAAAGCCGTGAGTAGCGATGGGTATGGAAATGACTACTGCAGCTTCCAGAACAGTGCGCAAAGTTAACCTGAACACCTGGTTCTGAAGCTCAATTCTCAATTCTTTCAGTCTGTTTTGCACACAGCAGCTCATTCACTCAACCTTAAGGACTTCAAGGTGAGTCCCTACCAGGCCACCTCGTACTGCCCGGCAACTTGAATCAACCTCCTTTAGGTGAAGGTTTATTAATGGACGAGTCCATTCCCAGGAGGCCTGTCCTTTTCCGGGCTGCAGTCTCTATTTTCCGTACCAGGTCCACATCCCACCGATGGGTGACAAAACTAACCACAACTCCAAGTGCCTTGCTTCCAACCCGTCCAACTCTCCCCACGCGGTGCAGATAGTCCTGCAGGGTGCCTGGGAAGTCATAGTTGACCACGAGCTGCACGCTGCTGGTGTCCAGACCCCGTGAAGCAAGGTCAGTGCAGACAAGGACAGACACATCACCCTTCTGGAAAGAGGCAAAGATGCCAGCTCTAGCAGCTGCTGACATCTGTCCCTGCAGCCTCAAGTGCTTGATTCTGTGGTCATCCAGGATATAGCCCAGCCAGTTGACAGTGCTGGCACTGTTGCAGAAGATGAGAACAGCCCCGCCAGATGATGGGTGCTCCTTTAACAGCTGCAGCAGCTCAGGCAGTTTGTCCCGGCCTTTGAGGCGGATGAACTTCTGCTGGACGTGAGGCGGCAGGCGGTGCAGGCTCCGGGTGGTGAGGGTCACAAACCGGCCCACGTCTGTGAACTTCGCCAGCGCCTCACTGAGCCCCGCGGGAAAGGTGGCTCCGACCACCACCACTTGGGTCCTTTCCTCTCCCGGTCCGGCCGGCCCGGGGGCTCCAGCGGCCAGCGGCGCGTGTGCCAGGATCTCCTCCAGCAGTTCGGTGAACGACTCGTCCATCAGCGTGTCCGCCTCGTCCAGCACCATCCAGCGCAGCCTGGCCAGCGCCAGGAAGCGCCGGCGCAGCGCCTCCCGCAGAGCCCCCGGGGTACCGAGCAGCACGGCGGGGCCCGGCGGCGGCGCCCGCAGCTGCCTGCGCAGCCCTCCCGCGGCCCCTCCGCCCGTCAGCCCCCGCACCACCAGCCCCGCGGGCCCGCACAGCGCGGCCGCCACCGCGCCCACCTGCGCCGCCAGCTCCCGCGACGGCACCACCACCAGCCCGCTGGGAGCCGCCGGCCCCCCCGGCCCCGCCGGCCCCTCAGGGCGGCAGAGCAGCCCGTCCAGCAGCGGCAGCAGGTACGCGAGGGTCTTCCCGCTGCCGGTCTCGGCGGCGCACAGGGCGCTGCGGCCGCGGCGCAGCGCGGGGATGGCGAGGCGCTGCACGGCCGTGGGGCGGCCGATGGAGAGCCGCTCCAGCCCGGCCAGCAGCGCCGGCTGCAGCCCCAGCTCGGCGAAGGTCGGGCCCTGTCCCGCCTCGGCCGGGGGCGCCTGCAGCGCGGGAGCCGCCTCCCGTGAGGGCTCCAGCTGGAAGTAATCCCCGCACGCCTTCCTGTGCTTCCAGCCCGCCGACACAAGCGGCGGCTGCTCCCAGCGCCCCACCGTCTGCCAGCGGGGCTGGCTGAGCTCCGGCCGCCGGCTCCGCAGCAGTAACCTCCCGCGAGGCGCTGCCGTCGCCGCCTCCCCGTGCCCGCGCCGCCGGCGCTGCGCCCCGCGCTGCAGGCGCACCCGCAGGGCCCAGGGGATGCGCACCACGGCCCCGGGGGGCTCCGCGCCCGCCGCTGCCGCCCCGGTGCCCGCGGGCCGCCTCGGCAGCAGCAGCGACAGCGCGGCCGCCGCCCCGGCCCGGCCCAGCGCCATCGCGGCTCCCCACGTGGGGTGGTGGCGCTGCCCGATGACGCCGTGGAAGAGGCGCTGCCCTCGGTACTGCCCGCCCCGCAGAGCCGCGGCGGAGCCACGCGAGGACGGTGAGCGGGGCCGGCGGGGCCGCTTTCCCCGCTGCCGCCTGAGAGCTGTCCCCGCGGCACCAAACCGGACCCTGGGGGCTCTGGCGGAGGCGGCCGGGCCCCCCTCGCTAGGGGGAAAGAGCTGGTGTGGCGGGGAGCATCTCTTAGTTCCGCTGGGCTCCCTCACGGCGGGGTGAGCGGCCGACCTGGCTGCCGAGGGAGCCCTGTCGGGTGTGACGGGGCACCCGCCGCCCCTTCCCGCCAGAGGACAGATCTGGGCCTTCTGCCGCTAAGAAATCGACGTTCCATGGCTGCCCTTGGTTTTCTCTTCCAGGTAGTACGGCAACAAGAATGACGGTGAACCCACCCCTGTGTTTTAGAGGAAAGAAGATCCTGGCTCCAATGGTACGAGTGGGAACATTGCCAATGCGTCTTCTTGCCCTGGACTATGGTGCTGATATCGTGTACTGTGAGGTATGGAGGATGAGCAGATGAGGCAGTCTTACCTGTTCTCCATTATTATTAAGAAAAGTAAAACTAGACTTTGTTTATTGTAGGATTTGTTCTTTTTGCACATATTTGTCGATTAAAAAATTTGGGGAAAGAAGAATCTATGGCTTTAAGGCATTTCTCTTTGAGAGTTCTCAAGTTATGGCAAATCTGTATCTTAAGCCTATTCAAAACTCTCAGTTCATTTAGACGAAACACTAAGGTTTTCCTCATGTTGTACTGTTATTTGGGTTTTGTTGGGTTTTTTTAGTATTTTTATTTTGGTTTTTTTTTTGGAGCAGAGTCAGAACTTTGATATAAGTTTTAGACTGACCTTCTGTCTCACCTGATTAGTTTTGTACATCCATATATATCGCCTTCACAGTGCCACAGTCCTTCTTGCTTAACTGCTTTTCTCAAAGCTGGCTAAAATTGAGACTCCAGTTTGCTGCAGATCCTATTGGTAGGACTGCTCTGTAACTTAAGGTACTTACAACCTAAACTGTTCTGTGATTCAGTACTCCTATGTTCTTATGTTCTGTCAATACTTTGAAACTTTAGCGTGTTGTGTATTAAACACTTGTTTTAATTTGCTTTCTCTTTCTGTATTTGGTCTCTCTAGGTAATTAATTATTAAATGGGCAACTTCTTAGAGCTTGCTGGCTGAAACACTTCAACTCACTGAGATTTTTTTATCCTTCCTTCTCAGGAGCTGATTGACATAAAGATGCTGCAGTGTAAGAGGGTTATAAATGGCAAGTATAGCATTTCTTTTGATCATACCTGTAAGCAATCTTTTTTCTAATCAAAAGATAATTACTTCTCTGAAGTATTTTTCTAGTGGTTAACAGTGATGTACCAGAACATATAATCTCTCTACACTGTGTCTAGGGACTTAAAGTAAGCTTTTGAAGTACTACCCTGGACCTGTCTGCTGCTCTGCAGTTTCAAGCTTTCAGTTTCCCTTCTAAAGGAATTTCAATAGTTCAGTTAGTGTCCCTCAGAAAAACCATAAACATTTTTGGAGAACACAGCTAATGGATTGGTAACACACAGTTTGTTATTCTTTTTAAGGCTTGTAACACAGAGTCCCTCTCTGCCATGGGCTTAATTTATTACAAGAATTCAATGAGTTTTCTGTTTGAACTTTTTGACATGAGTCAAGTCACTGGATGTGCAAGTATTTGTCTTCTAAGATGGAGAGCTGTAATTTTACCTCCTGGAATGGTGTATTTCTCTTTGTCTTAAGAAAAATGGGATCAGTGTTGGAAATCCTTTACTAATGTTTCAGCATTATTCTTTCTGGCAGCAGGTGAAAGAAACTAGTAGCTGGAATAAATGGGACTTTAAAGTTCTAGTCCACTGATAAAATGTTAAAGCTTTCCATTTTATGTGGAAAGACAAAGACTAAAATTGTAATTAACAGATAAGCTTCCTAATCTTTCTCAATTCTGTATCTGCATACTGGCTCCAGCCTCTGTACTGCCTTCATATGCTATTATAATAAAGAGTAAACAGTAAAAACCTCTAGGGCTTGTTTTTGTTTGTTTTTAGTGGTGTTTGGGGTTATTTTAAGAAATTTTACATGTGTCTGTGCTAAAATAAAATCTAATTTCCTGAATAAAACTATTAATATTAGATAGAAAGCCTTTTAATTTTTTTTAAAAGTTTGATAATGTCCAGGGAACATATTTGTTTGGATGGCAGTAGAGACAGAGTCTTTTTAAATGTTAGCTGTTTGTGAGATTATAATATACACACCTACAAGTCTAATGCAATAAGGAAGCAACACGTACAGGATCTCACCCTTCATCATTTGTTTACTAACTTGAAGTCCGTGGGCTGGACTTGGTTTAACATGATTGTCACTGCAAGTTCTTAAAATTATATCTTGAGACCTCCCTGCCTGAGTAGCATAGAAACAGTTGTTTGTAGTGTCCCTGTTGGGGAACAGAAGTTCACTTCAAATCTACTCTCTCCTCCTGCCCCTTCACAAAAAGAGTACTATTAGGTTCAGTCTCGGTGAGTCATCAGTGGACTTGTTCTGGTGCTGATGTCCAAGGCTGAGGGGTGAATAGAGAGCACTTTGGGAGGGAAATAGCAATGTGCAAGAAATATACTGCAAGGACATATAGAAGGTAGGGTGCCATTAGTTCTGCTCTTCAGGGAAGAGTTCTTTGATAGCATTTCATTTATATACAAATTACATAGTCCTATGACTTTTTTTATGTTTACATTTGTATATAGTTTTCGTCTGTTTTATCATCTCTCATTTCACACAGAAGTACTTGAAACGGTGGACTTCGTTGCACCTAATGAAAGAGTTGTTTTCAGAACTTGTGAAAGGGAGAGGCAACGTGTTGTCTTTCAGATGGTAAGAAACCAACTGCAGGTACTCTGCTAACAACACGGTTAAACAAGGCAGTGATCTAAGTCTAAAGCACCTCCCTGTATCGCAGACTGGCAATTTCTTGATGCTTCAGGTGGAGGTAAACTTTTACACACCAAATGTGTTGCAGTATTTCTAATCTGTTGGTACATATTCAAGGAGATGCTGCATTGTAAGCTCTCCTTACAGCTGTTTTCGGAAGGGGTGATTAAGATTAATTCTGTGCTCTGTGACAGCAGCTTGTTTTTATAATAGGTATCTCTGATTTTTTTCCAAACATAGGTGCCAAAAATAAATTATGCTGATGTTTGATCACGTTTAAATCTTGCACTGTCCTTTGAAACAGTTTCACTAGAAAGGCTGAAAGAAATAGCATTGTTTAGTAAATATAAGAGAGGATTAATGTGTGCACTAGCATTGCACAAATGGATTAAAGGGTTTGGAGAGAGAAAGATATTAATTTGCTCTTAGAGACCACTTTGTGTGGGACAGGAAATGATGGGATTGGAGGGAAGGAGAAATGTGGGCTGTATTAGATACTGAAAAGACCTTTTTCAGTGGTAATGGTAGCCCTGAAATTGGTTGCTAGAGCCTGTAGAATTGTTATTAGTGGAGCTTCTTAAGAACATGGAAAATCGATATCTAGTGCTGATGGGCTAAGAGCATTTGATATTGCTGTAGTAAAGGAGGTGGACAGACCTCTTAGAATCCTTTTTTTGCATCACCTTTTACCATTTAGTGGCTGAGTCTAGTCCGTGCTTTAGCTAAATATTTTAACTGTCCAGTATGCTGTGAGTGGATCTCTGTCTATACTAAATGTTAGAGCGAATATAGTTGTACAGATGTGCAAGTGAGGACTTCTTTTTTAAATTAATTTGTGATACTTTGTAATTATAAATTCTCTTGTTCTACCAACAGGGTTCAGCAGATGCTGAGAGAGCCCTGGCAGTAGCTAAGCTTATGTAAGTTGTCCTCATTTCCACCACAGGTTTATTTGGGATTTTTTTGTTCAGAGGAATTATTGTGGAAGACAGTTTTTTATGATTGAGAGGTTAAAAGTTGGTCTTCATAGAATCAAGAAAAGTTCTGTAGGAGCTGCACAGTGAAGTGTAGCTTCTGAGAAGGCCGGTGATACAATGATGTAAACTGCAGCTTCTACTTAAAATAATTCTTGCTCAAAGCAGCAGCTGCATAAATTCTGTACTGGTATTGATGGCTTTTTGCTAGTGTGAGTGTGTCCTTGATCTCCCTAGCATGAAATTTCCCTGGGTATTGCACAGCTGCAAATAAGATCACTATGCCTGAAGATGTCTCCTACTGTTTGTGGTTTGAAGCCTGCAATAATGTGTTGTGTAGAAATGAAAAGGGCTCTCAAAAAGGTGTTTGGAAGCCTTAATTTTAAATAGATGGAAGTTTTAGCAGGACTTGCTTTAGCGACAGTGGTGGATTAGTGATGGATATACCTATATATACTATATATACTTAATCCTGTATAAGCATATTTAAGATGAGTACTTGCAGCTTTTGCACAGCACTGGTAATTGAAACCTGTGGAAAGACTGATTTTCAAATCACTGTTAAAATGTATGTATGCAAGTTAGATAAGTGAGAAGCTAAAAAGTCAGAAATTCAAATAAGAACTACCTTAAGTTCTCATTTAAGCCTTAATGATGATGGAACAAGTTATCTGGAAAGATATCTGTTTCCTGGTTCTTGTTCTAATATGCTGAAAAATATTTGTTTCCTTCTTCTCTTTCAGAGAGAGTGATGTGGCTGGTATTGATATCAACATGGGATGCCCAAAAGAATACTCTACTAAGGCAAGTAGGATTTTGATTACTCTTAAATAAGCTTTTTCTCTCTTGGAGGTATGGAATACATGGTCTGTTAGAACAAAAGATCTGTTCAGGTGTCACTTAATGAGGAGAAACTGGATGATTACAGTTGCTAAAAATAGCTTTTTGAAATCCTGTCTTCTCCATAAAGTAATGAGACCAAATTGGTGCCCTGAATTACTGCTTAGTTATTCTGATACGGTTCTAGCAAATGTTGCCCCAAAGTGTTCACAAATGCTCCTGTATTTTAGATTTTGCCACTTTTTCCTTCTTTTATTTCTCCCCCCCCTTAATATAACATTACACTTTTGTGCTGGCCTGCTATTAGGCAAAATAATTGAGTTGAAAAATGTGTTTGCCTAGTGCATAACAGTTTCTGTATATTTTGCCAGGGAGGTATGGGAGCTGCACTGCTATCTGATCCTGACAAAATAGAGTCTGTAAGTATCACCTTGTAGCCTTTGAACTGCCTCGGAAAGTATTGTGCACTGTGCTCTACTGGAAGCAAGATTGAGACAAATTTTTTAGAGCCAATTTTTTTGAGGCTTATGTGGTTTTCCATGAATTAAGTAACGTGGGTGATACCATCCAAAATAAAAAGGTAATTTGTGAAGCATAAGGTGATGAAAGCTGAAAGAAAAAAAAATTTCGGAGTGGGAATTGAGAGGAAACTGTTGAGCAGGCTAGAACTAAATATTGCAAAAATATTTTTCATGGGAATGAGAGGCCGTTGTAAATATGATTGCTTCCCTTCCCCTCTACAACCATTACATTTTGTTCTGATCTTCAGAAGAGTGGGAAACTTGATGCTCAAAAATTTGGAATTGTTCTTTTCAATTGAAGATGTTAATAGGCAGCAAAATCTTAGGCATTAAAATTACTCTTAGCAAACCGCAGAGGCATAACTAAACTCATAGCCTGCAAAAGACAACTGAAACTACAGCTCCAAATCAAGCCTACCGTGTGATTAAAAATGATTTGGTTCTCATATTGGAATCTTTAATGAGGCTGACACTGAAAACTTCTAAGATTTGTTTATGATGCTATTGTAAAAAAAATGCAGTGACAATGTTTTAAAATTATGTCATTTTAATTTGATTTATATGCAAAAAAGTACAACTAGAAAATACTAAGGGGTGTTTTAGGTCATTTTCTTGGATGCTGCTATTTAATTTGAGAGAACACTACTGAGGAAAGCTTTGAGCAGACAGTGCAAGGTGACAGAAATTGCCACCTATTTTAGGTACAAGAACTTGAGTGCAGCTATAACAGCTCATATCTGTATTAGTGCATATCTGCACTAATAAGTGCAGTAACGTTAAAAAAAATTGAAGTTCATAGGATACACCACCCTGAAAGCATTTATCTGCAGTTTCATGCATTTTATATAAGAATAACATGCATGATAATATCTGAGAAAAAGAGTTGAAAAAGAAGGGTTTTTTTCTGATAAGCTGATCCAGTCAGGATCGTCTGGCTTCCACTCCTTTATTTAGAGACCTATTGGATTTCTGATACTAGTTACTGTATAGTCGTACAGTCATTTAAACATGTATAGGCCATTACATGGCACTTTTAAGTAAGGTCTATTGGACTTGAATTCAAGCTGTGAAAAGGAGATTCTTTCCATAGCTCAGTTCTTAAATGATTAGACTAACAGCCACTCCTTTGACTGATTGTTCCAAGTCTGTTGTAATGAATAAAATGTGCTTTGTGTTAAGCACGGAATTCAGTTTGCTTTCCTTAAGAAGATTCAATGGTGTTGCTTGATATTCCCCAGATTTTTTTTCCATTTTGAAGGCTGTCTTATTTTTAAATAACAATCTCTTTTTAGGGAATACTTAACATTTAGTTTTTATGAGAAACTGACAACTGGAATATAAGATGATGGTGAAAACAGTTGCATGAAAATGAAAAACCTTTGCACTTTACTTTGAAATTATTAGAGTTCACAGGTCACCTCATACTAAAAGCAGTGTTGAAACTCCAGCAGCAGTTAATTGCTCTGTAAATTGAAAAAAGTTAGGAAAAAAAAAAGGAGTGGAAATAGAGATGCCTTAGACTAGAAATAGGTTTTTATATCTATTTGATAAAATGATATTTTCAATTACAGATTGAATGTGTCTGTCTAGCATGTGAGATTTTTTAATAGAAGAATAGTAAATAGTGTTACATTGTTCTAATTTCTTTTATCATCAAGAGAGGAAGGAGAACTTTAGTAATGTCACTGCTGTGATCACATTTTCATCTTTTTCTTCCTTTTTCCAGATATTGACTACCCTTGTTAAAGGAGTTTGTAAACCAATAACCTGCAAAATCCGCATCTTGCCCTCAGTAAGAACATAAATCATTATGCTGAAGTGTTTGATTGTTGTTTATTTTGGTGATTTAGTATCAGTTATAATATACGCGTTCTCGTATGTTGTCATTTTAGGCCTGTTGTAGTGAAATAGTGCTTGGAATTTTAATTTCTGTTTGGAATGCTCTCCCAGCCTAAAGGATTATGTGACCCACAGATGTACGGAGACTGTGATTGTGAGCTTGTCAGATTCCATGATATGCAAGGACACAGAGGCTTTTACCCTCGAAATTTTTCAACTAAGTAATTTTTAAGTTGTAAAGGTACAAGAGGGTGTAGGACACCACCCCTTGAGCAGCCAGTAGATGCTGTTAATTCCTATTTTTCACCCGGGGCAGCCAATAGATGATTCTTTTCTGTTTTTTTCAGACTTATTTTTTTTCCAAACTATTTTCCTTTTCTTGCAGTTAGAACAACCAATGGAGTTACAGATTCTTTCTTGTACAGGATGTTTCCCCCTGTTCCAAAGTTTTTTTACAGGTCATGTAGCTTCCTTACTGGATTTTTTTTTTTTCAGTTTAATTCCCTACATGTTTATAGATGTTATGTTGATTTCAGAAGGTATCCTCTTACTGAAAAGCGTTTTAATTACAATTTACTGACTAGTCATTAGAGAGAACTTGCTAATCAAATATTCTATATAATTTTTAAATGACAGTCTGTAAACCTGCTGGAAAATATTCTTCTGCTACAGAGTATTATGTTACCTGATATGAGAAAGTTTGCAATCTATGGTTTCAAGGAGGCACTGAAAATGGATTTTTTTTTTTTGGCATAGTATGTAGTTCTTTAATTGAAGTATGTATTAAATGGTTATGTACGTTGGGTGTTACTGATGAAATACAGGAATCGCATCCCTCTTGAGGAAAGAAAGGACTTCCAGCATTTGTCTGTACAATGATTGCATGATAGTTATTCCTTCTGCTTTGAATTAAAATCTTGTCAAAATCTTATCCCTCAGGTTGAAGATACTGTGAATCTGGTGAAGAGAATAGAAAAAACTGGTATTGCTGCCATTGCAGTCCATGGAAGGTAAATGGATTTTAGGCAAGAAATACTTAGATTTTTTTAGTTTGTTGATGAACAGAGCACAGTATGATATGACTACAGTGTTCTCTACATGCTAAATATAGTATATGGTTCTGATTTCAACCATTAACTGAATTGGTGCCGTAGAAAATCAGGCCACCAATTAGGGAATTGTACTGCTTTGCTGCTGTTTTCTGACATTTTTTGTCCCAAAGACCAAATAAAACTAAAATTATCTGCATACTCTGTATACAAAAAATGCTGCTTATCTGGATATGGGATTACAGTAACAATGTGTTAAAATGTATTTGATAGGAAGTAATTCTTTTGCATTTAAGGAAACAGCAGGAAATTATATCAAATATGTGAGATAAATAAGTGGAAACAAGTATATCCCCATACTCCTTGTGTCACGTCTGCTGTGATTTAGAGATCTACAAATTCCACAGGAAATCTTTGGTCTTGTCTTTCTTTTGTTTGTTGGACAGGAAGAAGGAGGAGAGGCCTCAGCACCCTGTGCACTGTGATGTGATCAAGGCCGTATCTGAAGCTGTCTCCATTCCAGTAATAGCAAAGTAAGGTGGACAAATGAGCTTGTTATGGCCAGATGCCTGTACCTACCTTAAAATTTGCAAGCGCAGGAAAAAAGATCCATAATTAATTAAAACAGTGTTGTTATTTTTTAGTGGAGGATCTCATGACTTCATCAAAGAATATATGGACATAGGGACCTTCCAGAAAGCAACAGCTGCCTCATCAGTAATGATAGCTCGTGCTGCCATGTGGAACCCATCTATCTTCAGAAAAGAGGGGTTTTTCCCCTTGAAGGATGTCATGCAAGATTACCTTAAATATGTACGGTTTTTTTTAAGATCTTACTTGTTGTTAACATTGTTTAGAATTGTTCATCCAAATCTTCCTAGAGTGTCTTGGCTCCTTGTTGTTTCAAAGACTTAGTTTGGGTATATTTTAACTTAGTGCATATAACATGAGTCTTGCAAATCAACCACTGCTTCCTCTGTTTCACTTTGTTCAGAAAACAAAAGTTCAGAAATCTGTATTCAGTTTTTCCTGGTCATTCTTTTCTCCTGTACCATGCTTTTTAGCCCTAGTTTCTTGGGAACATTAACATTAGCTCCCTTAGCTGAGTCACCTGGTACATAAAGTTATATCTGTTATTCAAAAGACACTATTTTAAGGATGTAGTAGGAAATTAATCAGAAATCTGTAGCTTTGATCATGTCACCAATTTAAAATTATTTAGTTTTTAAAAATTTGAACTTGCCATTAACCAGTTACTTACTAAAATAACAGTGCATTGCTTGTTGGTGATGTAAACTTGTCAACTCTTTCTTCATGAGTATATGAACAAGTTGAATTTTTGTTCCTGAAGTCATGCCAAAATGATCAGATTATAGTCACATTCATATTAGTGTTAATATGTTATTGAGGAAACTGCCTTGTGGTTTACCTTTCAAAAATGATTTTGAAAGTTATCAAGAGACATGAGCAAAATATAAGAGAAATTTGTTAGGTGTGTTTTTAAATACTTTGTCTCTCTCCTTCAGGCAGTGAGATATGATAATCACTATACCAACACAAAATACTGTTTGTGCCAGATGTTAAGGGAACAGTTGGAAACTGCTCAGGGTAAGAAGCTACATGCTGCACAGTCCACACAGGAGATCTGGTAAGCTTGTACTTCAGACACAGGAATTGTACTCTCTATTAAACTTGCACATCACTTCTCTGTCCGTAGCACTGCCTGGCATTTCATATCTTCAGAAGTTGCAAAAACCCCAAAAATGTACAAACAAAAAAAATGCAGTTAGTGAGATGTGAAATAACACAGTAAATTTTCCAGGTTTCCTTCATGCTCAAAATGTTAAATCTTTAACCCTAAAATATTCAACTAATTTCAACTAAAATACTGATTTAATTGGTGCTTCATTGAGTGACAGGCATTTATTCAATATTTGCATTAACTCATCAAGAAAAATTTCAGCATTCTCCAGTGTCAGTCTGGAAGTTAATAGTGTGGAGCTTGTCTCCTTTCAAGGATATTTATTTGTTTTAATTTTCCCTTTTGCATGTGGGGTTTTTAATGTTACTGGAATATTTACAGCCACATCTTTATTTTAAATGAACACTTAGAGATAAACTCAAAATAATGTATGAGGGTTGTCTGTATGGTGCTTCAATGTATTTCTTTTGTGCTGGTTTTCATATCTGGAATATATTATATTATATGAATAATGACAGCTTTTTTGAGGAAATATAGTAGCTTTAATCATCCTGGACATCTGAAACAGTCTGGATGAAATGTCTCAAAGGGGGTGGGGAACAGAAATGGAAGAAGGAAAACTCTGTGAGGAACCATAAAATAGGCATGCAATTAAAGAATTCGCACAGGATTAGAGGAAATAAGGTTTGGAACCATCCCAAACTGAACAAAATAAAGTAAAGGTCTGAGCTTGCATGTGTCATATCCGTGTAGTGTGATATAATTATCCTTCCGATGGAATGGAGGGGAAGAGACTTTGTTTTTATAAACAGTCTGAAGCTGTTTGATATCTTATGTGTATGAAAATAGATAGAAATGTTGAAAGCTTGAAATATTTTGTAAATATTTGTAATAATGTAATTTGTTGTTTTCTTGCAAACCGTAATCAGCATTCTCTTCATGTTCAAAGTTAATGGAAATGCCTGCAATCCTTTTGTCAGTTTATTGCCTTTTACCAATTTTGGCTTTCTATAAATACTTCTGTCTTTCAATACAATAAAGGGAATTTGTATTTCATATATAGAAGGAGCCATCCTTCATTAGTCATAAAGGAGCAGTGGAATCCAGGAACAACATTTAAACTTTGCAAGTTACTTTTCACTTTGGCAGTGTAAAGAGTTAAAAACTTTTTAGTGTGGTAACACACTATCTATTTTGATTATAGATTTGTAATTTGGAAAAAAGACATGTAATATGGATTGAAACTGAAACAGTCTTTTACAACTTCTTGTAATTCCTAGCCAAAAGGGTGGTGCATTAACAGTAATTTATAGTATGTAAATAAAAGAAATTGTAAAGTGAGAGTCAAGCGTTTAAACAGGTAATTAGAGGTGCCACAGTTTATGCATAAAAACACTGGATAGAGATCTAGTGTAAAACTTTTGGGTTTATGTGCTGTGCCTAACAATTCTTTAGGAGCTTCCAGAATTGAACTTTGTCAGTTTTTGCACATGTAAGGCAATATCAACTTCAAAATTGGCTTAAGCAGTGTGTGTGAGAGGGAGAGAGAGAGAGAGAGAGAGACTGCTTTCTGTTGGCAGACTAGGTTCTTTAAGCCCTGTTCTGAATAACTTGTTTCATGTCCAGATGACTGAAGAACATTCTGTTACTTAAAATGCACCTGTGCATCTTTAGACAAAAATGGTACTCTCTCCTGGTGGTGAGGGCACGTTACAGCCATGCGAGGTTTAACCTCAGTACTGAATGTAAGAGCAGAGGGGCTGCAGTTTTGGACTAAACATTGACATACCAGTACATAATAAATTGCCTTCCCTTAGAAGTGTAAGTTAACATTGTTCAGCTTCTTTGCTTTTTCACTTGGAGCATTGGAGATGGCTTTGTGGCCAGAATTCATTTTGCCATTGAACAGCCCTGTACCAAAGAGCATTCTCATAACAGTCAGAAAGTAAAAGTTTTCTTGTGCTGCAGGTTTTATTGCTGTTATTATCTGCAGAAAATTAATAGTCTCAGTTTTACAAAGTAGATCCAGTTTGCCATGCATCCAAAATTTAAAAGGACTTGAGAATCTTGCCTTTGACTCAAATCTTGATGGCTTCCTCCCTTAGTTTACACTTGTGAATATTATTCTGATACCAGAAAACCTGAGATTTTGAGGGTTTTGGATGTTATAGTGTTTATTGCTTATGGTATTTTTAAATATTGTAATTAGAAGAAGAATCTCTTTCCTACTTTTTTCTCATATTGCCCTTGTGGAGCTGATGTACCAGGAGTCACACGGAGATGTTTTGTGTCAATTCATTCGTCTGCAAGTTACTGATTGAGCCAATAACTTGAACATTGCAAGACCTGTATTTCTGATTGATTCTGCCATGACTTTCAGGCTGCAAATTGCATACGTAGTGATGGAAATTAGAACATTCTTTTTCTACTTGTATCACAACAGTGTCTGATAAGAATTGAAAGAGAAACTATACAATGTCACTGTGCAGAATATCGCCACGCTTTCATTTGATTCTCCATACACATATACTCTCTTTAATCACAATTAATTTCTGTATTTGCTTTTCTCTACCATAATGTGATACAAAAATTTGTAAACTGATGTCTGATACAAAGGAATTCTGTTTGAATAGTGAAGTCTTTGAAATGGGTGACTTCTATGAAGAAACAACAGCTATTTTTGAAGCAAAGAAAATGTCTTTAGAAACTGAGACACAAGATGAAGATGACCAAATGGGTGATCCAGATGTAATAAAAATGGCTGTTAGATTTGACAAGTAAGCACACAAATTAAGTTTTTCACTATCTTGCATCTGTGAGTAGCAACTGTGAGTTTGACAGTGCCTGACAGTTTTTGAAAATAATTATTTGCAAAACAGCACTTAACGAGTGAATTTTTATGAGGCAATATGTGTACATCATTACATATCACCACTCTTCCTGTGCTGTTTGGCTGTTAGAAGATGTTCTTTAGTTCCAGGCTTTCTGTTACTTGAGTTATCTAAAGAGGAAGCAGCATTTTTCTCATAATTTGTGTTGTAAAGTTAAACCTCAAGTAACTGGTAGAAGTAATATAATAAACAACACTGTCTGTTTTAAAATAGAACTTTGTGCACAGTTGTTGACCACAAATTTTTCTGTCTAGGCGAGAATATCCACCACAGATTACTCCAAAAATGTATCTTCTGGAATGGTGTAGGAAAGAAAAGCATCCTCAGCCTGTTTATGAAACTGTGAGTCAATGAAGAAACCCTTTCAAAACTCTTCCTCTGCCTTGTCTATGAAATTAGGTATTTTAGGACTCAAGGTAGTGAGGAAATTCTGCTTCCCAGTCTGGCACAGCTCTTTGAAGAAGCAGCTTCAGAAATGGTAACACTCACAGGCATGAAAATAGTAGCTTATTTTATTAGAAAATAAAAAATTAAAAGTCAGACCTTCCATCTGGTTTTGATTCATGGGTGAAAGAAGTTGCTGTAACTACAGGTCATTATACAGGAGCCCATGACTGACTTTCTTTTACTACTGCTGCGCAGTAAAGAATTTAGACTTGGAATGCTTTCTCTGTTCTTGGACACGGTTATGGGTAGGAACTGTATGGGACAGGAGCAACTTTTTTGTTAGATGGGGACATTATTTGATTATTCTTTATTTTTGCAAAGCAAAATATTTGCAGTTTGGACAATTTCTTATACTGTCCTGTTAAATATGTAAGGTTAAATTTGTGGTGTGAATTACAGTAATTTTAAAGCTGTTACTTGTTGTTCTTGTCTCTACACTTACAAAAGAATCTTGATGATGTTGTTTCTTCTGTAAATTACATGACTGCTTTTTGATACCCCCCTCCCTTTTAAATTTTTTTTTTCCCACAGATTCAAAGACCATTGGATAGATTATTCTGTTCAGTAGTGACAGTAGCTGAGCGAAAATACCAATCAACTCTGTGGTAAGCTGTCCTTAATGGTTTTTCCAGCTGGATTTTTGTTTCTGAAATATTGCTTAAAATACTTGCAATATTAAAAAACTTGCAATAAAAGGGCACTCCAGTCTGTTCCAGTGGACTTTGATATAGGTCAACTAAAAACTACGTTCTAAAGCTACCTCTAGGAGGGAGAAAGGTTTAAAAATTTCCGAGAATTGAATGTGACAAGGGGAAGTAAGCGTTAGCGTAATCAAGTAAATGATTACCGATTTTAATTCACTTTATGTGTTAGTCCACATGTGCTATTGGAAGGGGTGCAAATACGTGACATAGTTCAGTTCTGTATGTGATGTTCACATCTGTTAGTTCAGAAACTAACCAAGGGAGGCAGAGGAGAATGCTGGGGGAGGGAGCGTCTTCAGCCACCACAGCAGATCCATTCCCAAAAAGAAGTCAGGATTAAGTGTCTACACATAGTGAAAGAGAGGACAGTGCAGTGGCTTCTTGGGGATCACAGTTAATTAGCAGTTACATTCAGGGCTGTTCTAAAGCTTCACAATGCTATTTTGTACAATCATCCATTAATACTGGGGTTGACTTGAGGTATTTACACCTAAGTTGATCTTGATTTAACTGCAAAGTTAGAGCTCAGCATTGAACATTTTAAAGAGGACAAATGCACACAACAATTGCTGCTTTGCAGTCTTTCTGTTCAGAGACTTTGGGAAGTTAAGCTCAGCTGATATGAAACTTTGAGAAGAAAATGTTTTCAAATACTGAATCGCACAAATGGGTCATCTGCAATACCTCTCAGAAATGATAGAATTTTTATTATTATGGGACAGTTCCTGCTTTTGTTCGCCTACCAGAGTATATTTAAGTCTGAGTCTCTTTCAAGAAAAGTGATCCTTCGTAACTCAGTTAGTTTTGTTTAGTGATCAGATTTGTAAAAGTTAACTTTCTGAGGATTGCAACCACTTGGGCCAAACACATGTTGACTTTGTACCTTTGAAATGAAGAGTGAGACACAAGACCTGACAGAAGCAGAGTTTCAAGGAATATTACATCAGGAGAGATGCATCAACACTTGACACCTAGCAAGATTCAAATAATTTCTGGAACTGACCTATTTTGTTCTTCTGCTATGAGGTGACTACAAATGCTGTTTGTTTATGATGTTGCATCAGAGACAGGAAATTCTCTTGATAGTGTAGAGACTTCAGTTTCTTCTTTTACCTGTGCTCTGTCTGCTTGCTCTTCAGGGACAAGTCCAAGAAACTAGCAGAACAGGCTGCAGCTATTGTCTGTCTGAGAACATTGGGTGTCCCAGAAGGAAAGCTGTGTGAGGGAGAAAATCACCTGATTATCAAACGCAAGAGGGAAGACCAGGAGCGATTGAATAACAGAGACCATGGAGAAGATCTTGCTGAACCTTCCCTTAAAAAAGCTAATTTTATTGAAGAAACTTCTGACAGGAATGTGCCTGAGATACCACGATAGCATGGGAATTAGAGGTTTCATGCCTATGCAGCTACAAATTAGCTCTTATTTATATATCTTCTTGTTCACATTTCATTTGGATCCTCTCAGAGACAGATAAATTCCCCAGGTATGGAAAATGCCAATGAGATGTTTACTGTTCACCACTCACTATGTTCCTATAGTGCCTTTCAGACAGGATAAATTAGGAACTTGACTTTAAAGAACATGGAGAAAACGTTCCCAAATAATAAATTTTTTTCAAATATCGGGTATTTTCAAAGCAACTTTGTCATTGGTTTTATTACTTGTTTTTAGGAAGTCTGTGGTGTGCAGGTAAGCAATATATTGATATATCATCCATAAGCGGATGGATTTCTTATGCAACTATGTAGTTAGAAAAAGTGATGTAGGAAAAAAATGAGTTGTATGCATGTCTTGCAAACTTTGTTTATGCCCATCAGGTATCCTTTGTTGAAGGAAGGCACTTTCAAGATGTTTTATTGTTTTGAACTTGAAAGTCCTCGTAAATGTCTACAAGTATATTACTTGTAATAATGGGCATCCAAATATGGCCTTGTATGTTTTTGAAATGTGACTTCATTTGTCTCAGTAATTAGCTGTTGGTCTCAATCAAAGATACATGTTCTCTTCTTCATTTTCCATCGTCACAACTTTGTATTGAAGTAAATTATAAGTACACGCTATATGCCAAGAGAGGATACAGACCCAGTCTGATTCACAGCAATCCAGCTGAGCTTGTCTAATTTAAATTAGAGTTCTGAATCCCCAAAAGAATGCCAGAAGAATTCAGGGATTTCAGTTACTAACAGTTTATTGAAACAGTGGTTTAGTTTCCCTTAACAGCATGAGGGATCGTGAGATTATCAGTTCTGGTCTGAAAACAAAATGACAGGAATATATCATGCCATGATCTCTAAAGTACTTTGTATAAAAATGTACAAAATATAATTAATTTGGATGTTGTTCAGAAATACTCTTCCTGTATAAAATTTCAAATCTTTTCCTCAATTAATAGTGCCAACACGAAACCATTCTTTTAAAAAGGAAGAACAGTATCTCACCAGTTCAGAGCTATGAAATTAAATAGTTGTGTATTCAGAGATAAAATGTCTGCTGTTCACCTCAGAGTAATTTATAGTAAGTGTATGCAGTCTAAGAAGAACAAAGTTTTTTATGTCCATTGTGGACATTGCAGTAAATGCAGTTAAATACACTTACGTTTGATATAACTTAAGTGCTACTCCAAAGCAGCAAAAGAATTTGCACTATTAATCAGAAATTTCAGATGTAGCAGTTTTCCTATTGTGAGTGCTATCTGGATATCTTGTTTTTGTCAGAACTGTTTGGGGCCATCAAAATAGAGAAAAAGTTGTTGTTAGGTCCTGTTAGCAGTGTGACTTGCAAGGTCTAATGTAATGGAACCATAGAATGTTTGGGTGTAGAAAGAAAGGACTTCTGAAGATCATCTGATCTAAACTCCATGCTCAAAGAAGGGTGAACTGGAGCAAGTTTCCCAGGACTGTGTCTAACTGGGTTTCTTGCATTTTCCAGGACTGAGACTCCACAACCTCTCTTGGCAACCTGTTCTGGTGTTTGAGCACCCTTATGATAAACAAAAGTGAGGGGTTCTTTTTCTTCTTCTGCATAGAATATCCTGTATTTCAATTTGTGCCCATTGCCTCTTGTCCTGTCACTTAGAAGAATCTGGCTTTGTCTCTTGTCATCGTTGTCTGCCTAAAATTAAAATTAAAATTAAATCTTTGGATATTATAAGCGATGGTGCCTAAATACGATGTAGAGTTGTATGGCAGCAATTACTGTGGATTGGTGGAAGTTACAATGGATTGGGAGCCAAGGCCCTCATAACAGTACTTGTACCTTTTTTTTTTTCCTCCTCATATTTTGTCACATGATGCAAATACTCATCCTCCTGCCTCCTTAGTGAGGTACAGCCTATATAGACTTTTTGTATTGTTTCCTTCCAGCAAGTGACTTAATGCAATTCAGAGCACAGGATTATGGCAAGAGCCAGGTGTTCCAGTGGTGCTTGAGTGGTGCTTCCAGTGGTGCTTGGAAATCTTGAGTTTATTTGAACAGCTGAGCAGATTTCTGTAGCATGCTGTCAAAAATTCACATGGAACTCTAGTTGGCGTTTGATACCTAAACAAAGGTTATATGAGTACTAAAGCATGTAGGTGCTTTACCAGCAAACCATGGTTTGGTTTGGTTGATGGAGAGAGTTGGATAACACTGGCTACGTAGTACACTATGAGCTGAAACAAATGCTGTGTTAACACAGGTCTGCAAAGTGTATATATTGTATTTATATTAAATCAAATGGGTGCTAAAATTTGGGGGGATTTTTCTGTTTTCTAGTAAGTGCACGTTTTTAAATCCTTCCTGAAATTATTACGTGGTTGCCAATGTTTAGTTCACTGCACTGGTTGTACACAATAATGGAGTTGTCAGTGCTGTAGTTATGGATAGGACAAACAGAGCCTGTAAAAGGACTGTAAAAGGCCTGTAAAAGGAGTCACTCTGTTGGAATGAACTTTCAATGCTAAATATAAAAGGACTGTAAATTCTGGCAAGTGGCTAGAAAGCATAAAATGTTTTACGCTCCTTATCAGTGTCCGAAGGAACCAAAGAAAAGTTGCAGTTGTATACATGTCAATGTGCGTGTCAGAATGTTGTAATTTAATGACTTCTGTTACATACTTAAATCTGTTACAACTACTGTATGATGACTTATCCTACTTCGATCATTCAGTTCACCCTAACCAGATAGAATAATTGTATTTATCATGTATATTCCGTTTTCAGCACTGATTTTGAAGTAATTACTTCAGTGACCAGTGCTTTCCTTCCAGAAATTGTTCTATTCCATTACTTTTAAAGGGCAAACTACACTGGTGACTCTGTATTAGTTTCTCCTGTGCTTCTCTTCTCTGCTGTACTTACCATAAACAGAAGGTGGCAGTTTTTTATGTTTCTTCTGAAAAATATGCTGAGTTCTGCAGTATTTAACTGTAGATCCAGCCATTGCACTTCTGCATTCTTGCATAGGGTGGCAACTGAGACCACAGCTGAGTTAGAGGATATTTAGCTTCACTTTTCAGGATATTTTTTTTTTCTCAGTTTTAGTGTGGTGTGAATATGGTACTTGGTCAATATTGATCAGAACTGTGCTCTATTTTAAGTATTTGCTTAGTGAAAATGTTTCACTATTAATCGTATGGAACTCAGTGATGCAACTGGTTTCTTCTGTCCCGGGGCTACTGTCAGTGAACAAAAAAGCAGTTTTATTTTTTACTTGATACTGATGCTGCAGAAAGTATTTGTAATGATATCTGCCAAAGTATGGTCCATGGCTGTTGGCAGAACTGTAGCTTGTCCTCCCTGTCGCCTACGTGTACTCTGATTACTAGAAACTTGAATGGGAATGCAGAGGTATTTTTACTAGCCTTTAGCATGGATGCACTCACTGTGGGGCTACCTCCAGGGCCTTGCTGGTTGGAATGCTTTTTGGAATGTCCTGGGCTCTGAGCCCAACCCCGCCCTGGAATGTGAGGTTAAATGTTGGCGGTTCAAATGCAGAGTCTGAATATCAAAATCCTAGAGTTCCTCTGTACTGCAGTTTCAGAAGCTGGCAAGTGAACCACATGTCAGCTCAGCTGCTCACTGATTCAAAGGATGCGCATGCCTTAGGCTGCTGGGGAAGGAGGGGGAGGTACGATGTTGTTTGGTTTGGTTTGCCTGTTATGACCTGCAGAAGAACATTCTTTTCGAATATGTCAACTGGCAAGATTGCAAGAGGTCCCAAACAGGTGTTGGCTAGATAGAAATCTTCATTCACAAAAGCATTTTATTGCTACTTCCTTAATCAAACCTAGGAGCTTAGCATAATGGGAGATGTTGCTTTATTAAACAGGAGTCTCCTTATACGTGGACTCCAAGTCAAGACATTATGTCAGTGAGATGGCCTGGAAGGTTTAAGTTCCATCTGTACCACAGTGCAGGAGGCCAATGTTTGAGGCTTTTATTCAGAGTTGCTGATGACAAAGCTGATGAAAAACATTAAAAGCTAAACATGAAAAGCAAGTCTTTGTTGAGGAGGGAGTGCCTCATGTATTGTTAAACAAGTTGCCTAGGTCAGTTAGGGAGAAGAATTGCTGAGCTCCAGAGGGAGTCTAGTTCAGTCATCCATGCTCAAAGGGGCACTAACCTCAGTGGCTTTTATGAGAGAGGCTTAAAAATACACATCACTTGTGGTGTTCGCTTAGCTCTCACATGAAACTATTGCAGGAGTTAATGTGAATCTGCCGTTAAATATCTATTAGTTAAATAAATAAATACTTTTCCCTTGCCCTGGCATGGTGGAAGAGTCTCTGTTTTTCATTTTTAGAAAATTATTGTCTGAGAGATATCCTCTTGTGAGGGTTTGCAGAGTCAAAAGAGAGTTTACAGAGTTTAGAAAGTAGTACAAATCTGACACTTTACTAATTTTAACTTAATTTTCCTTGATAAGATCCATACATTTTTAATGCTTATGTCATTGTGAAAAATGAAATTAATATAATCTATGTATAATTGTGAACATGGATTTTTTTATTATTGCACAGAACTGACAGAACTGGATTTGAATACAGATCTTCAGCTTTTTTAGCTGTTTTAAAACTATATAAACATGCTGCCCTTCCTAGTCCTGTTTTCTGTTGCTTTGCAACTTATCTATGCAGTGTTAGACTGCTGCGTGTGCCATGCATGCCTGTATACTTGCCACTGTCTGTGCACAGGTGTCAGCAAGGATTGTTAGCAGTTGGTCAGAGAGCTTTATGTCAGACTTCTTAAACAGAAACTGATAAAGTGGTTTCCCTCATTGTGGTCTGAGAAAAGTAAGAGTTACAAAGATATTAAAAAAAAAGCTAGTATGTTTTTGACTTTTTAAATTTCCAATGTTAGAAAAGATTATCTTTTTGACGTAAAAAAAAAATCAGGCTCTAATCAAATTTCATTGGGAAGCTTCTTGGTAACTTACCTTATTTGATTCAGTGTATGCTTATTTACTTAAGAAATTAACTACTGCATTTTTCTTTGTGTTTCTCTGGTAGCAAAAACTCTGTTGTAGTTTACTGTTTCATTAGCTCTCTGAATCGTTATAAAATTTAAGGCAAATTTCCTGGCCATCTGCATATCTGTTCTAGTTACATACTCATATAGAAATCCCAGGCAACAAAAAATTTAATAGCTTAAACCATTGTAATTGTTTTCTTCTGTGCTGAAATAGAGCCAAATCCTGAACACCAGGCAGAGCATAAGTAAACATGTCTAAAAAGAGGTACCTATATGAACCACAAAACCCATGAGATCTGAGGAGTGTTAAAAACACTATGAGACAGTTTCACTCAAGCAGAAGTGTACATTTATTTCCCCTGTATGACATACAAAAGGGTTTTTTGTAAGGATTTGGGTTTTTTTCAGAAGTTAATTGAACATTGGGTGTTCAGATCCTTATATGGGAATAAATGGAAGATGGAGTGTTCACAAGGGCATCAGAATGATATGATTTCAGAGAGGTGGAATATTGAGACTGCAGGATTAAGCCAGTAAATCACTGTACAGTTAGTTACAGATGCCTACCTGTCATATCAGTGGCATGGTAATTCTAGTTTACTGTGCTGCCCTATGTCATTCTCTTATTACAACTAATAGCAGCTTTCATATTTTGCTCTGCCTGAACATGGAAAACAGTTGTAGTTCTTAGAAAGTTTATAGCCCCTAGGCTATAGAAATACTGCATTGTGAATACTGAATTAATAGTGATTTAATAAATTTCCTTCTCTCCCATTAAGTTTTATCAGCATGGCAAATGTTGCGGTGTAGGCTGTAAAATCAGTTTGCTCTGTAGTATGGGTGACATGCAAGACTAGGCAGCATGACTTGAGAGTATGCATGTCCTGTAATGACAGCAGTGCTGGGTTAAGGGATGAATAGAAAGGAAAAAAAAAAGAAAACTAGTCACTAATGTCCTTCTGTACAGTAGTACTGGTACAGCACTTACCTGTAGATTCAGCATTTACCCATTTTCTTCTTGTTGATATTCAGTATTTTAACTCTTGGGAGTCCGTAGGAGGATTCTCAATTCTTTGTTAGAGACAAAATGTGTAACACAGCATTTTTTTAAAATGATACCTTATGCCATGGAAGCGAACACAGCTCAAAGTATGACCGTGGATAGAATTTCCATTTAATTTTACAGAGAAGCACACTGAAGGCAAACAGATTTGATCTACCTCCACTTTGTTATTTTCTTCATACTTCTTAATTTAAAAAAAAAAAAAAATTGGATGAAGAGGAGATTTTACAGAAAGGGTTGATGTATTTTTGTGAAAGGAAGAGCTAACCTCATCCTGTTAGAAAACATCTCACATCTTCACCTATCACCACTTCATTCCTATTGTGTACCGTTTTCCTCTCAGCCCACCCTGTGAGTTCACTGGATCACCCATTCAGAGAGAACATTTCACCCACACAGTTCACTCTTCTTACTTCCCCTATTCTTCAGAACCCCACATGCACACTATTATTGTACTGACATGGATCCTAAACTCACGGAAAACAGCTAATTGTATTTCTTCTTGCATTAGTAATTTTTATGGGCTGTGACTAGAACTGTGACTTCAGCTGATTTTCACTAAACACAGCTCAGCTCCTGGAGAAGAATCTATCTGCAGCTTTTTAACAGATTTTGGGATACTGACAAAACTAATCTTATATTGAGGCTACTCTTCACTCAGGTCAGCGTGGGTAGGGAAGAGAGGGTTTTCAAGTGGTAATTCACAATAGTTTCTGCTCAGTTGTTTTCTTAGCCTCACTAAGCTAAAGCTAGCTTTTGTAAATACCGTTTTTTTCTTCCACCTCAGTATTTAGAGTGGGCATGTCAAGTCTTTTTATCCAAACATAAATAGTCACCTTGTTAATCCTCGGTTTTCCCTTGCAAGCCGTTCTTGCATCCTTGGGTGAACTAAAATCAGTTTGGGATTTAGCTGTTGCTCCTGAGCAGTATTGTGCAAGTATTGACTTCCATTCAAGAAGGCATTTAGCTGGGATGACAAAGAAGGGCGTCTGTTGTCTTCTATCTTTGCTTCGCAAAGATCATTTCTGTAGGTAGAGCTCCTTATGTAGTACAGGCAGTTCTTCCTTGAGGTCCACAGTGCGCAGCTGGCAGCGTTCAACACTGCTGCCAATGCTGGTTTTCCTTACATTAGTGACTTACATTGCAACCGAGGTCCTCAAGAGCATGTGCATATCCCTTCAGCAGGGGCATCAGCACAGGGCCAGACCTGAGAGTGGCCACCACTTTTGCTGGCTCCAACAAAACCTCACAGCAACAAGCAACACCTGCAGTGCCTTGCTTGGCATATAAAGACAGGCAAGTAAAGAACAGCAATGTAGGGAGAATACCTTCGATAAATTATACAAGTGGAAAACTCACCCGAATATGGGGCCTTTTGCTCTACAGTCTGCACTCACAATAATACCTATACAGATAGTAAGGATGTTTTAAATAAAGTAGAATGAGCTGCTGGGTACATTCCAGTTCTTAGCATGAAACTTCCTGTTGACAACCTCAGCACAAACACCAGTGGCAGAAAAAGAAGAGGACAATTAAAATACTTTAGTCCTCTCAAGTACAGTATCTCCAGATGAAGACTAAGGGTCAGTGATAACGGCATCTGTGCAGTTTGTACTGTTACTGTCTGTGATGTAGCTGATTTCCTAAAATAATATACTAATTTTCATTCTTCGACATGTCTATGCAAATTAGCACAGAAATTAGTGTGATGAGAAGATCCCAACCAACACATGCAGTTATCTGTTATGCTTCCTTGTGATTGAAGAAATGGAATCAGGAGATGTCTGGCATGTTTCTATCCAGTAGACTTCCCATTTATTGACTGCTTGGTATTTTGCAGACAAGTTCATAAGCTTTGCATAGCTATTAAATTTATTCTATTAATTTGTATAGATTATTTAATGAACAATAGTTTATGTATCAGAAATACAACCCCAGTGCATGGTGAACTGCTGTAGTTTAACATAAAACTAACATCAAGAGGATCTTCCTTGATAAGTGAGGAAGTGGCATGATCTGTCATTAGTTTCCTCCTAACGAGAAACAGGTATCTTCAACCACATCTTTAGACTCCCACGCCACTGTGGAGATCAAGATGTTAAGCTTGGTTTATTTTAAAGGTCATCCTGTGAGATCTCACACACAATGTCTAAGCTATAAACAAAACATAACTCCACAAAAGGAAAATTCAGATTATCAAAAGTGAGTGAAACTTAACACGGTGTCTAAAAATAGATGCCGGCATTACTTTTCTGATTCGAAAACATCAGCAGTTGTGCACAGTTTTGGGGTTTTTTGGTTGATATGGATGAAGTTCAGGTCTGTGTGGAATATAATTTTATTATCTGTATTATAGCAAAACCCAAAGTAGGCCAAGTGTTAAGACTGTATGGAGCATCTGCTATGAAGAATTTACCATCTAAGAGAACAAAGCTGAACAGCAGAACAGACAGGATATAACCATGCAAAGGGTGAAAGGCAGGGAGAAGCACAAAGCTGACTGACCCATTTTTCATAAGAGTAGAGGACAACTGGAGTACATATTTTTATGCTTTTTAAGCTCTCTGTGACAGATAAGGATGGATGTGGTAAAGGAGGAAGAAGCTCAAAGTGGATTCATGTTATAATCAAGACAGGGGAGAAAGAAAAACTTTATGCAAAGCAGCTTAAAGAATGTGTTGTGGATGAACTGGTGAGACCAAAGTTAAAATAGTTAGGGATCTGGAATTGGTGTTACATAAAGGGATATAAATGTCAGAGTAAATGATTTACCATCTCTGTGAGTGCTTTTATTGGTGATTGAGATATGGTTCTGAGATTCTGGATGATGTCCTGAATTCAGATCTGCCCACTACAAATATTGGAAGTAGTGATATAGTTTCTTACGTATGATTGTTGACAGGAGATTGTTTAAAATTAATATAAGCATTATTTCAAATTTTCACTAGTTGACTATAAAGCTTTAGACTGAATTACTTATAAAGGATGAAATGGTGTTGAATTAGATGGATTAAAGTAACGTACTTTGGATCTAAGTTCTCACAAACCTAAAAGCTATTTAGTCAAGGAATTTTGCCTCAAGCTCTTTTCTGTTTGAAATTTTTAATTTGTGTGCCTAAGAAGGAGCTGATATCCAGTACTTCATGGTGACTGCATGAGATTTTTCATGAAATGTATTATATGTAATTGAGATGGGATGTGAACTGAAGAATGCTGAAAAGGGGCTTCAAATGACCATCAGTTAGGGAAGTTGCTGCCTGTCCTTGAGTCTCATCGGTGTATTGGAATGACACTGTGTTTGAACTATGTTGTCAGTGAGAAAGGGTACTTGGGAACTGAAAGCGCCTGAGGAGTGAAAATGGGAACTGCTTCATTCAATATTTATCACCTAGGAAATGTCAATATGGCCACAGCCTCATTAACTTCAGGCCCAGAGAAGTATTTCCTGGCAGCCTAACCTTTGCATTTATGGATTTTGTTTGTGGGCAGGGTTCATATTAGTCAAATGAGATTTGTAATTTTTTGCATTAAATTGTCCATACAAATGATGAGAAGCATGGCAACAGAACCGTCCTGAACAATAATATGGTACCTTGGAAGACAGTTTGCTTTGCAAGTTCTGTGATTTCTGGGAGCAGCCAAGACAAATGGTATGTCCATGTAACTGTATTGTTAAAATACCAGTTACAATGACTGTCTACTGGCAGAACAGCTGGACCAAAACAGATCTTGGAGCTGGCTCAACTTCTCAAGTATTTATTCACTTTTGTAGAACATCATGCACCCCTGCAATGAAATCTGTGCTGCCAGGGTTCTGCTAACAACATCTGATACGGCAGCTTTACAGCCATGCTGGCTGTGCTTGCATGAGCTGAGCTCTAAAAATGCCTACAGTGTACATCCACTCTCAGTCATGGGGAATTGATGGGCCAATATCTGCATTATTGAATAAAAATAGTTCTAATCCAGAGGGACTACCCATCGATTTTCATGTATATGGCAGCAATGCGAGTTTGTGATGGAAATCTCTGTTTCTGAGCCTAGATTGTGTTTTTAGAGAAGACCGTATCTTTTAAACTCTAGATATTTTACTGCTTCTTGCTATTTCTGAATAGGGATCGTGGCAGCTGATAAACAATTCAGTCAAGGGTAGAATCTAAAATATCTTGTTTTACCTCTTTTGTCCACCCACTATTGTTTCCTGAAAACAAAGAGCATTTTGAAATAATTATTGAAACTACAGCGTACTTGTAAATGTTTGTCTAGTAAATTAATGCTCTGAAAAAGGTTTGGATTAGTGCCTGCATAGGCTGATGTCCTCTGACTATGATTCAGATACACTGTGGTCAAGTCAAGTTTACAAGTGTGTCTTGTGAAGTCCGTTTTAGAAAAGTACCCTGGAACTCCTGCCCTGCATCTCACTCTCAGTTCTGCAAGTGCAACTGTGTGTACAACCCTTTGGCTACCTAGTCCAGGGAACTGATGCAGGGTAAAAACAAGCCTGCAAGATAGAGTAGTTTTGTTGGGTGGAATTTTTTGATAACTAAGGGCCACTGCTGCCAAAAGAACCACTCATGAACCACTTTTATTCTCATCTAGGATGCCTTTGAACCAGATTATATAGTTCCTGTGCTATCCAGGGCCCCACAGTTCACATTACCAGATGCTTTGGGCAATGTCTCACTCCAAAATGAGAGATGAAAACAGATACCTTTTCAACACAGAAGTGGCGGCTGTAAGTATTTAAAGGGTAGACATTTGCAACTACAAATGAGCTGAAATTGAAGCTAAGTGGATTCTTGCATGTCTAACAGACAAACAGCATTCCTGTACAAAGTGAGTTGTCTTTCCTGGCAGTAAGGCACTCAGTTGTTTCTTGGCTGCGTAACAGATGCTGTACCTCTTCTCTATGCATGTAAGACAACAGCATTTAATATTTGGAGGAAAGTTGCTCTGCAGCAAAGAAAATTTGTGGCAGTTCAAAATGTGGAAAAGAGATCAAATAGATTTCGTCTTGCAGCAGTTTCTAAGTTAACTGGTTTTATTGTAAGAGATTATTTTTAAAATAGAACTGCCAGAGGCTAAACTTTGCAGATCATTAAAATATAAATACATTTTTCCAAACGGTCATCAGGTCCTCTCTTTAAAGAAACTGCTATGCAGTTTCTAGGGTTTCCTAGTAAGATTTCACTCCTTTCTTCTAAATTATGGTATTCGTTCACTTTGTATCAGGATATTAATAGCCACAGTAACCAACTCTCAGTGAGAACCTTGTCAAGTCCTAGAGTAACAGGAGCCAACAAAAAGGAGCATTTTTCTTTCATTTCTTTCCTATAGTTCTCTGATAATTTGCCACAAAAAGCAGATTATTTTGACAGAACCAGGTTCGGGGGCGGTTCTATGTGTATTCAGAGTGGCAAATCTGAGAGGACTGGTAAATACAGGCAGTGTGAAGGAGTTCATCTTTTAATACAGATTGTCTGCAGGTCTGACCATGTCCTCAAGTTCAGTAATAATCCCTCTCAGATCAAGGCAGGGAAGACAGAAGCTCCATTCTCAAAGTGCCTTGAGATACAGAAGCCAAATGAATACTCAGCTTATGATCCAATTTCTGAATGAGAAACTTGGAGTTCTGATTGCTCTAGACAGACAAATAAGTTTGATCCTTTGCTTTACTTGGCTATGAATGAAGCCAAGGTTTGCAGAGAGATTCTCCATCCTGAACTGGTCTCAGAGAGCATAAGGAATGGAAAAATGTAATGGGAAGGGAAAGGTTCAGGGGAAAGAATTGAGAGAAAACTTGTTCCAGAATCCACACTAACCTTTTCTCACTACTCTTTGATGATGCTCCTGAGACTCTTATTATTTTCTGAACAACCAGTGTGTTGATATCCTATACAGTGTATCTTCCTGAAGAGTCTAGGTATTTCTCACAGCAGCTGGGGTAGGTGACAGACAAACACAGTTGTTTGTGAACCCCATAACACATCTGGGAAAGCGTATAAACTTCTGTGACGTTATTCACTCTTGAACTTGAAGGCAGATTGGCAAAAAAAATACAGTTGGCTTTGGTGTCCATGTTCCTACCACATCTATATAAACCTAGATAAGACAGAAATTCTTTTTAAAAGTTGTATGCATTTGAGTTTTCATCTGACTTCTGGCTCCATGTTTTTGTCTGCAGATTAAAAAACCACAAGCATGCAGGATTACCAAGTGTAATTTCTAAAGGGAAAGACTGGGGAGAGAAGGATGAAAACAAAAATGTGCCTCTGTTCCCTAAAACAAAAGCGTATTCTTTGAAATCTCTTTATAGAAATTCTAAATAGGGAGCATATACCCTGGTCAGTATGTGAAAGATACTTAGTCTGCTCCCACTGCCCTTCAGAAAAATTACCAGGCTCTGGCAGTGTCACTGGGGAGGCAGATATGACCTGTAAACAGGCTAACTGTTAGGGATTACCTCCTACCTCATGGAAAAACAAGTACTCTGTTATATAGAGTAATAATTCAGCCTTGTGTTCATAAAAGTGGGGAATAAGCAGCTGCTTAACAGTTCTTTTTTGAGTGTTACAGAGTTTTTAAAATTCTGCCTATGAATTTTTATATTGTGTATCTGGTTCAGGGATAGGCAAACATGCTGGATCGTGGAAGTTTATGTGGGGTTATAAAATAGCCTGCATATTTTCATTTTTAATTTTCCAATAAATTGCAAGAGTCAGTAACAACAAGCTTGTTCATACAAAAGCAGCATGCAATTGCAGCTGTATCTGGGGTGGAATGGAGAAGGAGAGACCCCCTTGGAGAGTGTGTGTGACCCTTTTAAAGTGGGTATCTCCTTGGTTCTCGTAACATAAGTCTGATTTATAGGTGGATGTTCTTTTTTTGAGGAAAAGCGCAACACCGTGTAGTTTGTGGGCAGACAAAATGCCAGCTGAACTGTGAGTTCTGAACATATAACATGACCCTTTAAAAATTTTGAAATTTTAGTAAAGGCAGTCTGTACCCTACGAGCCCTGTGCAAACAAGCCCAGTTTTGCACATACAGCGAACGTGCTGTAATATGGATTTGCAAAGAAGCAGCTAAAAGTGCGTATTTGCAAGGAAGTCTCTGTATTCCGCTCACGGGACCCCTGTGGTTTCAGTTTAAAAGAGTACTTAATTATTTGAGGGACACGTTTTGTTGCCATCTTTAACTGACATCTTTTTGCTTCCCAAGAATTCCCCTTTAATTGGATGCCTTGATAAGTAGCAGAAACATCTTATGGTCAGACAGGATGGCTGCTGTAGTTTGATGAACACTTTTTCTGGTGTCAGGACTCCTCAGTCTCTGACTGTTCATTTCCCGCATCATTGTCCCTGTCTCACTTGCTTAAGTATGATTACTTATGGAATTCTGTGGTAAAACAGATTAGGGAGTTGATGCAGATTAAAACCTCTGTTCTCCGCACCACTTCCACCACCCCTCCAAAGAGTTCTTTGGGGTCAACAAGGCAGAAAGAAAAGGAAGGAACAAGGAGCCTTGGAGGCAAGAGTGGTTTAAGACAGCACTGTTGGCAAAACCAGTATTTATCAGACTATGTTCTGTAGATATTAGCCATCTTTGCTGCTGTGGAAGTCTGTGACATTAGAAATGTTAAAGATTTCCCAGTAGAGCTAGTCCAAGGAAGTATAAACCAAACCCATTTGTTTCATAAACAAAACCCCAACCTGATCAGTCCAAGGGGAGAATTGCCATATGGAAGAGATGTGCTGTTTCTCCACATCCACATCCACATGTTTCTGCCCTTGGTGAGTCAGAGCGCTCAAAATTTACATGTACATCATAGCCTTTCCCTGCACATACATGTATTTGTCATATAAAACTGTTGGTAAAAAAATTTAACCAAGTATTTTTTAGATCTATTTTATTATATATGTATATAAAATAAAATAATAAATTGAAAATTTTAAAACTTCAAGTTTTATTTTCAGAACTAATATTGGAGACTACAATCCCACTGACTTAAAATGAAAGACTGATACATTTCTAAGGCATTTTGGAAACAAAATGTAGGTTTAGGAAGTAATTTATTGATGGTAAGTAATTCAATCCATCCATTGCTCAGACCTTAGTCCTACTGCTGTGTACAGTCAAGCTTCATTTCTAGGCATAGCCATAGGAACTTGGTGGTTGTCAGAGTTACAGGTCAAGTTAATTGAGAGGCGTTTTTGAATTAGTGCTGTGTACCTAAAAACCAGAAGTTGTCTTTCAAGTTGAATATATGCAGGTTTTTTTAATCTTGTAAAATGAAAACAATTATTTCTTCTTTAACTGCATGCAACTCTTCAGTGCTAACCAAAATTTTGCTTTACCATCCCATTGTCTCTTTTAGTAACAAGAGGCAAAGTCAGTTTACATAGGATGTCTCACTATAATCTTCTATATTTAGAACTGAACTTTTTCTCTACAACTCTTGAAAACAAAACACCATGTGAGAAGTTGACTACTCTCAGCTGAGAACAGAAATAAAAGTGCCAGTAACATCGCAAGTAAGCTTTTTTCTCACGAGACTTACAGCACATTTTTTTCTGACAGAAAGCATTCAGATGAATTTCCAAACTCCTAGATGTTTATCTGAACTATACCCACATTTTTTAACCTTTTGTAGCTTTCCTTAAATCTGAGACTAAAAAGTATATTTGTCAGGGCCATGGCTTAGAAAACAATCATCACTAGTGGACAGATTGTTTGTTTTCAGAGGTACTGGTATGAATTGTGGGGAGGGGATAAACTGATGAATTGTTTGTCTGAGTGTTTTAAAGATTCTCTTTTACTTGAAGTATATTTTAGTCTGTTTTTCCTGATGATTTACTATTGCATATCACTTCTTTCAGACAATAATCCTTTGAAGTGGTTATCCTTTTCTTTTCTGAGTGTAAAATGTGTCTTTAAGGTTAACAAGAGAAAATCCTGTAGCAAATAATCCAGTAGCCCTGTATTTATCACTTGCCTCATGATTTACTTTTCAGACTTACTTTCTCCAAGTTTCACTGCTGATCAGCCTCATCACAGCTTTGCTTCTGAAGTCACTATACAGCAATGTACTTGCAGCATTTATCCTTGAGATACCATCTGTTCACTGGCATGTTTGTTCGCAGGGGTTTTTACTGGTGTTTGTGAAGAGCGTGGATCTGACAGCAGTGCTGCTCTCTCTTCTCTGGAGCTGTTGCCCCTTGTGGCCGTGCCCAGTGACTGGGACTGTGTGTGAGGTTTTGTCTCATGACACGCAGCACTTGGCAGCAGTACTAACTTTAGATATCCTTGGTCTGTGTTCTTATTGCAGCCGCTGCACCATCCCTGAGCGCTTGTGCTGACACAGCTTTTTGTGGATCAGATCGGGGAACTTACCCCGCCTGAACAGTCCTCCCCCTGTCCCTACAAATAAAGAACAAAGCTGGGTCAGATCCCTTGGTCTGGCTCACAGGCTGGCCTCAAATGGTTCTGCCAAACCAGCAGAACAGATGGCATTGCTCCTATGGCAGAGAGGGAAGGAACAGAGCATTACTGGTGTTGCCCAACACCATATTCTTATTAGCCTCAGAGTACAAACAGATACAAATATTAAATTAATTTCTTAATACTTGTTGTTATAACTGCAGTTTACCTTAATGGCTGGGTTGCTGGTTTTAAGTATAAATGTGTAAGGGAGGAGGTTTTGAGATTTAGGTTTTATAATTTATCATGTAGTCTAAATTAATTTATTCAAATAAATTAAAATCTATACTTAATATACCCAGCTGGCATTAATGGCAGTCTGACTAACTAGTACAGATCAAAGGATTGCTTCTTTTGCTAATGATTATTTAATTGCTGGGCTGATATCACCTTTGGTTTGTTACGTGGTACAGTAAAGATACATGTTTAAAACAGCAACAAAGGTCCTGCAAATAGGGTCAGGCCTGTTCGCTGGATTAGAGTGTGCTCTGGCATTCAGTCAAATTGAACTGATTCCAGTGATTTCTGTGCTGTACCTGACTTGAGCTGGCTTTTCCTGCAGTTCTTGTAGGCCAGAAACCTGTGATTGTGCTTTTGCTGCTTTGCATTCATTCTCCATGGATTGTTCTTTGATCAAACCTGCAGATACCCCATGGTTTAAAAGCTTTTTCCCCTCTCCCCCCACTCTCTGCACTTTGGCACAAGGCAAGTAATTGACAATTTCTGTTGAAGCAATAGGTTCAGTCTTATCAGTACCTTAATTTTGAAACTGGGTATTCACTTGGTACAAATTGCTCCTTTTCTTTTTCTTTCCCTTCTTCCCCCCTTCCCTTCTCTTCCCCTCTTCCCCTCTTCCCTTCCCTTCCCTTTCCTTCCCTTCCCTTTTAATTTTCTTTTTCCCCTCTTCCCCTCTTTTTTTTTTTAAGGAAAAGATGTGTAGGAGGCACAACAACAGAGGATCAGGAAAGGACTATATGCAAACCCCTTTCTTTCACGTCTGTTGTGGCCCTGTTACAAAATAAGTGCATGATGAGAGAGCTCTGGTACCCACCCATCAAATACCTCAGAGAACTGGCCCTGGAGCATAGGCAGGTGGGCTGTTGGTGAAGAAAACTAAGGAGGTAAAGTTATGACCAAGTTGCAGGTTTCATCCTGATTTTCACATGGAGTTAAGGACGATCTGCTGTTTAAGCTGTGTGGGCTGGTGTGGCTTATTTGAATGGTAACTGGACAGGGAGTGTCACTGCTTGCTGGGTGAGTTGTGTAGGTGTCTGGGAAAGGTCCCCCTTCCTGAGCCCAGCAGCCGTCACACTATGACATGCATCCACAGCCTGAGAGGGAACTGCCACAGACTGAGCGGAGCTGAAAAAACCTGCCGCTTCCCAAAGAAAGTGATCCCATTCCCGCCTTATTCTGCCCCAGGTAGAAAAGTAACACAGCAAAAGTGGGTGAGATGTTTCCATCCAGTTTAGCGACTTAAGTCAGTTCTCTGAAGGTGCTGTAAGAGAAAGCATGTGGAATCCCTCCTTTCCTCAGCGCGGAAGGGTTGCACTGGTGTGGTGATCTCCCTCCACCTTGCCTGGGTTGGTTTTACAGAACAATTCGTAGCAAGTTGTGCTGGTTGATTTGTGACTCTTTGCTGAAAGATGTTAGCGTGCCCTAACTAAGATTTAGTGAAGTTTCATCTATTTAATTTACGACCTGCCTAAAGCTAATTACAGTTCATGTCTGTGTTTAGACTGTGAGCACTGGGATTCGTATGAAGGTGGTTAACCACGGAGTGTTGGACTGCGAGTGGTCCCAGGGGCCGTAGGACCTCCTGTCAAACAGCCATGGAACTGAGCGAGCTGAGGTCCCTCCCTTGTGCCACTCATGCTACCATATAATGAGCCACTTTAGGGAACTGAAACAAGAAGTTGCTTTCTTTGGAGAGCTGGTTTTTAACTGGCTCAGATCCCTGAGCTGACTTACTGCGCCGTGCTCACATCAGCACAAACCGATGAGCAGTCAAGGGGAGGGCGGAGGGCCAGGCTGTGGCAACTGTAAATTAGGTTGGCTTAAGATGTTACAGAAATACACTCTAAATGGAAGCAGAAAAAATATAAAAACTTTCCTTCCAGAGTAGTGTTTTTCTTGAGTGATTGAGCCACTACTGAGAAATGCAAATATATTAAGTACAAAGGAATTTAAATCCTACACAATCCTAATTTAATTTTTAATTTTGAGTCAGTATTTGGTCCAGTTATGTTATAAATATTGAAGAAGATTTCCCCAAAAAAGGTTTATTCCCACCCTTTTGTTTAAATACCTGTCATTCTGGTGATTTTATGGGTTAATTAATTTATTTTCTGAAACGTATTTCTGGGATATTTTCCCTTTAACCACTTCAACCCATAACCTCCTGTTCTGAGAGTTACTTAACCTTTGGTCTTGTACAGTTTACTGGCAACCATTCCTTTCCTTTTAGGATTTCTTATTTTTGATTCTCTTAGCAATATAAACCACATATAGCTACTATTTCCTAAGCCTCACACAGTGAATTGATGTTACATTTAATTAACAGAAGAGTTTTAGATATTTCATAAAGTTCCTGACACCAGAACTGCTGTACATTAAAACCAAATGTTTGACATTGTTTACTGTGAGATTGCAATCCCAGATTAAAATCATATTAAAAGATGAACTAAATTTACTTTCCAACTAAAGGACTGCTCTAGGAAAGAGTTAACATTGCTTGGATATACTACATGTAGTTCTACGCCTTAATAAGTTTGGATTTCTTTCAAATTCTACTCTAACATTTCCTGGTTTACAAATGCTTTCTACACTAATTTTAAAGTTTAATTTTAGACTCTTACAATCAGTTTCATAACAGCATCCATATTATTTGTTAGGGAATTCCCAATGAGAAAAAGTCCAAGAAATCCAGTCAGCCTGTTTTTAATACTCTGAAGGTATATAAATACCAATGTTGGTACTATTTTTAGTTTGATCTTTTGTCTGATTCGTTGCTACATACCAATTGTTTTGTACCAAGCACAGTCAGAGCCTGGTAGCTAGTTGAACTGGGTTTACAACTTTGGAGGCTGCTAGACGAATAACTTTCATGTGCTGTCTTGACTGCAAAAGATTATTTTCCAGTTTATGGTCATGCTGTAGCAGACACGCCCCTCCCCATGTGATAATAAATATGAAACTGGATTCTGTGATATGGATCTTTAATATCTGGACTGTTTTCGGAAGGTGATACTGTAAAAATTTTTAAAGCATAAAATACACTTTTTCTTAACCTAGGTAAAACTTGGAGCAAGCAGTGTCCCATTTGGTGCCTCTGGTGCTTTAGAAGGCTTTTCCTTTTAATGTTTCTTGAACAACTGTATAAACCCAGAGGATTAGAGTCTGCCTGCAGGAGAGCACCAAGAAGGGCAGCTGTTGTTCTCTTCAGCATTTTTTTGCTGAGCCATCAGAACAGTTTAATGCTACTACATGTTAAAAACTCATGCATTTTAGTGATTGTGGGTGCAGACAGTGCTGCTGACCACGTCCTGCTGAATCCCTGCCCCACTGAAAGCACTTCATGGCCGATCGAGTGTTTTTTCTTTTTTAATTGTGCGAAACTGGGGACGATATGTATGTTTTAATTCAAGTGGAAAACTAAGTGGGAGATTCCAGAGATCTTTTCTTGTCTGTGTCCTTTTCTACACGATTATATTAAAACCTTTACATCTGCAGTCTGACTATTTTCCTCGTATGTAATAGAAGTCGATGCTGTATCAGCAGTAGCTATTTTACCTTGAAAAATTATCCATTTTTTGGATAATGTTTTGCTTGGCTTTTAATCTATAAAAATAGAAAGAGTAAAAGGGGGCAGAATAGGCAAAACAATAGTCTTTGGGCTTTTTTTCCTTGTAATTAGATGAATTCCCAGTTGCAGTGTCTTTCTTACTGTTTTCTTGATTTATTTTTTTCTTCCTCAAATGGTCATCAGATTCTGCCTTTGTGAATTTTCCCCCATTGTACTATCTCTATCAAAGATATACCTTAAAAACCTCATTATATCCCCAGGAAAGAACACTTTACTCTGTGCCATGCAATAGCTCTGACTTTTTTTAGATCTTCAGAGGTTTTGCATTCTTTTTCATCCAGATATTTGAGTCATAGCACTCCTTGCTAAAACTGTGCTTTGTTTTAGTCTTGTATCTGTGGAAAAGACCTTGGAGATGGTTTGCAGAAGTATGTGGCATCACGGTGGAGGGTACTGGTGTGTTTATAACTTGATGCCTAAACCGGGGTTTGTGCTAATTACTCTTCTCTTGTATTGTCAGTCTAAGATCTTTTGCAAACCTTGTCCCCCTCTTGGTTTTGTTAAAGGAACTTCTTTTTTCAAGGACAAAATATTTCGCTGTGTTTCTGCTACCTCGTTGATGTTACATATATAGAATGTAGATGTTTTCTAATATATTTTTTGTGTTTTATGCTACTTTCTCCCTAAGTAGCTTTTAACTTTGGTATACTGCCTTTCATTTAGACATATTAAACCACTTGTTATCATGGAGATGACCAACTTCCATTACTTTATAGTCTTTGTCTCCCAGTTGTTACTACATGGATGTAACTATTCTGATATTTTTGCCTAACAGTGACAGAAACTAGAAGTAAATGACAAAATTAGAGAGTGTTCTGCTCACTGAGCAATTTTCTAATGATTCGTTTTGCAATTGTTGTCTGCTTTCTAGTTAATCAACAGATTGTGAACCTCGGTATCAGCAAACGCTTTATACAAAACTCAGACATAATAAAAATAAAACAGAATAGTTAATTGTTTTTCTCAGTAGCCAGTGCAGCCGTGAACACTTTAAATGTTAACTAGCCAACATTTTAAGTGATAAAGGCGCATGGCATTTTGTACAGCTAATCATATCTTCAGTCTGTCAAACTCAAACAATGTTATGCCTCAAAAGGACATTATGCAATGAAATACATGAGAAAAAAAAGATTTTGACCAAAGTTTGCATCGTGTTTTAGAATGGATGTATTCTTTATTGTAAGGAGTCACTTTTAATGTCATGGTTTATACAATTGTTTTAGACAAATTTTTTAATGGGAAGATAATCAATTTAAGTTTGGTAAGGACCGAATTGAATTATTTACTGATCAGATAATGTCACAGTGTTAAATCTAACAAGTTTAGCCTTCTCTCCTACTGATTTTCTTAATGGAAAAGTATTTGTGGCTTATTGGTATTATTCCTTCTTAACATATGGGAGCACCAGAGCCTCGTCTCCAGAGGAGGAAGCAGCAGGTCAAACATTTTATTTTGCATTTGTAGAAAGATGATTTCTGCATATTCAGACATCTGTGACCTTTTTGATGATAAAAGCAGCTGATGATATCATTTGGTTTTGCTTGATGACAAGGTGACATGAACCCTTGCAATAAGATTTCTAGTTTGAATACAGGTTAAAAAAAACCATTTTATGTGAGCATTCATTGAAATGCTGTTGTTTTGTTCAATATAAATTAACGGCTAAACCATTCTTTATATACATATCTGATGAATTAATATATAGGACTTGCAAATATAGCAAAAATAAATTAATTTTAAATGGGTGAACCTTTACTGGGTAATATTATTCCAGAACTGACTGGGAGCACTCCATTAATTGAACAGCTCATTTTCCATCTAGGAAAAATAATGAGATAGTATTTATTTAGTTCCTTTTTGTGTTTTGTCTTTTCTACTTCCCATAAATTTTTAATGGATAGCAGTACCTTTATCCCAATCCAGTCTGACGTATCGGAAGCCAGAGGATGCACTGAAGACTATTCCTGGGAAGGGATTAGGGTAGAAAGGTAAGGATCGGGACCTGCAGCATAATATCAGATGAATGACTGTAAGGAGGATTGATTCTGTGACCAAATTGAATAGTTACACCTCCCAGCCCTTGCTCTGTCAAAGAAGAATCAACCTCCTTACATGCAATCTGGACAGCAAGCCAGGTGGAAACTCAGTCAACTAAAAAACTAAGAGACAAGAGCTGCTAATGAAAACTACTGCCTCTGTTCCAGTGCAAAGGCAAAACTAAGCATAAACCACCTGGCTGGCCTCTTTGACTTTATACTGGGATAGGTTACAGCAAAAAAGTCACATAAGCACCTGCAACAGCTGTGGTACGGCTGTCGTGTTCCACATGTTACCTCTCAGCTGAAACCTGTTGTGCCCAAATGAAGATGTTGGGTGAGAAAGTTCATTGGGCACAGATGAAGCAAGTGGTGTGAGCACACGTGATCTAACAAGTGCAAAATGGATTCAGTTCCACAGAGGAACGTAGGGGTCCGAGATCCAAACTACCAGGGAGCCTGTTAAGTTTTCACACTGTTAGAAACTATTGTTCTTGTTGTGGTAGCAATCTCGGTTGTTGTCTGATTTCACTCACAAACCATTTTAGGCTTTGTAATAATACTCTAAGGTATCTATAAAAGCAGTCGTTTCAGAAGCACTTGTGCCTGGAGTGTCCTTGTATATTGATATAAGTAATAATGTGGCTGATAACTTTGCTTTCACTTCATGATCTAAGAGCAAAGTACTATGAATATAAAGTCTGCGAGGAAAGCCATGCAGTTCAATGTCAGATTTCTAGACCCTCTTTTAACATGTGTGATGGTAACCACCAAATGGGAGGATTCCAACCTGCTCCATTAAACTATAGAAATATAAAGCAGCAGCAAACTTTATGAAGTAATGTTTGGATTACATGGCAGGATGTTAAACAAACAGTAAAGCAAAGCAATGATTGTTAAAAAATATATTGAAAAATATATTAAACTGTGTTTAATATGACTGCAGTAAGTTTAGAAGAGCGATGAAACTTCTTGGGGAAAACTGTAAAATGGTTAAATGAGACTGTGACCTCATTAAGTTTTTAATGTGGGTATGTTTTTGTCAACATACACCCTGTAGGCAATTTTTTTCTTTAGCTTTGTAATCTTGCTATTACAAATGCCCCATTGATCAAACACTGAGCACAAGATCTAGATAGGATTGGTGTAATTAAGTTATGGCATAGGAAGTCTTAAAAGCATGACTAGATTTTCACTGAAAATTTCAAACTTATCCAAGTTCAGTCAAATTGCTGTCTTCTACTACCATGTATTCTAATGCCTGAATTAGGACAACTCCTCATTTTGCTACAAAACTTTCCAACGCTATGCAATCTACTTTTCATTTTGTTTTCCTTTTAATTCCCCAGTGGCAGAAGTTTCATGTTTCACCCAAGCACTGGTAATTAGCCAAGATGTCACATATTAAATATAAATAACCTATGACCTTGTGCGCAGAATGCAAGCCCTTTTCCTATACTACTGCTGAATTTAACTTTCTTCAACATAGGCTCTATACTGAAATACTATCTTTCTTCTATATAACACCATTCTGCTTGCTTAAACAATGGATGTGCCTTGTTAGCTGTAAGAGACATGAAGGGAAGGCTGTGATAATTTTGTTTGTATGCCATTTGCAAATGAGTTTAAGAGTATTTAGTATACATTCACATTGATCAAAAATCTTCCCTTGCTGTACTCCTGCTTTCTTCAATAGCAGCTGTAAAAGGCATAACCACAGCTGCAGCCAAGGAACACTGTCTGCTCGTTCCAGGAGTCTTTGTGCTTTCTCATCTGCCCTTTCTGTGCCATGCTGGTGTGTGTGCCTTCTAAACAGGTCCAGATTCAACCACAAGTGGGAATGAGATCAAGCACATGAAATACAACCTTGTGCGTTCTATTCCTAATTCCAGGCTGTTTTGTTTGTTGAATCATGCAGAACGAATGCCTGACCATGCGTCTTCCAAAGCCTGTTCTGGCTACAATTGCACAGCTGGGTTTCATTTGCTGCCCATAGGAGGGGGAAGGAATCCCTCTTACTCCAAGACAAATACAGATCTGGGATATGGCTGCAGATCCAGAATTCCTGCATATCCACTATAGGATGATGTGCGGAAAATAAAACACAGCACAATGTAGTCCTCAGGTTTTTGGACCCGAAAGTCACAACATACATAGAAAATAGCCCCAGTTTGGAAAGGATTCAAATACCAGAGGAAGCATGTTCCTTCCTTCCATGCAGTAACTCCAGCTCCTGGTCAGACTAAGGTGTATCCCCATCTGGATGCAATAATGTAGCCTAAAAGCAGCAAGAGCAGAACCCAACCGTACATATTAAATAAATGACTAAATAAAAGCCCCCTTTCCTCACAAAACCTCAAGTGAAATAAAGTTGCCCTTGTTACTACCACCATTTCACTTCTCAGTAGCAAACAAAAGCCAAATCAGCCATCCATGCCCTGGACCTCAGGCATGGTACCACATCCAGTCATTTCTTGAACACCTCCAGGCATGGTGACTCCACCACCACCCTGGGCAGCCCATTCCAATGCTGGACAACCCTGTCTATGATGAAGTTGATGTCCAGTCTGAACCTCCCTTGGTGCAGCTTGAGGCTGTGACTTCTCATCTTGTCACTGATTGCTTGGGAGAAGAATCCAGCCCCCACCTGGCTACAACCTACTTCCAGGTATAGTTGTAGGGAGTGATAAGGTCTATCCTGAGCCTCCTTTTCTCCAGGCTGAACAACCCCAGCTCCCTCAGCCACTCCTCACAGGACTTGTGCTCCAGACCCTTCACCAGCTCCATTGCCCTTCTCTGGACACACTCCAGCACCTCAATGTCTTTCTTGAAGTGAAGGGCCCAGAACTGGACACAGGACTCAAGTACTCATATTAAGCTCCTCTCGAGCTGATCTACACTTTCTTGGACTGCAAATTTCAAACACATCAGGCCATTTACAGTTTCTACACTGCCATCCCCTGCAGAGAATAGATGCTTCTGCTACAAGAACAACTTAAATGCTACAGTTTCTTTTGCCCTTTTATTTGACTTTCAACCTTACTGCAAGCCAAAATCATAGATGATGGTATGTTGTTGTGCAGGCAGAGTATACTGAAGCTTCTGTGCTCTTCCTAGTGACTGCTGGGCTCCCTTTATTGATGGTTACTTTGCTAAAGAGTAGCTTAATTTGTATCCTATTGGTTAAAACCTGTTAGATGCAGATCACATGAAGTACAAGACTGTAAAGACACTTTTCCATGCTTTAAAATTATTTGTTGAACTGATTTAGGAGGAAAATTGCCCGCAGTCCCACAGCCTCAGTGCAGCAGCTGTGGCGACCAGAAAGTGAAGTGCATGAGAAACTGGCACAGTGCGAGCTGGGGTGGTTGTCGGGCACTGGAACAGTCTCCCCAGGGTCACAGCACCAAACCTGCCAGAGTTCAAGGGGCATTTGGACAAGGCTGTCGGGGACACGGTGGGATTGCTAGGATGCCCTGTACAGCACCACGAGTTGGACTCGATGGCCCTGCTGGATGGTCCTTCCAGTTCTGGATTGTCTGTGATTCTGTTTGTCCCATTGCTCCTGTTCCCACCGAGCTGGAAGGTGAGTGGCTGACAGAGGCCTGCAGCCAGCGCTTGTTACCCAAGCGACATTCCTCTGCTTACGTCAACCTACCTAATTACTCGAGCCATTAATTAGTGTCAAGAGCACCACGTATTTACATGTGGTGTTTTAGAAGATAACGTGAGACCCGCACTCGGCGAGGGATTCTGCTCCTTTGCTTTCACAGGCGGCCGTTTGCGCTTTGCAGGAGGGTTCACACAGGGACTCCTCAGCGCCCGCCTCCACGGTACCGGGAACAGGAGCGGGAACAGGATCGGGAACAGGATCGGGATCGGGATCGGGATCGGGATCGGGACCGTGCCGGGATCGGGATCGGGCCCGGCGGGGACGACACGTGGCACCGCGCCCCGCGCTCGGCCCCGCCCCCCGCGCGCCGCTGCCCGCCCGGGATTGGCCGCCGGCAGCGCCGACTACAACTCCCGGCAGCCCTTGCGGCGCGGTGGGCGGGGCCAGGCGGGCCCTCCGAGCACGTGACCGAAGGCGGTGCTGCCCCTCCTCCCTCCCGGCCCCGGCGGCGGTCGCGAGGCGCTGTCGGTCCGTGACGTCACCGCGGGCGGGGCGGGCGGAGGGAGGGAGGGAAGGCGGGAGGGACTGAGGAAGGGCCGCCCGGCTCGGGGGGCGCTGCCCGGGGCGAGGTGCGGGGGCGGGACCAGCCGCGGCCCGGAGTTACGCGCCCGCCCCCCCGCAGTGACAGAAGCGCCCGGGCACCGGAGCTCGCGCCGGGACTGGAGTCGCCGCCTGCGCCGCCGCCCCCACCCCCGCTCCGGCCCCTCCGCGGTGATGCGGCGGCCCTGAGGGGCGAGCTCAGCCCGGCAGGACCCGGCGCGGCCCTGAGGGGCGACGGGGTCTCGGTGCGCCTCGCCGGCCAAACCCATGACTACGGCAAACTGCGGCGCCACCGACGAGTTCGACTTCAGGCTGATCTTCGGCGAGGACGGGCAGCCCGGCCCCGGGCCGCCGCTGGGGCCCGCAGGTGAGCCGGGGGCCGGGGGCGGGTCGGGCGGGTTCCTGTTTTGCTCGGAGCGAGGCGGGGAGGGGAGCGGGGGCCGCGGGAGGCGGGAGCACGGGGGCGGTGGCGCCGGCCGTGCCTCCCTTCCTCGCTCGGGCCGCGGACGCTGTCCGGCCCTCCCGCGGCCCGCGGGGCTTCGGGGAGCGACGGGCCGGGCCGGGCCTCTCCCCGCCGTCACAACTTTCTGTGGGCAAACAAACCCAAGAGCTCGCGTCGTGCGGCAGGGGCCGCCCCGGAGAAAAAGGGAAAAGGCCCTGGGTTGGATGTGGTGGCCCCGCACCCGCCGAGCCCGGGGAGCGCGGGCAGGGGGGGCGTCCCGGGAGCGGTGAGGTGTTAATGGGGCCGGACCGGAGACACGTTCGGGCTCATGCGGCAAAAAGTTTCCACCGAAGTGTTTCCCGTCTGTAGAACATCACAGTTACTCCAGTGTGTTCCTGCAGACTTTGTGTGCGTGCGGATGGGCGAAACGCGGCGTGTCGGAATTCTCGGAGTGCTTCCATTTTAGTCTGTTTTGTGGTACTGAAGCCTGAAAATCCTGTTTAAAAAAACTTCGTATTTCTTTAATCTGCGCAAAGTGAATACCCCGTGAATTACGGTGTGAAGAATCAATAAGGGCCAGCTGTGCAGTGTGTGGCTGTACCAGAGTTTGATGGCTGTATGCTTTATTTTCTAACCTACTTGAAATAAGTATTAATTGCTAAAAGGCTGTGTTATGTCTAAATGTTAGATGATGAGATAGTTCTGAAACACGACTGTATCCAGGCTAAATGATGCAGCCATGTTGTTTAGTTCTCTGACTCAGTTGTCTAAGTTGATTAGAAGAAAATTTGTTTGATACAGTCTGTTTGTGAACACTTGGGATTAACTTCTTATAAAATCCCTGACTTCCTTGATGCTCAGATTTAGTTTGCCGATTCGTTCAGATAAGAGAAGATTTTCTTTGCATATTTTCCATCTTAGTGGAATAGCAGATGGTGCTTTTTGGGAAGGGGGCCTGCATTCTGCTAGCCTGATAAATGCGTTACAGTATCATGAAAACAATGGAAAACATGTAAGCAAATTACAACAAAAATAATTATGACATCCCCATTTCTATTATTTTGACATAAAACTGATAGTGTAAACTATGTTCCTTTGTTAGTGATAGGAGAGAATGAGAGAAGAAGTTGCTCAGAAAACTGGAAATACTAGTGTGGTATCAGTTGACTCTTATGAGATTTGTATTTTGGTAGCATTCCTTAAGGAATTCAGATATTACGTTGCATACAGAGAATTTCACATGCTTAATAAATTACAACTATTCTTACATTAAATTTGAAAATGCAGTATTTGGACCATGAACTAATTTGTTTGCTGTAGCTTTCAGTAAGAAATCCTGCATCTGCATGTGACACTTAAGTAATTTTACTGTTTTGTATAATACTGGAGATTCTCTCTCCTGCTGTGCAGAGGTGTAGTCTTTGGGGGAAAGGGTTACAGTAGGTCTCTGTCTTCATGTATTCTATTAAAATTATTGCCAGAGTTCATCTCTTAATTCTGCACATGTATTTTACATATGAAGAACTAGAATTCATTTGAGAGGACCCGTATTAGAAATCTTATATTTTTTCCCTTACCCCTCTTCCAAATATATTAGTTAGATGAACAGAAAAAAGTTCCTAAAGCTCCCTGAAGTATGTATTTCACAATCTCGTATCACTTGCTTCAGTGGTGGTGTCTGCTGTGCTGCAAAGTGAGTAGAAGGGTAATTTTTTTCAAATGTATGCTAATAAAAAAATCTATACATCACAGGGAAAGTTGCTTAATTTGAAATAAATAATATTAAAATTACTAAGTCTTCCATGATCATGGAGAACACCCGAAAACACTTTCTAATGCCTCATGCTATATCTCTAAAAGTTTGAGACTGGCATTTCTGATGAAAGAAGTGTCTAGTACTGAGTTCTTGCATAAATAACATGGAAATCTGTGTTAATGCGCTCTTTTATGCTGGGACTACTGTAATGTTGTGAGGATTTTATTTTTTAATATATGTACAAGTATAGTTACATGTTTTATATTTAACTATATCTTTAATCAAAAGAAGAAAAGGTGAGCTCTTCTTTAATTTGCTTTAAATACTTTTGATGTTTGAACTACTAAGAAAACACTACTCCCAGGCACTAGATTACCCTTTTTATGACACTAAAAGAGCAGTAAGAGAAATTAAATCAACTGGGATTCTGAGTTATTACACAAAACAATTTTAGTGGGTTGCAGGATAGTAGGATTAACATACGTAGTTTTGTGCTAAGTGGCAGGAATTGATCCTTCTGTTCTGCAGTAGTGCTTGTTTCCTTGGTCTGAAAGCTGCAGTTCCTGTTGCAGAGGAGAATATATGAAAGATGGCTTGACGATGTGTGAAGTCACTAATCCAGTACTGCAATTTTTGGAGCATACTGGCCTTGAAATCAAAGTGGCAGCCCATTTCAGATAGCTTGTGAGCAGAGGTAAAAATTTGCTCAGGTGGTTGCTAAATAAAAGATTCTAAAAAGCTCTTCAGCTGCTTTTAAGTGGAGGTTAGGTACTGAGCACGTTCTGCTCTGATAGTTTAGTGTCCTTCTCCTAAAGAATAAGGAAATTGTCACTTCAGCTTTGTAGTGTTTAGCACTCAAAAGAGGTTGTACAGTTCTAGGTACTGATGAGCTTCATCTTTTTCTGACCAAAAGATTCAAACCTCCGGTGCCCAAAGGTAATGCTGTAGAGCACTCTGAAGTGAACCAAATCTCTTTGTTGCAAAACTGTTTGGGTCGCTGTAGTAGCATCTGATTGCCTCGTGCCACCTTCTACCAGTTGCATTTGAAATGTCCCTGTCAGCATGTAAGTTACAGTATCAAGAGATTGTCCTGTAACTCAATCAGTTGTGGTATTTGAGGTGTCACCTTGTTTGGTCTTTCTGATGAAGAGATTTTTGAGATATAATCCGTGATACTTGAGTAATTGAATGTAGCTTTAATGCTTTTCTAATGATGCTGCCATTCCCTTCACCACCCCCACACAGTTTTGCAATACTATTCAGTATAATTTTGGGAAGTCTGCCTCAAGTTTATTAAGCAACTGAGCTGCATTAAGGTTTTCTCACTACTGAGGATGTGTTATACCATTTAAATGTGAACTGTGCAAAAGGGAAGCAACTATGAGTTGCTATGATAGTTTCTTTATGTGAAGTTTCATTTTAGGGGTTCATCTTCTCTTTTAAAGAATGAGTTTTTACAAGGTAAGAGCCACGCTTGGGGTATATAGTGCTAAGCTGAGAACTCTGGATATTGTAAGGTTCTGTATAATGCAAAATAATTTCTTGTTGGTATGTGAAATCAGGACAAACTAAAAATAAGAGGCTGTAAACTGTTCAATATCCAGAAAATCAGTTATTTAATTAGGTAGGAAATTCTGACAGATGAGTTATTGATACTGCTGTTTCAAATCCTGTCTCAAATGTTCCTGTTATTTCTGATGAAGTATTTTAGGAGCAAAAGAGGGGCTGATATTTTGTTACCCAGTGAAACATAGTAATATGTGAATTTCACTGCAATTTCCACTTCTTGTTCTTGGGTTATGGAGTAGAGGAGGAAAAATTAATATTTCAGTATAAGTAATCATCCTTGGTTGATTTTGTTTATTCGCTTTCCTGCAATGTAAATCCTTCAAAAGAACTGATAAGAGTACCCTCCTTGGACTTCAGGTTCACAGTATTTGTTTTATTTTCTTGGAAACCTTGAAACAATTTGAAAAGAGATTCTCCGTATTTCCTGTAACTTAACATTTGGTTAAGTAATACTATTTAGTAATCTCACTACAAATGAATCTCACAATCTATCTTACTTTTCTTCTGAAAAGTATGAAAAATATCCCAGTTCTGTGGTGAATTTAGTGACATCCCCAAATGTCTTTGGAACAGGAACCTCACTCTGGCTATGGACAATATATCTGGATTTGTATCTTCCATTGATTTGAAAACTTCTACTCTTGTTCTCCTTTGAGATTTTTTTTTCTCTAGCTTAGAGATATCAGGTTATTGGTTTGTTACTGGATATCATGGTTGACATATACATTTTGCTACAGTGACTGTCAGAGTAATACCTGATCTTTTCTTCTGAAGGTTTTTGTGTCAAACCTTTTACTGTGAGCATCAGTGAGCCACTAGGGTGTTCAGCAGTTACCTGCTGCCTGTGTTTAAGTGCTCTGAAGCAATGATGGGCACTGAATTTTGCCTCAGCTAGACAGAGTTCTCTGTAGCAAAAACTGGCACCGTATATGTGTAATTTAATTTAGATATATAGGAAAAGTCTTAAAAACACTGATTTGTAATGAAACACCACCACAATACTAGTCTTTATAGCTTTGCCTTGATTATTAATATGTAAAGTATTCTTCTTCCCTTCTTAAATGTGTATTATGTGGCTGGTGTTGCTGTCAGGGATTGTTGGTAGATAGTAAAAAACAGCTGAAGCTGTTTACAAAAGTTTGTTTGCAGCATGCTTGAACTTTTTCGTCTTTTTCCCAAGATGATGATTAAGGTAAACAATACTAAGAAAGTTAAGTTGTGGTAGAAAGTAGAGTAGTCTTATAATTAGATTGAGTGAAAAATTAACGGCTGGATGCTGGCAGTAGCTGCAGACTTGAGATGTGAGTTGACTGAGGATTGCTCTTGGTGAAATTAATTTTTGTGTTCACATACTTCTGCTGCAAAGTTTGCTTTCCTTAGCTGAGTGGGAGGAACTTGTGAGACATCTTTTGAAGTCTTTTTAACAGGCTGTCTTGCACACCTGTTCACTTAAAGTGAACTTTTAAAAAAATATTTTGATTCTGCTTAGATTTGGTTGCCTATACGAATGGGTAGGAGAGAAAGTTTTTGCACAAATTGGTAACTGTCATTAATATGTATAACTTGATCCCTCCATATAAATTACAGGTTTTTGTGCTGGTCCATTAACATTTGCTATACAAAAGGGTGCTCATACAGGTTAAGAGTAGGATCAGGTGGTGCAACTTTAAGAAAGGAATGAATGGATAAGTTGCTTGAATCCGTTTCTTTTTTCTCCCTTAAGCATGACACTTTTTAACAGAAATGTTTGTTTATTAGATAATGAATATTAAATGTATTGTGATAGAAACCACCACTTGTCGGAAATGTAGTTACTGTCATTTTATTTTACAAGCTGGTGGATGCTGGTATCTGCATGTGAAAGATTGACACGCAGGGACACAATGCAAATCAGTCGTAGGCCGTGGTTATATAATCTGCTGATAGGGGGGAGGAGGGAAAACCAAACACTGCAGCTGGCCAAAAACAGAGGGTCTGTGACAGGAGCCCTTATGACTTCAAGATAACTTAGAGATCTCTAACACTGAGGAAGAGCCAAAGGAAAATATGTATTAAAGCGGTATCAAGGAATTCAAGAATTGCCTGGCAATTAAGAGGAAGAGATTAAGATGGTAATCCTCGGAAGTTGCCATGTTGTCAGAATGTTGTGGTTTTTCACGGTATTCCAGCTAAGTGATGAAGCTTGACCAGGGTGAGACCATTCAGGGAAAATACCAAACGCTTTTGTGCAGTGTTGCAAAGCAATTGTAGTTGCAGCTAATCTAATTTCATAACTTTTCTGGTTTGGCAGTATCATTCTTTGATCACTATATAGTGCATCGAGAATCACCTTGTAGTGAGTCACTATGTAGTGCAGGGATTTGAAAAAGATTCCCACTTTGACAAAATGTCACTTATTTTATATGTGAATTCATAGTCACACCTCACTCTGTCCCTTTCCCTTCCATCTGAATTGTGGGCACAGTGCAAATGAAAACGAATCCTGAGAGTTGGGATGTGGGAGATGGGCAGGGTACAAAAGCATTTGGGCCAGTGCTTTTGTCTTACATATTTCTGAAACTTAGAAATAAGCTCCTTCTTTCTTCAAAGTCAAAATTAGCCTTCTGCTTAAAACATGGTGGTTCCTTTCCTTTGGTTTGTGTTGTACAACTGCAAGCAGTTTGCCACGTCCCACCTGAAGTATAGGCAGATCAGTAACGTTGCTGTGAATGAGTGAGAATAAATTAGAGCAGATGGGGTCTGGGTCAATAGTAAGCAGAGGTTTGGCTGTTCACAGCAATAACGTAAATACGGGAGTTGTTGCCTCAAGCTGCCCTAGTGGGCCAGGGAAGTACGTGGAGCAGGCTTGGCAGTAAGCCCAGCCAGTAAAACAACATCCAAGTCCTTGCATTTGTCCAGGCGTGCCATGTGGGGTTCGAATGACACTGGAATTCAAGATGAGTGAAATGATCAGGATGGCTAACTAAAATTGCAAGGCAGGAGCAAGCTTATTAAAAAGCCAGCATTCTCTTCTACCCTTAATATACCCAGCTGTGAGTATTCTTGTGAAATACTGGTGAAATAGAACAGTGAAAAACTGTTCAAAGTCATTCAGGGAAGATGAGTTAAAATCTGAAGCGCTGCAGGTCTGGTTGAGGAGCAGCTTTCGGGCTGTGGTGTGTCCTGCACAGCTCGTGAGGGGGTAACAGAACAGCTGAACTTCAGCTCTGTGACTCTTGTGATGGAATGTCGGTGGCACTGAGTGCTGAATGGTCACTTCTCAGTCAAAGGCCAATAGGTGTGATGGAAGAGAAGATACTTCTGTCAGTTTTCTTTGGGAGACTCAGTTATCATTTTTATGTTGCTGGTGGAAGGAGAGAAGAATCAGCTTTCTGGGGACCTGACTACAAACCTGTGATCTTCCAACAGTAAATTCATGAACATAGAACTCTGCATGTGGTTTGTGTTGTGTCATGATTTTGGTGGGGTTTTTAAAGCACAGATAAAAACTTCAGTTGAGGCTGCATGAAAGATGTTTGTAGGTACAACATGAGCAGGTACAGCTCATTTATTAATATCAGAAATGTAGAATCCTATTATTTGTATTACTATTTAAATTAATAGGAATTGTTTGCTTAAAAAATGGCTTCTCAGGCTGCACTTTGAAGATTAGTCATCACTTCTAAAAATGAGAAATATTTTTAATATAACAAAAATTCCTGTATGGAGTTGAATATCTGGGGGAGCAGGGGGCAGGCAGAGGTTGGTTGGTTGGTTTGTTTCAGCAGTTTAGTAGAGGGGATTAATGAGAGACTTCATGTTTTAGTGGCTGCTAGCTTTGCTTTTTTGGGAACAAGTGCTGCAAGAAATGTGTTGTTTTTTTTTTTAAATCCCTTATTTTATTTTTTAAATGGTTTTGGAAAAAAATGGGAAGACCGCTTAAGACATAATTTCAGTGATAAGCAGCATTTTTACTGTGCTGTAGCGGGAACGGAATTACAACGGACTGTAGTTGGGCCAGGGCATGAACTGTTACCTTCTAACTGAAGTTGTTTTACAGTGTAACCGTTTGTATCTTCTTACCCAAAATGAAAGCATGACACAATGACGAACTGCACATACCGTCATATTGCGTTTGTGAACCATTAGTGAGAATGATTCACTTGGTTTGATGGCTGTAATAATATCTACAGTGATTTATAGCTACTTGTGTATCTTTAGATGCTTTCTAGAAGTTGTTCCCGAAGTCAAGGACACAAAGGAAATGAGGAGATGGAGTAACTGTATAATTACAAAAGACTTTAACGAAGTCTTTTGGGACAACTGTACTCAAATGACAAGACCACGAGGGAATATGTGGTTTAATCCAAAGAACCACTAAGAAAATCTGTTAGAATTTTGTATTTTGCATAGCTTCTTTAAATTAGGTCAGAGTCTCTGTATTTCATCAGTGTAGTTTGTCAGTTTTAGTCTTTTGAGAGCAAATGCTACTGTCTTCGAAATTGCCGAGATTTTGGCCTGGGCGCAAGAGGTTAGGCTGGTGAGGTACAATATGTGATAAAAGCTGCATTCATACTGGAATAAACACAAGCTATTTAGGGCTTTCAAAGACATGCAGAGTTTCAGGGCAAAGCTACATGTGGCACTGTCATGAGACATGCTAATACAATCTTCCATGTATTTGAGGGGATCATTCTGAAACTTGCCGAAAAAAATGGTATTCATGCTTAGCTTCAGCCTCTGCAGTCTCATTTTACTGTTCGATTCCTGGTTTTTCCTGTTACTGTATCAATCCAGCAAAGTGAATTCAAGTGTTTCTGATTCTACATTTATGGGAGCAGTTGAGAAAACAAAGACGGTTTTGGACTATCATCCTGGCTCATTACAGTCCTTTAAGCTGTATTATAAAATATAGGTGAAAAGCTGTAATAATTAATAATCCCAAATACCGAGTTAAGGATATGGTAGGATTGCCTGCTGTGGAATGGTTTGCTCTCTGTCATGTAGGAGAGCTGCAGAAGTGCAGTGTAATTTGTCTGAGGTGTGAAGAGTTACAAACAAACTAGTTTGTTCAGATACTGTCAATACCAGTTCTCCATCTCTGTGTCATGCTATGTTTGAGAATCAGAAAGGGGCATGTCCCCGTTTCAGTCTCTCCCACTCTTACTGTGTAATTGCTCCCCACTCAAACATCTTGCCCTGACTTATTGCTTTCCTTTTCTACCAGTTTTCACAAAGATCCTGGTCTATGTCACTATACTCTCGTGTAAAATAAAATTCACATTTTCTTGCATGCTCCCGTCTGTTTTGTTTAATGTGGCCTGATTTACACATTCTGATCTTGGAATCTTGGGTTCTGCCCAGTGCTTGGTTCAGGACTGGAACAGACTGTAAATGGGCAGTGTCTGTACAGAGCAGTAGGTTGTTGTCAGCAGCTCTTCGGTGTTAGAAGTTGGTCGATGTAAAGGCATCCGAGTAGGTAATTAGGTGAGGATTTCAGTTCACTCCATTTGAATAACTGAAGAGCCTTTTTATGGCGCTTGTTAGTTTTGCCCCCACAAAGGAGGAGTTCTGCACAATAAATTGGCCTGCAATACCAGGAATCTAGGCAGCCCTTCAGCTGGCAGCTACAGCACATAAATCCCTTATTGCTTTCAATTAGTATTTGCCTAATCTTCTCACCTTTATGTTCAGTCTTCTTCCAGTGGGTCAGGCACAATACACTGGTTTCAAAGCGATCAGTCTTCCTTCAGTTCCCACGTTTAAGCATATGGGATGGTGTGGGGTTGCAGGGCTGCAGTCCTTTCACGGACTCTTAACTGATCTGATCAGATAGAGCAACGTACTTCATCTCCAGAACAGCAGTGTCAAAAAGGCTGTTAATACTGTGTGTTAGTAATTGCCATGCTGATATATTGTGTTAAGAATCTTCCAAAAGGCCGCAGTATTTTTTCATATCTCTGAATTACTGGGTTATGTTAAGCTGACTTTTGATCTGACACTGAATGGCAAATGAGGCTTCATCAAACTGGAGGGCAACAGCTTCTGTTTTGTGTACAGGGGTATTCTGCAGTGAGACAGTGTGTCTTCTTAAATGTCAGCCACAGAAAAAAAAAGAAAGCAGAGGGGAGCCCAGAGAACTTGGAGACTTTTAAAGCAAAAAGTAGATTTTTTTTTTAACTTATTATTATGAGTATTAATGAATAATCTGTAAATACTGAACCACAAGTTTTATAAGGTTATAGTATAAAGACATGCTCCGTAATCAACCAGAAATAGCAGGAGCGCTGGAAAAGGCACAGGTATAACACTGCCTAGCACTTCCGGAGACTATTTTGTGTTTGCAACTGAACTTAGAACGACTAAGAACCTTACAGTTACAAGTTGAATTCTTCACCTGCTTTGTACATCACTTGTTATCAATGTATTCCAAAGCTGTTCTTTCCCTATTTGAAACTTAATTCCATTACTTCAGGGTGAAGCTGGATGTACACTAAGACAGTCATTCGAGTTTAAATACATACCAGGCTGTGGCCTAAGGGTTTAGTTGCACGTTATGTTTTCATTTGATGGTGAACACCTGCAGTTCCTGCCCTGGGTGCTGGTTTCTCCCCATGTCCCAGAGCCATTCTGTCAGTTGTGTATATACAGGTGTTTATGTTAGTGCACTGTAAATCTGATTGCCAAACTCCTGTGTGTTAGAAGTACCTCACTGCTCATTTCCCCTCCCCCTTTGTGTGGGAAGGTAGCTGCTGCTGAAAAAAACTGTGTAGTTACCCCCTGAGAGCCAGTATGCTCTTATTTTAATCAGTGTCAGTTGTAAACATTTGATATGCTGTATTATTCTCTTGCTTAAGCCGCTTAAACTAGTGCAGCTTCTTTATTCTTCTGCATTTCTGCCAAGGATAATGAATTCTTATCCAGACTGGAATTTGGAGAAAACTCATTGATTCTACTTTTCTAGTATTCTTGCTTAACATAATAAAATGAGTGAAGTTGTGACTGGCATGACAGAGCTGCCAGTAGAAGTAACACTTATTTTTATCCTTTTTTGAGTAATCTGAAATGACCATGAAACAGGGCACAAAATCATTGAAGAGGAAGAACTGCTTCATGAAACAACAGTTGTAAATCATCCCTTTCTGAAAGCTTAAACTTGCACTACTGTTTCATGTGTTGCCAAATTTGGTCTAGAAGGATGTGCTTCCCTCTGTTCTACCTTGCTCCCTTAATTGTTTTCACAATTTGTTCTTTTTCAGTGCCATATTTAGCTTACTAGTCAGATATACTTCCTATAAACTAATACACTGCTGTGTTTTTTAGTGGATTTTTTGGGTTGTATTCTTTTTAAGTTGGTGTTGAAGCCTCTAGGAAGTGTCTCTGGAGAACTTAAGCTTGTAATGGAAAACTGGAGTTAAAAATCCAATTATAGAGCTTCAGTGTGGTAGTGTACCAACAAGAACACTGATCAATTGTCTTTTTAAATGCACAAAAGGAAAATTATGATTATTGTGTATTTTGGATTCTTTGTGAAGGTTCAGACTCATCTTTCATCCCAAGAAATATATAAACTGCTGCAAATGTGCAAAATAACGGAATATAAAAATGGAGCTGCATAGCCTTTATGTGCTTATTTAGAGATACTTTTGTAACATTTTTTATAATGCTATTGTGTTCAGAAAGAGATAGTGGTAACTGTCATGACAGAACTGGAAAACAGAAGAGGTGGTTATCCTTTCTAAAGTTTGGAAGGGAGATGCACATGATGTTTGTGGCAATGCCCGGGTCTTTCCTCATTCTATTTAAAGGATGTGATTACTGATCCTGTTTTCACAGTAGTATTTTTATAAGACCTAGGTCAAGTTGCGCTTTCTTAATACCTTATTGCAGCTCTTGTTGTCTGAACCTGTTTGTTTATGGGCTTACAAACTTAGAATAATAAAGTAGTTTGGATAATTTTGGCACAGGGCTTCTGTTCAGACATTTGATTGTAGTTGACTTTCCTTCTCTGGAGAAATGTGGTGACTGCACAGCTGCACGTGTGCATATGCAGTACATCCTTGAGGAGTGAACAACTGGTGGGCAGCCATTACCAGTCCTGAATGTGCACTCTGATACAGTCAGTAGCGAGCAAAATGTCCTTTAGAAGCAGTTGTTCTGGATATTATTTAAGTACATTCCCCGGTTAGACAGCTTATGTTGAAGTGTAGTTAGCAGCTTAGTAAGGGATGAGCCAGTGCTGCTTTAATGCTGAAGAGGAGCTCCTGTAAACCGGTCTGTTTCCACACAGTAGCAAATGTACATTCAAAAGGAGAGACCTTCTGGTTCTCACTGACATTGGATGACACTGACGCCTGATGTAAGATTGCAGTGAAAGTCTGCAGCTTTATATAGCTTATACACTGTGTGAATATAAAGTATCTGCTGCCTTTTGTGATCCCTCAGTAGTGAACCTGATCTCAGCAGGGTAGGAAAGAAGGCTTCCCTAAACTTCTAAAGACCCAATGGCTTCTCTGTGCATTAGCAGTGTTAGAAATCTTAGTCAGTAAAAACCAAGCTGAGTTTCTTTTTGTGCCATTGATCCAGAAGATCTCATTTGATCACAAACCAAAATTTGTTTGACGTGGTTTGTTCTTAGCAAACAGTGACTTGTTTAGTTTTCTCTGTCTCCTTTAAAATGCTTACCGGAACAAATAGTAATGCTACTTCTATAACTGAAGTTAAATTTATTGGACCATAATTCTTCTGTATTTTTTAACCTTTTAGTCAATTTTTTTTTTTTTTTTTACTCTGTATTGCTTTTACCTTTGTTAGCGATTTACTCAGTCAACTTTACCAAAGGAAAAGCTTTTAACACATCTGCCTTTTTAGGGTTGTGGGCTTTTGATGTGAATGGTATTGCTTGTCTTGGTCTTTGTATTTTGCCAGATCTGTTCTGCCTAGAATCTTACCCCATGTGTTTGTTGTAGTTTTACACTCTACCTTAGTAATCTGACCTACTTTCTGTGTCTTGAATGCTTTCTTATATTTTATGGACAGTGAAGGCCTCATGACTTGGCCAACTTTACTTCTTTACTGTCTTTCCTTCCCCACTAGGATCGTTTGGATGCAATAGCTCTCCTATTAGGTAACCAGATTTCTATAATTCTGTTTTTCCCCTTGGGCTTCTCCATAACTCATTTTTGCCTTGCACTTGTCTACTGTGAGACTTCCCTTTGTTTGTTTACCTTCTGCTTCTTGAAGCCCTGTGTTGGATTTGTTTTGAGCTATTCTTGCTCTTTTCCCTCTTAAGGGTTATTGCCTGAGTTTTTTTCATTCTTTCTTTTTTCCCCTCATTTCTTTCACCCGAGTTGTATTTGTGTTTGTATGTTTACTCTAGTCCTTTAAGATAGGTTAGAGGTATCTTCCAGATTGGATTCTCTCGACGGTCTTTAATATGACAAAAATAATTATTGATAAATAATCCAGTAGAATTAATGACTTGATTTGTGAAGATCTTAATGTTGTCCTTTTGTATGAGTAGCTAACAGGTTATTTTAACACATGAACTATAAGGGAGAGTATTTGTGTGTGCAGACTGAAACAAATCTGTTTATCCATTGTGTCTGAAAATGATTTGGGTGATTTAGACTTCCAACTATATTGTGCCCCCAGTCTTAAGCACGCTTTTGTGTTCACTAGGTTTCTGGTGTTGGTGTACATTAGGATTCTGGCTTCCTGGTTTTCTGAGTGTGTGCTGGGGAAGGATAATGAGAGAGCACAGTGCCAAACTCCTTAGAGGCTGTTTGTCAGGAAAGGGACCAAAGAAGCCTGAGTCAGAGTAGTCTCCTGCCTGCTCCATCTCTTCCCCAGTTCTTCCCAGCTGGTGTTGATAATTCTGTGCTAGTCAGATCTCTCCACCTCAACTCCATGAAACTTAAATTTTGAATGTACATATGCTTTTTGTAAATCGCAGTGACACTGAAAGTGGAAAAAAGTGTCTTAAATATTTTAAGATTTCTGGATTATTGGTGCAAGAGAAATACGGCTCTTTGCACTGGTGAGAGTTTTAGGGCAAACCCCCGTGCTGTTACTGTTCATAAAACTGTTAATGACAGTATATGCTTACACATAGGGCTTGAACACTTCCAAGTGCTTTCCTAAAACATTTTTATTATTATTTCAAAAATTCTGTAGCTGTAACTTTTATTTGTAAGTTTTGAGAAGCTGGATAATAAGTTTTATTAGGATTGCCTTTTTCTTCCCTTGATCTGTGCTTTTAATGTTAATACTGAGTTAGGAGCAATGACATCTATGATCTTGCACACTACTATACCAATAGATGTGGAAAACCTGTAACCAACTACTGTCTGCATTTCATGTTTTGTGATAGGAAATAGCAAGAAAAAGAATAAAGACACCCCAATTAAAGTTTTAAAAAATGTCTCTTATCCTAGTGAAAGGATAGGGAAATGGAGCTTTGATAGTGCTCAGTGTAGTGAGCTTGTGTTAATTGTGTGATACATAAAATAGACCTTCCTGAGAATCCTGATCCTTTTAGTGTGTGCATATTTAGAAATTAATCTATACTGTTTTTTTGTTCTCTTAACACATAATAGTAGTTAATTATATAATTATATAATATGGATAATTGTCATACATTACTGTAATACATATAAAATCACACGGTGCTTATGAAATTACTCTGTGCTCCTCTTAAATTCAGTTTGTGCCTCCTATAATACGTTTCTTACAGAGTTGCACCCTGTCCATGAACATTTTGGGGAACATGGTCTGTTCCTTGGTAACAATGTGCTTTGTCTCCATTTGAAATTGCTGCCTTGTCTCTGAGGGGCTGTAGTTTTGTTTTGGTTCTGTTTTAGTTAATTTTAAGCTGATTCCTGTTAGTGAAACTGATAATAGAATCACTTCATTAACAAACTAATTTTTTCGTCATGGAAACGCCTAAAATACATAGCTTCCTGTCTTGTCACCTTATCTGATAGTGAGAGAGACTAGAATTTATTTTTTTTTTTAACAAGTATTAATATTCTGCTCATACTCAGGATAAAAATAATTTAAAAAAAGAGCTAATACCCAGAGATGCAATTAATGTCATCCAGACTGGATTTATGGAAAATTATAGTGAGGGCTCTGTTTTACAAGCGGAAAGAAATAAGAGTGGAATCATAAAGGTTAGAAAATAAGAAAAAGAGATGTGTTTTTTCTACTTTTGTTTCTGACAAATGTGTCATATTGACAGTTACTCAATGTTGAGAAGTGGGCCAAGAAAATCTGCTTCAGCTCTGTGAGACAAAGCTTCTGATTCTGTTAACAAGGCTTGCTCTCCCTCTCAATTTCTTGTTTTCTTTGTAATATTTCCTGTGTTTTGGAAAAGTTAGATCTGAGAATATTTTATTTTGCCTTATTTTGCTGAATGACTTGTGCTCAAACTTCATGAGATTGCACTTGAAAAATGCTATTTTGTGGGATGAACACTTAAGAGTTTTCTAAGCAACAAAAAAAGATCTTTGGAATACAATTCTTCATAATACCTTTAATAATGTTCTTTGTTAGGCCTCATGTGATTACATGTTTTTAGTGGTGCATAATCTTCATTCAAGTTTGAGTCACTGTAAGATGCTTTCTATTGTTAAAGTAGATAAATATTGTATATGTGGTATTAACAATGCTTGTAAGTATTGACTTGACTTGCAGAAAGTACTATAGTCCTATTTGTGTCCAAAATATGATTTTAAAAATGATTTATGATTAAAAATGTTAAATTATAAGTGGAATACAGTTGTGAAAGATAAAGTTTGAATTGAATGTTTAGGCTTAGATCCTTTCAAGTTTTAAACCCATTTTTCTCTTTGTATTGTATTTTCACCACTAAAGATGTGTATAAACTGTGGGATCTTGTTGAAAACAGGATTTATGATAGAGAACCGTGCTGTAGTCATATCTAGCTGTAAATATGACTGGGGAAAAAGTAAAATTAAGAATTAGTTTTATTTTGTATAGCTAGTATAATGGGAAATGTCTGTGATGTTGATAACAGTCCATATCTGGGAAACAAAGGATTTTGTTTATGGCATTTTTCCAAGTGTTGCATTTTGACTCTTGTTCCTTCCTTTTTTTTTTTTTATGCTTTAATTTTGTTTTCAGATCTTGAGTCAGATGACTGTGCGTCCATATACATCTTTAATGTAGACCAACCATCATCCTCTGTGAATCAGCCCATTTGTATTCCTCGCCATGGACTGCAATCTCACTCCTCTCCTCTGACACCTCCTACAAGACTTCAGAGCCATAAGAACTATGAAGGCACGTGTGAGGTACCAGAATCCAAATACAGTCCACTAGGTGGACCCAAACCCTTCGAGTGCCCCAGTATTCAAATTACATCGATTTCACCCAACTGTCATCAGGGGATCGAAGCCAGTGAGGATGAATTACACACAAATGGCACAGAAAATGACTATATGGAAAGACCTTCCCGGGACCATCTCTATCTTCCTCTTGAGCCATCATACAGGGAATCATCCCTTAGTCCAAGCCCTGCCAGCAGCATTTCATCCAGAAGTTGGTTTTCAGATGCTTCCTCTTGTGAATCCATTTCCCATGTTTATGATGATGTAGACTCAGAGCTAAATGAAGCAGCTGCTCGATTTACCCTTGGCTCTCCTTTGGCATCACCTGGTGGTTCTCCAAGAGGTCTCAGTGATGAATCATGGCAGCAGCCTTATGGATTTGGGCATGCCTTGTCACCTAGACAGTCTCCCTGTCATTCTCCTAGAACTAGTATTACAGATGAAAATTGGCTAAGCCCTCGACCAACATCAAGGCCCTCATCAAGACCTACATCCCCTTGTGGGAAACGACGACACTCCAGTGCTGAGATTTGCTATGCTGGTTCTCTCTCTCCTCACCATTCTCCAACTCCATCACCCGGCCATTCTCCCAGGGGAAGCATAACAGAAGACACATGGCTAAACACTTCCATCCATAATGTACAAGGCCTTAATTCTGGCCTTTCACCATTTCAGTGTTGTACAGAGACTGATATTCCTCTAAAAACAAGAAAGACCTCAGAGGATCAGACCGCCACTTTATCTGGAAAAGTAGATATCTGTCCTGAAGAGCAGGGTAACTTGTCATCATCCCTCGAAACTGTAGTAGATGATTGCTCTGGATCTCAGCACACCTTGAAAAAAGACTTGCCTGGAGACCAATTTCTTTCTGTTCCTTCACACTTTACTTGGAACAAACCGAAGCCTGGTCATACTCCTATATTTCGGTAAGTGATTAAAAAAGTCTTTCCTTCCTGTTTTTTTCCCTCCAGTGCACCTTAAGTAGGCATTGTCCTTGTATTTCAGTGACGCATTTTAAGACTTTACTTAAAAAAAACTTGTTGTAGGCAGGTAGATATTATAATTAGGAAAAAACTAGTTGAGATACCAAACACTGATCTTTTTCTGCTTTTAAAAGTACAGTAGATGCATTGTAACATAGGATTAGTTTGTTTGTGTACTTGCACAGAGCCTAGCTGAATTAAATGTCTGCAGATTTTGTGCACGCTTTGCAGTACTATCTATTCTGAGCGGTTGGCATTTTAATATAGCCAGAGAAACCTGACTTACCTGATTCCATAGAACTGTGAGACCACAAAAGAGGTGGGGAGTTTATTTGCTTTTGTTTCTACTTGCTTCTTCGGGCTCCTATAATTCTAGAAGTAGAATACAGAAAAAAAATTGTATGCCGTGCTGAAAATCATCCAGAAAGAATGGATGTCTGGGCTGTCATTCCAAGGTATTTCCACCGTCCACCGTAGAGTTAAATAGCTGTTTTCCTTTTGTAATTCTGTGATGTGCTAGCAGAATGATCTGTGGAGGCTCAGAAGAGGGACCTAGTTTGATTGGGGTGATCAAAACTTCCCATTCCATTACTTTTTAGATGGACCAGTTCAATGAGCTTTCCAGCTTTTGGAATCACTTTGGTAGTAGAGTAGATGGAGCAGAAACAAGAGCTCCTTAAGCAGCATTTCTGCTGAATGGACAGAGTATCCATTTGATTTGTGAACCTTATCCTTGCTCTACTAGGTTTTAAAAATAAGGGATAGGGAGGTACTGGGAAGGAGAAGCCATTAGATTAATACCTGTAAAGCACAATTATCCATATAAAACCCCATATTATAGACTTAAATGTCAGTGTTTCCATTCTATTCTGTATTGATTTTAAAACAACTTTGGTTAAAATAGTATAATTCTATCCACAGGCAATGCTTAAGAGTTGCTCTTCAACAGTGAAGCAATTCCTCTTTTTTTGGAGGGTTGAGGGATGGATAGGTTAGGATTCTTCACATGTATGCTCTATTTTGAAAAAGGCAAAGCTTAAATCTTGATAGTTAATGATAAAATGTAGTGTTCTTATAGTTGCAAAATTTTGTATAAATTCCTTAGAAGTTATCAACTAGCTTGTCTTGTTAATAGTTAAATATATTTAAACACTGCTTATTCAGCCATTTTGTCGTTTTTTGCCTAATGGTATAACCACAGATTTTAATTTCTCTCCTCAGAATTGTATTGATTTTAGTAGGTAGAAGGCTTTTTTTTCTTTTTTACCCTCTTCTAATGTCCTTCCACATAACTGTTTATGGATTTGAAAAATCTCTTTTACCAGATCTGAAACTGCTGTGTTGACAGATACGTTAACTGTCTTGAAATTTAGGGGGTTTTAAAATTCTGTCTGTTAATAATAGGTGTTCTAATCTGTTACCAGAATCTTTTCTTCAAAGTAAAACAGTAACAACTGTTTGTTTTTCCTAAATAGTGTATTTTGGAATTGTATTATATTTATGTAGGATGCTAAGCAGTCCTAACTTGGCATTTTTGTTAGCTTGCAGGCTAACACAGTTGATAAAAGGTGAGCATCACTGTAGCACTGAAGGTCATGAACACATAGATAGGCATGTGGAAAGATGGGATGTGGATCTATGGTTCTTTTGTGGGATGACCAAAGTAGTTTAAAAAATAGATAAGTCAGTTAAAGCTGTTTCTTCTTGTCATAGGGAGAACTGAGTAGAACTGAATAAAAAAGCAATTTCAACATTTTTATTAAAAAGTAAAAATATATTTTTAAATGTCAGAATTTATTTAGAAGCTGGCACTGAAGAATTTCTGTAAATATAAAATGGGCAAACAGGCAGAAGATAGGGAAGGCTACACCTATACACAAGTAAACTAAATAAATCTGTTAAGCTGCATACATTTGGTGCCAAAATGTCATCTGACTATTGAATTAGTGGAAATGGTTGCACTGGCAGCTGTATCCTCAGTGAAATGTTGAATTACTCAGCAGTTGTAGCCTGTTCCACGGGTGCTGTGACAGTGTGCATCTTAAGTACGTTAAACATTCCGTTCTGTCATATACTATTTTATAATCTTGATTCTTATAATGCAGGGTAGCTAAGTTGACCCTTATGTTTTATGAATAAAAATGAAATGCAAGATAGTGACCAAAAGTGAGCATCCTAGTTGTCATAAAGAATTATACAATTGCTATTTATATATTTATTTCCCAACATTCAGTGAAGATGCTAATTTTATTATTTTCTTGCACATTTGCTTTTAGAATTGTACGTTTTCCAGAAAGTTAAAAAAAAATAAAAATTAGGTCTGTTTTATAGTACTTTTCTTACTTGAACAAGGGGAATGACAGGAGTCTAGGAGTGACCTAGAAATCTCTACTGTGCCAGCAGTGTAACAACTTTGGTCAGGACTTGTCACTAAAAGTACAGCTCACAAGACATCAGCAGCATTGTTGGTGCTAATGGTGGTTGTGGTGTTCTGGAATTAAGGACCATCGCAGGAATGGGCAGCACTCCTGTGGGTAACAGGGAGCTTTTTTTTTTTTTTTTTGGAAGAGTGGTCACTCATGCTGCCATTGAAAATCATGGGAGTTCTGTTATTTTTGCCTTTACATTTGTTTTCTTGTTATCTTTTGCTTTAAACTTACAATTTTAATATGAATGACTAGTGCAACAGTAAGTTTTAGGTTCTGTAAAGTGGGTCTTGAGAATCTAATTTGTGTCTCAAGAAAATAGACACTTCTTAGGGTAATAAACTTAATGAGTAATTTCTTTTTCCTTTTTTTTTTTTTTTTTTTTACCTCATAGTATTTGATGGGAATAAATGGTGCTTTTGTGTCTGGAAGATAACCAGGCAATATTCATGAATGGTCAAAAATCTTAAAATTAAACCTAGTTTCTTTTACTTCCTTCATGGAATTCTTACAGATTTTTACACTGATTTGAAAACTACTTGATAATTTGGCATGTGTCTTCAGACTGCTGTGTCATGAACTTAATTTGTAACACTGAGAAGTGATGGGACATCAAGTAATTTCTTTGTTCCAGTGGTGATGAACAAACATAACTATTGGGACTTCGGTCTTAATTTTAAGAAGGAAAAATTTTTCTGTGTGAGTGGACTAGAGGCAAAGTTAGACTGCTAAGTATTTATCACCTTATTTTGATAAATAGAAATAACACCAGCTATGCTATGTTAGCAAAACTTTGAAGTGAAAATGTTTGCATATCACTGATCTTGAAGATAAGGATCCACTTAAGTGAGAAGAGCAAGAGAACTTTGAACCTCTTAAATTTTTAATAAGCAAGGCTATTGCTGTAGTGTTTACACACCATTAATTAATCCAGAGGAATTCGGGTAGTGTTTAATAGGGGGCCTTTTGTGCCATACATGTTATCCAGCTCTCCACTTTGTTTTGCAGTGATAGAATATAGATTTTTACCTGGCAATATATTGTATCAATACTCTGAAAGCATCATTAACTGTGGGCCTGCTAGTAATAGAACAGTGGTATTTTGAATGTAAACAGTATTAATAAAGTCTATTGATAAGCCACTGTGGCATCTGGAATGGCCCCAAGAATCTTGACTTCAGAATTCCTCCACTGGGGAGATTATTGCTTTGTTCTAGGCAGGGGAGAGCAACCACAGCAGTAGTTTGGCTCTACAAGCATTTTTGAAAACCATAGTACTGGGCCATAGTTATTATTTGAGATTCTTAGGGGGTTGCTGTGTTGCAACACTGACATGTCACAGGATACTCTGTGGGTTCATCTCTGAGAAAACTGAGATGAGGAGATGTGGAATATCCCCACTGTATAGTCAGTGAGCTTTTTCCATTATTATGTGTTGTGGGGACCTGTAAGTGGAAAATATTAATTTTGCTGCAACTAAGAATTAATAAAAGAATCACTCCAGGAGATCTGGGAATCTCAACCAACAAAGGAAACAATAACTTACACACTAGTATTTCCAGATACTTGTTAATCTCTCAAAGGTTATTACCAGAATTAGTGACTACAAAGAGGGAAGAACACGTTCATACAGAGTGGCTAAAATGAGTTCATATGTCAGGTCCCCCTGTGGTCAAAAGCTTTATAAGCAAGGAGTTCAGGAGATCATTGGACTGAAACTGAGCTGGTGGCAGATGTACTTCAGCTGAGGGACCAGCACTGGCAGTTTGGCTGTGTGGAGCTGCAGCTGTTTGTGCGGTGCATTACCCAGGAACAGTGCAACAGCTGGAAGGTAACAGTGTTAAGTTTTTAACTGCCTTGTTTTTAATGACTCTCCTAGGCTCTGTTCTTCCTTCTGTCCCACATACACTGCTATAGGGTCCCAGCCGAATGCAAACAGGCAGCTTTGTTTCTGGCCCGTTTCTTCCTGTGTGAGAGGTGCGGTCAGACCAGGAGCTGGGCCCTGACTTCTACAATCTGAATACTGAAGTCCTTATGGACACACTTCGCTGTTTTTATACTCAACATCACTGTTTCCTCGTCAATTTTGTGTAGCCTTAATCAGTTCTGTTTTGGAGATAATGGTTGCAGAGGAAGAATCCGTTAAATTAATATTGATAAAACTGTCACTAAAGTGATAACTTTAAATGCTGAGAATGCTACTGAAGGGTTCCTTCTTTACCTCTTAGTTCCTTTTAACAGCTGCTGTTCTCTGGAGCCTTTAGTCTTGATGTGATATGAGTATGAGCTTTTGGAAGCTTGTATTAATCAGATTATAAAACTCGCCTGGTATTATAAGAAGAACATTTGTAGGTTTACAGATTGGTGCTGTGTCAACAACTTGTGATGATTTGATTTATTGAAAGTATTAGAATGGCTGTCACTTATTATTTCCATTTCCTGACATGTGATTTGGTGATTTACTAGTAGGTTACTGCATTGTTAATTAAGTTTTTGCTCACTTAAAGGCAAAAAATTTAGAGAAATTTCTGTAAAAGACTGTCACAAGCTATTGTAACAGTACTATGGCACTGAACCGGGTAGAATTAGTAATGAAACGTGGGAATATCCACAAATGTGTTCCTCCCTCATTAAGAGTGAAAAGTGAAGGGTTTAAGGAACAAAGGTTCTTAATTTTTAATTTTTTCTAAAATAACCTGGAAGAAACCTTATGGTGAGCAGCTAATCTGGGTTCTGAATGCTGAGTTAGATTGCTTTATCAATAACGCAAATGCTGTCATGCTGTGTGTCAGCTGAGGGGACACAGGAATCTTTGTAATACTGAATTCTTGCTTACTTCTGAAGCAGCTGAGCTTCTTAAACATGTTGCAGGTATGTTAAGAGTAATGCACCACTACATTTTGAATTTACACAAGTTCTTCACTATCAGAAATCACTGACGTTCAGTGCACAGTTTACAACTGAGAACTGTGGTGAGTTAAGTAGAAGTTTTACTGCTGATCCTCAGCTAATAGCTTACACTGAGTAATATTTTCTTGAGAACAGATCCTTAAATGCATAAAGCTGCAGCTTCTGACTTACTTTCCTATAATTAGCATCTGGTACAAAAATAGCATTGCTTCATATCAAAAAGTGTTCAGAACACATGCAAGCATATTAGTTACCCCCTTGCCCCCCAAAGGCTCACCTAATTTGGAATTCTGCATAGAATTTAAAAAAAACACTAAGAGTTTATAGACTGTATTCTGTTGTAGTTATTTAGTGTCCAAGCTTGTGGGTTCATGTGACTTTAAGGAGGTGACAGGGCTGGCTAGGAAGTTCCCACTCTGCCTCCCTTCCCATGGTTCTGTTTGAAGGTCTGCAAACAACTGGGACTTTAGTAAATTAATAGGATTAAAAAATTTACCTTTCAAAATGAACTAAAGTTAGATCACTGATTCAGTTCAATGTGTATCTCTATGGTATTTGTCTCAAAAAATTGTAAGGGTGATGTGGAAGCAGAAATACATAAAACTGATATCACTACAAGGCAGAAAGATGCTTGACGGCGTACCCTAAAACTTTAAGAATCTACTGCTGTTGAGAAGTTGAGGATGGTGAAGACAGCAAGAGAAATATTCAGAGAAACAGCAGTTTGGGTATTCAACATGAAATTCAAAAGGAAAGCGTTGTAACTCTCTAGCCAACTACATCTAGAAGACATCTGTTTGCAGTACATCAAAGAGATGTGCTCAGATGTGCACAGATACGTACACAGCTCAAAGGCTGTGCCATTTATTGGGAGAGCTGTGTTTTGAAAGCTCTGCAATTTTTTGGTGTTTTAGGCATCTGCACGTGCATAGTGCACTTGCTTGCTCTCTCATGCTGTTATTTTCTATTTGTTTATAAAGAATGACAAAATCTTGAGACTTGGTTATTTTCCTGTCTCAATATTTGTTCTAGTATGCCAAATATTCTTCCAGGAGATAATGTTAGTCTGATAGAGCTTGTGCCATATTTTTATTAGTTAATTGCAGGAGGAGTAAATCTCTCTGAGAGACTATATGGAGGGTGGTCACAAGCAACAAATACCTTTTTCTTGACTAAGCTTATCAGTCAGCTTTCAGTAAGAGCTCCCAAAAATTGGTATACAGCCTATGGTGCATTAACCTAGTTCTTTCAGATACCATATCTGCTCACAGTGTATAGCAGCTATTTTGACATAGAATATTTGGTTATATGGGGGATAAAAAGGTTTCCAGAAATACTAAATGAAAATAACATGCTATGTTTCTTTTTGGACTCCTTTTAGTATCTTCTAATCCTGACATTTTCATTCCTTTTCAGACTGAAGACTTGTGTCCTTCTCCTTCAGTAGCTATAAAAGTGAATGACAAGGTCTAGTTGATAGCCAGTAGTAGCATTTAGGTAGTACATCCTGGCCTATGGTAACTATCTGGAAGGATTGGGCTTATACTGCATTCCTGACAGTTTCCTCTTTTATTGCTGACGTATCAGTCCTCTCCTACCCAGTAAATACTATTGCTCTGGGAGGACCAATCATCAGACCTCCTTAGGGGGAGGAAGAAGCCTCTTTGCTGTACACTGACTGCTGGTGGAGATTATTCCTCACATTTCTGCCTTTCAGTAAGAAGAAAGGGAAATGTTCCCATTGCTCTCAGAGGAGTGAAGATTTGTGTTGTAATGCCAACTCTCTCCTAAGTGCCCAGTGCAGGTATCCATGAAAGAGCAGGTCAGTACACTTGGAGGTTGTTCTCCTGTAGGAGGAGGCCAGCAAGCAGTGCCGGTTCTTGCCTCTCCTCCATTCCTAGTGACAGACATTTCTGCAGTAAAAGGTGGATGTATCGTGCTGCAGGGTGAGCCCAAGTCCCTCCAGATACTTGTTAAAGACAGATTCCTTTTCTTCTTCTTTTTTTTTTTTTGTTCAGTCCAAACATTTATCTTCTTTCTCAGCTGTGGATATGATTTTATACATCTTAGCTAAATTCTCCAGAAGGGCATCCTTTATCTTTTATGGGCCTGTGGCTATGCACATTTGTGGGAATTTGCGTGGATTGGTGGTGGGGTTTTGCTTAACTTCCTGTGCAGTGGAAAGAAATGGGTTTGAGCTTTCCCAGATGACGATACAAGGCAGTATTTGTCAGTTGCTTTAAAACCTAATTTGCTTTCCTTGTGGGTCAGAGTAAGGTAGAACAAAAATATATTAATAGAAACTTATTTTTATTGTAAATATTCTTGTTTGGTAAACAGTGCTATAAATGTTCACTTTTAAATGTTCATAATTTAATTTACTCCACCAGGTAGTTATTGATTTGCATCTGACTGTTCATCTTTTTAGAATCTTAAGTCTATAAATCTGTCCAGGTAAAAGGGTAGGTATGAAAACTTTGGTTTGAAGTTCTTCCATATTACTTCTGTTAACTGCATTTTGTTTTTCCCTGGAGTGACTTTGCTAATGTACAAAAGCGTGTATCTGTGGATAAGCTGAATATGTACTTTAGCTGTCTTTGTTGCCTGTTGCACTAAGTCTTTATGCTTAGGTAAAACAGCAAGCTTTTTGAAACTTCGGATGATCATATAGTGTTCATTTTAATGATAGTTAACAAAGTGCAGTGCTTGCCAGACTTAGAAACACAAAAACAACAAGTCGAAAGATAATACTGCAAAGAGTAAAAACTTAATGACTGGCAGAGACTGAATTTATACAGTTCCCGCTAAGCCACATTTGAATTTGCTTCCTGATATACTTGAGGATAAAAAGTTAATATAAAGGCATTGTAGAGTAGCACTGGTAGTGTGAGGCTGGAGGTCATCCAGTACCTTTCTTTTAATCAGGTATTGAAAAGAAGAAATTCCATTCTAACAACACCAAAATAAATTGGGGTTAATTGAAGATTTTAATATACCAGCAAAATTTTGGAATTTTCGCGTAACATTTTTAAGCTAGTAGGTATTCTTCTTTGGTTACCATTTGTTAGGAAAGTGACATCATTGTGTTTTACAGTGAAGGCTTTGTTTGTACTGTGGCCAGATGGCACAGTTCTTGTAATCAGTGTGTGCTCGTCTTGATTGCAGCACATCTTCATTGCCACCTCTTGACTGGCCTTTACCAAGTCATTATGGGCAGTGTGAACTGAAAATAGAAGTCCAGCCTAAAACTCATCACAGAGCTCACTATGAAACAGAAGGAAGCCGAGGAGCAGTAAAAGCATCTACTGGAGGACACCCTGTAGTGAAGGTAGGAAGTCTGGGTTTCTTGAATAGAAGGTAATTTTTAAACTCTAGTTATTGGTATTTATGCTGTGACTTGTTCCCTTGTGTGAAGCTTAGTCTTTCCTGGTTAAGATTTTCTCCCTTAAATGGAACTAGTTCTATACAAAAGTTAGTTTTGGATGCTAAAAAATTTAGTTTGCTAGTTACAATGCATGTCACAATTTTATGCTGTATGAAGTTTTATGCCTGTGAGTGGGTTCACAGTGCAACAGTGTTGTATTATTGCTATTATTATTATTATTATTATTCACAAGGTTTAAGGAGGAAGGACTGTGCATGGGGGCAGGTAAGAGAAGTCACTGTAATTAGTTGAAACTATACTGAAATGTGGTAAAGCTTCATTTGAATCAGAAATCTTCCTTTTGGTGTTGAAACAGCTTCTGAATACTATAAATGCTTCTTGTGTTTTTATTAGATCATTTCTGTGAAATGGTACCCATAAATTCCTTTAACTTTCACTTAAATGTTTATAGTAAATGAAACTTGACTATTCTGTTTCTTCAGCATAAACCAAAGATTCTTACTCACAGTTGGCTATGCCCTTGAAAAGTGAGACATCACCTAGTTTCATTAGATTTGGACTACTTACCTGCAAGGGCAAGTAAAACTTGTTTCTTGCCTTTTTTTTTTTTGACATGATTTCTGTTGTCTTAACAGAATCATGGAAGATTTATTGTCTCTTAGAACAGTTTTGATCAGCTTGAAGAAAATGCAGTAGTGCAGGCAGCAGTCCTCATCTCCACACAAAGCATGGTGATACACTGACTGTTTCCATAAGTGGTTGCTTTAGCTGGGTTTTTATAGCTAATGGTATATATTCCAAATGCTAATGGCATCTAAAGTATATTATTTAAATAGTTTGCAAACACTGTCCAATTATTATTTAGCTCAGAATTAGATGTAAGATCCTGGCAAACTAGGCTTGGCTTTCATAAGAAAACTTTGGCATCATATTGTCTTTGAAGAGAAAGATATGTGGTTTTGATATTGTTGGAATAACTGTGTGCACAAGCTGTGATGTGCTCCTCTCTGAGCATTCTGGTGTGTACACAAATATCTTCCTCTATGCTGGGAAGACTTCTGGATTGGTTAGGGGTAGTCACTGATGTCTGCTTTAATATCCACAGTGTCAGCTGGCTCATGCAGCTTGGAAGGGAACCCACCCTCATACACTGAACATGGGGAAGATGAGGAATTGTGGGACTTCTTAAGATACCTTGGTTATGTTTGCCACATCCTTGGGTGAAAGCAACATCTCTCTGCTTATTCACCTCGGTCTTGCTTAATGGTCTTTATCTTAACAGTTACAAAATCATTATAAAACAATGAGTAAAAAATCTGATTACATGAAGGTTACATCAGGGTTTGTCTTTTCCTCCAAATCCCGGATATTTCCTGTTCTTTTCCAGTAAAATGATGGTCAAAGTTTCAGTCCTAAGTCTTTCGCTATAGCAGTCTGTTCATTAAAAATGTAGTTTTGAAATAGTTATCCTCTTCCAGTAGTTGGGAGTAACTCATTACTATTGGAGACCAGATGCAAGGTGCTAGTAGGGTTGGCATAATCTGTCCCCATCCTTTCTCCTACTCATACGACAGATCTGTAGCCTATGTGACTTACACCAGTGATTTTAAAAGCTATTTATTTGCATTGGAATTGTGAAATACCTCACTATACAGGAATGCTATCTTAAAAATGAGGATAGTATTTAAGTGCCTGATGGTCTCATGCATTGTACTAGGCCTCTCTAAAATAAAATTAATACAAATGCAAATCAGTGTTCTACTTTGCAATTTGGTACCTTCCAGCTGGATTGGGAATTAGTTGTTTTGTTTGATGGGAGAGAGGAAGTTGTTATGAAACAAAGCATTGATTCGTATTAACTTCTTACTCACTGCTGGGAAAAACAGTATGGTTTTTCCAACAAGTTTGGTAAAGGTAAATACTAAATACCTGTAAGCAGATGTTAAACACAAACTGAAATATTTTCCAGTACTTCTGGAAGCTTATTACACAAATCCAGTTCACGATATGCATTACTGCTTGTTTCTGACTTTTTTCTTTTTGGTGCTCTTAGCTTTAGACCAGTCACTTTCATGTGTGTGGTCACTGCAGTAAAGCACTCAGCATTTCCCTGTGTAAAATAACTGTGTTAACCAGTGTTAGAAATGAGAGAATGTGGGTAAATAGAATAAAATATTTCAATTGGAAGAGACCCACAGCAATTGCAAGTCCAGCCACATCTTTGGGTGCTGGAAAGCCTGTGTGCTTTTTCTTCTTACACAGTTTGGCTTGCTTTTGAAAAAAATAATTTTTATAGAAAGCTGGAGTATTGAATTTCCAAACTGTGAAACCTCTGTAGTTCTGCATGTGCAGTTAATGTATTATTTAAAAGAAAGATTTTTAAGGTAGTACATAGCTTCAAGCCATTAATCTATTAGTGCATGTCATTAATCTATTACTAATACTGTACCATACCTGTTGCTAGGACACTAAGCTTCTGACAAATTTGGCATCATCTGTTGTGAGTACATTTAATCAGCTTATTTCCAAATGGGAGGAAATCAAGTAAGTGGAGCATCATACTTTGCTCTGTATGTCTCAACTTTAAGAAAGCAAATTCTGTAATGACAATCTCTTGTTTTCTAAAGCAAAATGTTCTAACTAGCAGATACCTTTAATTTTAATCTCTGCTTTCTTAGGAGTATGTTCCAGTGAATTCATGTCATCTGGAACAGTTTCTTTTACCTTGGTAGAGAATCTACATGATAAGGCTGACAGTTTTCACAGAGAAGGAAGAAATAACTTAGCAGAATGGTTTGCAAGGGGAAAGGTGGCATGTTGAATTTTTGTCATCCAAATTATGTGGAAATTTTGTAATGCACTGCCAGGAGACATAGTCTCTGAGTGCTGTCTACATTTACCATTCTAACTCATAGATTAGAGTAGGAACTGCACCCATTTAAAAGCCTTTTAAACAAGTAGCTGTCACATTTCATACAACTCTAAGGGAAAGATCAGCATTGCTTGAATTTCCCACCCTTTCCCCATGTCAAATTGTACATAGAATGTTTACACTTACAGTTTGCTAGAATGGGCTTTTACCTAAAGGGGTTAAGGTTCTTCATGAGACTTCACTTGGATAATGCCCGTGATCAAAACCAGAAAAGCCTTTTAGAGCAGGTGGCACATGATAAAGATCTCTCAGGGATAATTTGGGGTTTTTTTACTTTTGTATCTTAGCTTCCTGATCTAAAATGAATTTTTCTTTTTCAAACAAGAAAATTAGTTTTATATATTGTGTTCCTGCTACTCGTGTCAATTTCTGCAGTTTTCTGAGCTAAAGTATTTTAAATTTAATGATAACTTCTGGTAGTAAATTCTGTAAGCTGTTGTGCACACCAAGAAGTATTTCCATTTTATCTTTTGTCCTGTTGCTAGGGAAGGTGGTGATCTACATGGCAGTCATCCTGCTAACCACACAGTGTGATGTACTCAGGGAGTGTTAAGCTCACAGCTACCTGTTAGCACCATTCTGTCTACAAGGAATATCTGTCCTGTGGCCATTCAGCAGTGGCAGTCAGTTATAGATGGGGTAATTTGTTCTAAAATAGGTGTATCTGTAACACACTATATAGAATCCACTTACGTCCCATGTATGCAGGACAAATTTGGAGCAGTGATAGCTATTAAGAATTTGCCTGTACCAGAAGTGTCTTTTTCTGTACTGTGAGAGGTTTAAGGATTCATCAGTTCCTCTGCCATAAGCAAAATTATTTCGGTAGGTGATTCACAGTAACAGAGGAGGGGAAGCATCATGTAAGCCGTATGGATGGCTGTGTGCTGCTGGTCAATGACAAGAAAACAGTCATCTGCTGTGTGAGGTTTAATGGAGTCACATAAAAGAGGGACTCAGTGTCAGCTCTGTTTAAAGTGATTGCAGAGCTTGAAGTCATGACTGAAGAGCTGCAGTGGAAGAGAAATTAAACTAATTGAGCTAAAGTAAACTAATTTTGAACTACGTTGAAAATTCTGAAACAGGAATGTTTCTCAAAAAGCTTGTCAAACTCTGCTTGAGTTCTGGTGGAAGAAACTATAAGCAACAAGAGAGGATGTGACTCAGCA
>JAWMRA010000020.1:11603466-11749874 GCA_035584735.1 Pseudotriccus pelzelni
CAATGTCAGAGATGATCTGATAACAATAAATTAACAAAAGGGCTGTCTAAATGAGTGTATGTTTCCTGGCCTGTAATTCTGTGACTGTCACCTTTTCCCAGGTGTTCTGTGGGGCCAATGCATGTAACTACTTGACTATCAGGTATAATATCAGAATTCTCCCTTTTCTCTATGCTCGATGAATAGCACACTTTTTCAGTGTTTTGTGACCCTTCCCATTCTTCCTGCCTTTCACTCTTTAATTTTTACTTTTATCTTGAATTTTTTCCTATTTTGTCCATAACCGGAAGGCAGGCTGTATCCCAGCTGTAGTTGCCTACTGTTGTCTGGTGACAACAACCTGCCAATAAATCCAGAGGCAGAACATAAGTATCAGTCTGTGTGCACTATGTAACGGGCTGTAGTGGGAAAAACACTGACCTTTGGATGAGATTCTAAAAATGCATATGTTTCAAGAACAATTTGATGACTGTGTTTCATGACTATGCTTCATAATCCCAGATAGATAGCAAAAGCTATATTGATGCATCTACTATGTTTAAATGCTCAATCTAGAAAATGCACTAATTGGTATGAAAAACAATAAAAATGACACACTGGATGACAGTCATCTGCTTTTTGTATCATATGTTTACTAATTTTTTTTCTAAAGTAAAACCAATTTATGGGGTTTCTTTTATAGCTTATGTGGGAATAATCTATTTTTATCCCAGAAATGCTTGTCCAAAAACTGTTCATAGCATAATTAGCATTTGGAGTTGCTGTTTCAGGAATAGCACACTTCCCCACCCTCCCCCCAACCTTTGGTAAAGGTTTTTTGTTTTGGTTTTGGGTTTTTTGGTTTTGTTTTTGGTTTTTTTTCTGAGAGTGTAGTAGATCAAAGTGCAGATGGACAGTGTGATGGCCAGTTACATGTGACTGGCAATTCTGCACTGTGTAAAGTTGGACTATTAGTCTAACACTATTTTAGCTATTAAATTATATCCTTCTTTGCAATGCATAAAACTGGACAGGAACAAGCTAAAATACTCTTCAGAAATGCCTGAAGTCAGTATTTAAAATGCTCTCAATCCTGTCTGCAAGCAGTGAGTGTGTAAAAGCGTGAGATTTCAGAAATAGAAATCCAAGTTTTTATACCTCGAAGAATGTTCTGTACATCGTGTAAACACATGGTACCATGACCAGTAATGCACTGATATTTGCAATTTCTTGTTTGCTTTAGTCCTTTGCAGGACCTGTTTGTTTTTGTGATGACCTTTCAAATATTTTTCGTTGGACTTGTGCCCCTACCTAGTAGTTTATTAAAGTTTATTCCTTTTATCTCTCACTATTTTTTTTCACAGTCAAAGGTCTGTACTATTTTAAAGTCTTCAAGTCAGTCTACTCAATAAGTTTATTTAGCAGAAGACAAAGATACTTTTTTTGATGTGCTTTTTCTTCTCAGTTGATGGAAAGGTACATGAAATAATCAAGTGATAGAAAATAGTACTGCGCTTTCAGGAAGGGGAAGTAGATGTTTTGATTTTAACATATTTATATTTAAAATCAGACAATTAACTTTTTGTAACATTATAACCTTTGCAGAATCAGAATGAAGTAATAAAATAAATTCCCATGAGCTGTTCAGACTTTTCTAAGCCAGTGGTTGGGATATTGCCTAATAAATCTGAATGGAGCTTTTCCCATGAATTTCTGCAGTCTCTTTGAAACAGTCCGTTGAAGATTATGGGTCTGCACTCGTTGCACCCCTGCAAGGCTACGAGAGATGGCTGTGGTCAGTCTGATTTTCAATAGCTTCCCTGAGCTCTGCTTTCTCATTTTATGTATATGGTTTACTTCAAGATTTTTTTTAAATGCAGCTGTTGATGAATTAATGATAAATGTACCACTAATGTTAATCATTGTGTCTTTTGTTTCAAATTATGTTTATCTTCGTGCTCTTGAATCCTTGTCATCCCTTGCTTTTATTCCCAAGTCATTGTTGATAGATGTGCTGTTCAGCTTGGCAGACAGTCCTTCAGCTTTTAAACCGAACAATCTTCACAGTTCTTTAGGGAAGTCACTGCACACCACTCAAAAGTGAAATCCTTGTGGAAAAAAGTCTGTGAAAAAAAAAAGTTTGGTTCTTCAAAGCTGTGCTCTGGTGCCTGTGTGGTATTGCTGTCCAAAAGACTCCAGGCTCGTGGGTTGCATCTCCCATCTCAGGGAGCAAAACATTTAGAAGGCATGGTTTCCTTTTTTCTTTACATTTTAAAAAGAAATAAAATAATATTTTACTTTCAAAGTGGACCGAAATTCAGGCAGTAAAGTTTCTTTTCCTTCAGGATTGTTTATGTTTCATGGTAAATTGTACCATATCTTTGCTCAGACAGTCTTCCAAAGTAAAAGGAAAGAATACCTACTTCAAGAGAACAGATTTCTTTCTTTCCACCCTTTAGAATAGGGCCTCCATTCTTCTCTTTTGTCCTCCTTACCTTGTGACTTTGGGGTTTTTCTAAGGAATACAGAAGTCATTGAAGTGCATCCAGCTGCTGTGAGAATATCAAGAAGGAAATAACGAGTTACAACATGCTTTTCATATCAAAGTATTGAAAAGCCTAGGAAATCTCCATCCAAAATAAATGTTTAGTAAGTGCTTGTAGTTCTTAACACAGCTCTGTTTTTCCTTCTCTGCTCATGTTTGACCTGAGGATTTTTATATAGATACTGCTGCATTTGATGAAGGTAGATTGTTAACTTAAGTGAACAAAAATTGATTATCCCAAACGTTACCCCTGACATGCCTTGTATTTCAAGACTATGCCCTATTTTTAAGGAGGCCTATTTGTATGTAAAAGCTTTCTTTCTAATCAGCCTACTTTACCAATCCAGTAATGCCATAAGAAGTGAATTAATTGCACAGAGGAAGGAGTGGTAAAGTGTTGATCAGATCTTCATCTTCAATTAGCAAGCAAGAAAAGCCAAATAAAAGATAAAACTTGAGTATTAAGCCTCAGTAAAAGTTTGATTAAGCATGACATTTTCCTAATAAATGCTGGAAAGTTTTGCAGGAAAATTGCTTTAAAAATGCAATCAAATAGGTTTTGACACCATCTGAATGTTATTTGTATCACCGTATTGCTTGATTGCTGAGCATAAAACTTAGCTAATGAAATTATTTTTCCCCTACCATCAACCCCTCCCCGCCACCCTGGTTTTTTTACCTTCAATTCTAAGACTGAAAGTGTAGGCATATGAAACCCTGACATGAGTTCTGGATTCAGTGACACTATTAGGTGTTTGTCTTTTTGTAAATAAACTAAGGACGCTTTGATTCAGAAAAACAGACTATTTCCAAGTATACCAGTGTTGTCTGGTAAGCACCTGGTTACTGTGAAATGTGTATTTTCTGTTGGATATTTTTCTCAAGTTTTCTTAAGATATGCAACAAATGACATCTTCTGGATAAATAGCTTTTACACCTGAATAGAGATTGGGGTGATACTTGGCCTGCAACAATAAATGAAAAGCACGGACAGAACCTTCTTAATTAAAAAGAAAAAAGATGGGGTGAAGAGGTTGCACTTGCAAGTATTAGAGACTAAAAAGAGTCTTCTTACAAGTTTTTCATGTGTTGCAAGTTTTCCTTTAGATAGGAGCATGGAACCAATGACGTGTGCCAGATATGGTCTCGGTATAATCTCTGTGTAATCTGGAAAAGCGTTAACTTATTTTTTCCAGGTTGATGCCTCTTAATTAATGTGACCTTTTTGCTTTGCTCAGCAAGGAAAAGATTCTCACTTGTGCCACAAAGTTCCAAGTTTAATTGCTGCTGTCTTCAGTGATCAAATCAATGTATATAGTATCTACTGTTACACATTTTTAAAGGATTTTCCACGTATGCATTAAGAATGTAGGAGTGTTTTTGCCATTTAAAATACAACTTCTGGATGATCCAAAAGTTCTCTCATTAACTGACTGTCTTTAGTTACTGGGTAAAAGCTATAAACTCAGTAGAGCCATGCCTGAGTTTCCTGTGTGCAGTGTAGTAATACGGCTGGAAGTCCTTTGGCGTGAAGCCCTTGTGGCTTATCCTGTAGTGACCTTCAGTCTTTAGCCTTCCAGCTTTAGTTTAACTTACGCAGGCACTGACCTTTGCTATGGAAACGATATAGAAACACAAAAACAACTTGGCTGAGTTTCCTGAGCAGAGCAGTGGGTGGTGTATCAGGATTCTGTTACAGAGCAGGGTTTCTAGAGGTCAGTAGTGACACTGTGCAGTAACTTACTAGTTGTCTACAGCACACAGTTTGCTGCTTCTGGGAAAGTGGTTTATCTTTTTTTTAAAGTAAAATTAGTAACTTTTGTTTGTAGTGAGCAGGTCTAGGACTGCATGTTAATGGAGTAAATGCTGGAAGGTGGACCTGAAAGTCTGCCTAGGGCTCAAGTAGTAGTTCAAGTTCCTGTCCGTATGTAAGTGACCTGTGACTGAATCTGGGGCATGCTGATATTGTAGTGACTTACTGTAACACGTCTTCATCGTGGTGATTCTGCAGCACTTGCCAGTAGGTTGTAAAATGCTGTTTATTTAAATACCTATAGTCTGTACAAAGACACTGTGTTCTTATTTGTGTGTATTGTGTGTTCTTTTCTAAGGTGAAATAAAGGTTCATATACCAGTCTTTATTATGTATTTGAACAAAGCATAGTGTATGTTCTTTCAAGTTAATTATGTAGGTATTTTCATTGAAAAACAATTAGGAATTTTGTTCTACTGACTTAAATGTTTGGGCTGTTTAACATACAGAATTGTGCATAAAGCAGATGAGGTGATAGCCCTGCTGTCAATAAAATGAAGAAGAATCAACATCTTTATGAATGAGAACAAAATTGTATTTAAAAGGAATGCATTTTAAATTCCAAAATATGTAATTTTTCCTGATTTGAAGCTGATTTGGGGTAGTAAGTCTCCTTTGTTATTCACAAAACAGGTATTGCATCAATAATGTCAATTCAGGCTCCAAATACCATTTTTCTTTTGGAGGAGAGATGCCACCATTCCTAGGAGACAGAAGGTAGTTCAGATCCTATGATGATTCAGTTTCTGGTGGGGACCAAGTGTGCTGGGCAGGAAGTTCTGCTTTGCTTATTTTGTACAGGTTTTGCATAGGGAGAGACATCCAAGGCTTGCTCTCACCAGGATTAGCCATAGAATGGATTTCAGAACACTTCGATACCCTTCAGCAAACTGCTGAATGCACCTGTAGTGAGATATAATGGGGAACTTGTGGGTAAATTAACAGAGTAATCCAGCACTGTCCTCTCTTCTCAGGCATGGTGTGACATAGGCTGTCCTTAATTCAGTCATGCTACACAGTGTGTTGGTGTCACTGTGGGCTTTGAGTGATTATGTAACAGAAACTACATGGGATGTGCAGGGCATCCTCTCCATGAGCTACTGGATTATTTCCTACTGAAGCTTTGGCTCATTGGCCCCCACAGACTCTTATCTTTGATTACAGACTCTGTAAATCTTTGATTTACTTTTGCAGAATCCACGACATGCTTGGAGTTGTCAGCTTGCTTATTACACAAGATTTTACGGGAAAACGTTAATTCCAAAGCACAAATTTGTATAATAAAGGGTGTGGGGGGGGTGTCTCTCCAGCTCCCCGAGTTTCACTAGCACATCAGGTTGTCTCAGCAGCATCCACAGCCAATTAAGCTTACTGGCATTTTTCTGTAAATAGGGCTCTTGGGAACACCAGGGCACTGTAGCCTGTTCATTGCTTGCTTAAGGCTGGGATATGTTTCCCTTTTAATGTGGCCCTGCTACTGCAACCAGGCCCTGAATTATACTCTGTGCTGTGGGAAATAGGGGTTATTCTCTTCTTCCCCACCCCTGGCTCATTTAGTTGCCACATGTGTTGCATGCATTGTTTATATTTATGGCTTTACAGTGTTTTTTCTCTTTTTACTTTTAAACCTTGAATAAATGCAATAAATTATCTGCAATGCAAAGTATACATTTTTGAAGTCTCTGCTACCTTGCTGATGTGTTACTACTCTCTACCTAACCGTATTTATGTATATTCCAATACCTTTACGAGGACATCATTGCAGATCCTTTACAGCAATTATATTTGAGACAAAGCTATAATGGAAGCATCTGATTGACCTAGTTCAGACGAGGCCTTGTTGGCATTATGTCTGTTTTGGGACTGGTTTGCACTAGCATGGCTTTTAAGTAGGTATGAAATTTCATGGGGTTTGTCCTGATGTTAGTACAGATAATTTTTGGGGTGCCTTATTTATATGCTTCGGAATTATAAAATGCATCGATTTCTTCTAAATTACTATAAAAGTGTATTCTGTTGCATTATGGTACTGTCCTTGTAGTCTTCTTGGGGCATCTTGTTTTTCATTTAATTTAATATATAAAGCAGAAGAAAATTGACTGATGGTGATACTGTGGTAGTCTTGTGGGGTTTTTACGTCTTCTGAAACTGTAGTAAAATGGTTTCAAATGTCTCCTTTGATACACTGGTGTACTGCCATGCTGTATGACTCAAGCACACGAGCTGGCATCACAAGAGCATCCTACAGCAAATGCACATGGTAACCTGTTGATATGTAACTAATCTGTGGTGGAGTGGGCATTTTTTGTCAGCCTTGCCTTTCCCACAACGTGCCTTGCATAAACCAGGCCCTGTATTCCATAATGGGATTTCAGGGTGAGCACAGAGGGTCAAGAATCAGGGAGGGGAAAACTCGTGTTAGATATGGCTTTGAGCAATTCAAATGCATATGGCCATAGAGTCTCACAGGCCTCTGTAGAAGGTGTTTTCTCCATGGACTGTAGACAGACCAGCTTAGTTTTACAAGTATCCCCACCACCCCTCCTTATCTCTCATATCACCAGTATCTCCAGAACTGCTGTGTACAGACCATTGTTTGGGAAGGGGAAAATAGCCTTAATTGGAAATTAGCTTTGTCACAGTGACCGCATTTGGAACTTAGTCAAAATTTTGAATGGGTCTGGCTTGTAATTTTTATAATTCCCAGTATTAGAGTGAACACACTAACGTCACATCTAGGCTGGATTCCATTCTGTTAAGATTTAATTTTAACTCTGAGGAAAATGGATGGTAGAGTCACAGTGTTGAGAACTGGTGACAAGATGGCTGCTGTAAATGCTAAACTCATACATGTCCTAAAATAATTCAGACTAATAGAAAATATTAAAATATTCATTTGGTATTTAACAAAAAAAAAATCTTTTGGAAAGACATTGGAGTCCTGCATGAAGTATAAAAAGGAACTTGTGCACGTGTCTGTATTTCATTGATGGGACAGTCCCTATAATTCACTCTCATCACAACACTAAGAGGAAAGTTCCTTGTGGTCCAGTTGTGTGATGGTAGTTACAGATGAATGGAGAGAAACCTGTCAGTACACTGATGGCCACAGGAGGTTCTTTATATTCTACTGCAACATTTATAAGTGCTTGTTTATCATATTTATTTACATGGGAAGCACTTCTGCTAATCTAGGCTGTCTCCACTCAGTGTCAGAAGGGTTGTTTTGGTTTGGTTTGTTGGGTGCTTTTTAGCTGGATTTCGCTCTGTTGGTACTGAGAAGTCCAGGGAGAACAAAAAGATGTTACATATTTGACAACGACTTCCCAGACTTCTGTCGGAAACCAAATTTCTATTTTTGATTGAGAAAGCTCTAATAAAAGTGATGGGTCCGGCAGGTGCTGTTGAAGCCATAACCTGAATATATAAACCAGGCATTCATTTGGGCCACAAAACTTCCTGCCAGGAGTCAGGGCACCAACAGTGAGGCTTCTGATTGCTGTGTGGACGTGCTTTGGGCTTTTGTGCTGCTGACTACTGGCATTAAATTACTCTTCTGAGTAGGTTAAATTGACATGTTTTGTTTGTTTTTTAAGTGTTAGTTCTGTAAAGAGCTTGGATAATATTGTTGTGTGACCAAATAACTCTCCCTAGAGACAAAAATATTGACATGACAAAACCACGTTTAAAGAATGACTGTCTGGCCCTCCCTCCAGTTTGTACATAAGTTGATGTCAAAGTCAATGAAACATAAATTTGCTCCAGTGGAGTTTAGAAATTATATAACTTGCAGCATGCATCAATCTGCCAGTTGCAGGACGGTGAAGTAAAATGGATTTATAAGAAATATTTTATAGGCTTCAGTTTTAAAATTGCAGTGTCTAAAGGAAACTTTGGTGTTAGTGTTGGCCACGCTTGTTTCCTTAAATCTGCTGGATAATATTACCAATGTACTATTGTAAAATGAGCCTTTTCTTTTAGAATCAATGTATTATTTTTTCTGATGTTTCAGTGTGTTGTGCCTAGAATTACTGCTGTTAGCTTCAAGCAGCAGGTGGTTTTATGACAACTAAATGTATTGGTGGCTATATGTGTATTTAAGAAAAGGAAAGATGTATGAATCAACATTTGCAAAATTTGGGGGGTTTTAAATATTTTCTTTACCGAAAATAGACCAGACGTGATTTTCCAGCTATTAATTACATTTTCTCAGTCCTAACATGATAGATTTGCATTCACAAAACCTCTTATCTTTAATAAAAGTTGCTATTCCAATTTCATAGTAGAAAAACTAAAATATTTTAGTATTTCTAGAATCTCGGTGCATCTTAGTAAAATTGATAATTAGACTTTGATTAAAAACCGTATCAGAAACAGAACTATAACATGACGTAGCTTTGATGTCGAAATTCTGTAGGTCGAGCAATTCTCTTTGAAAGATTTAAAAATAGTAACAACAGTATTTTAATATCCATTTGTTCTAGTAATTGTTGCCAGTACTTGTCTTCGGGGCCAGATACCTGTACTCAGTTTTCTGATTGCTGAGGAATTGCACACACAAATGCACTAGAAGTCAACTAATTTGTTTTTCCATCAGCTCCTGGGCTACAGTGAAAAGCCCGTGAACCTCCAGATGTTCATCGGGACAGCAGATGATCGATACCTGCGGCCTCACGCCTTCTACCAGGTGCACCGGATCACTGGGAAAACGGTTGCGACAGCCAGTCAAGAGATAATCATCGCCAGCACCAAAGTTCTGGAAATTCCACTTCTTCCCGAAAATAATATGTCAGCCAGGTACACCACGCCAGAAATCAGCTGTTTGGTTGCAGTGTATCTTATTTTTTTTTCTTCATTTGTGCAAAGGTGAAAGAAAAGTCGTGTAGAACAATATATTTTCCACAAATGGGGGTCATGATTAAGAGAGACACGTCTCTTAAAACATACCAGTGTTTAGGTAGTCAGAAGTAAAGGAGTAGAGAGGCAGGGAAGCTCTCATGCCTCCGTGTTAATTGATTGAGGTATGTGTGTCTCATATGAATAACTGACCACTGCGTGGAACGGGAGCTGGGATTTGATGGATGCATTTTGTCATTCTCTAATCCTTGCTAAGGCAGAACTAAATATAGGTCTCTTGCTCTTTGTAAATGATGTTTACTATATTAAATAACTTACTTGGAAAGTTAGACAATGTGCAGTATCAAATAATCTTTTTAAAGTTTGAAAAAGCAGCAGTTAGACATTTACAATTCAACAGAGTACTTGCTGCCATTTTCACACTAACAGTTCTTTAAATCTCAGACATTTAAAATAACACTTAAAACAACGTAACATGGGGAAAAAATAAAACGCGCTTCATTCTTTAACAAAAGGAAGGCTTACAGAGTATGCTTTGTCAATAGTTTGATTCATTTTCTTCCCTTTCTCTTCTGCTCCGTCTCTCTGTCCTCTCCATCCTGCAGTATCGATTGTGCTGGTATTCTGAAGCTTCGCAATTCAGACATAGAGCTCCGTAAAGGAGAGACAGATATTGGAAGGAAGAACACCAGAGTGCGACTTGTGTTCCGTGTTCACATCCCACAGCCTAGTGGAAAAGTCTTATCCCTGCAGATTGCTTCCATCCCTGTTGAATGCTGTAAGATTGCTTTAACTATACATAATTTATACTCATGTTTTTTGCATGTGTCAGTAGTATTGTCATTCTGAGAATATTTATTGCCAGAATTATATATAACAAGTGTGAAAAGCATTGTGTGTAAAAACTCAATTATCAGAAGTTGAGATGTCTTTAAACGTGGTTCTTGCCAAGTGGTAGCCTGAAGGTTTAGAGGAAAAATACCGTATAGTGCAGTCACACAGCAGCTTCAGTAGTTCCTTTGTATGAGTGGGGGCAGCTGATTAATCTCAGAGAAAATATTCATTCCAGGCAGAACTAAGACCACTTAGTTTCCAAGAGTCTATACCATTACTTGCCTTTATACAGTATTATCTAGTGAACAGCTGAACTTCTGGAAAGTTCATTTGTTAAATGCTAGAACTAAGGAATCAAGACATGACCTCAAACAATCTCAGTTTCTCCTAGAATTCATTTTGTCTAGAAAATACTAAAATAATTTTTAAACCAGTATTCCTAAACTAAAAACTTCATTTGCTGTAACAATAGAGACTGTTGAGATTCATGGCTTCTTGGTGTTTCTTTTCTATAATTATGTAATTTAAACATAATTTTTAAAACAAAGATAAATCATACACAGATATGAATGGTGTATGCAAATAGATGTCATTTTAGTTTCACCCCTGATTCTTCAAGTTAGAATCATAAAATAAATGTCACGATCAAAACTGTGCAAAATAATTTTTTCCTTAATATTTTTTAAAGCTCAGCGATCTGCTCAAGAACTTCCTCAGATTGAGAAGTACAGCATCAATAGCTGCTCAGTAAATGGAGGTCATGAAATGGTGGTGACAGGATCCAATTTTCTTGCAGAATCCAAAATTATATTTTTTGAAAAAGGACAAGGTAATGTCTTGCTCTTTTTTCTTTAAACCAAAACCATTATCTAAGTTTGATTTTAAGACATAATGAGGTTTTAAAAAGAAAAGAAAGTCCTGAATAGTAATCTGAAACTTCATTTGGGCATTGATCTGTGTGCTTGAACAGCTTCGATAGAAATATTGCTGCTGCTGGTTCCCTGATAACCTGTACAAAACCCAGTGACAGAGAGAGTGGAGTGCTGAGTTAAGGATATGGGTTATGCCAGGTCAGAGCAGGTGATTTACTTCCCTCCTGACACAGCTTGCCCAGCAATTGAACTGCGGGGTCTGTGGGTTCAGGGGAAGGTGTTCGTGGTAAATGTGTATAACCCCTGAGTTGGGGCACAAAGGTGGGGCTTATGTTATCTCCGGCATGGTGACTTAACCCCTACGTCATCAGCCTGTTTGAACAACCACAAGTGTTAGCAGCATTTTAACTACCTTTCAAAAACGTTTTTAGATAAATTGGGTAAAAAGCACTCTGTACATTTAACAAGACCCACTGCCTCCTCTGGAATTCAACCTACTGTGTGGAATCTGCTGGGTTAAAATGCAGAATCCTGCACAACAGTCAGCTTACAGTGGTTGTAGTGCTGAGACTCCAAAAGCAGCTCTATACTTTACTTGTTTAAACGGCCTCTTTATGACTGAAAAGAAATCCAGTTTTGTAATAATTATTTAAGTATTTTTAAGATGAATTACTTAAGTGTATTAGAAAATGCTTTTTGCCTCATTTGTTTCTGAATTTCTTTCAACAGATGGACGACCTCAGTGGGAGGTAGAAGGGAAAATAATTAGGGAAAAGTGTCAAGGGGTGAGATACAACTTTTTTTACTTTAGAAAGCTTATTTTTATTAAATGAGAAAATAGACATTTTCATTGTTCTGAAATTTAGACTTCATTTAGTAAAGTAAGTAGATCACTGGCTAATTCAGACAGACAATGGGAGACTTCTAAATTGGCTTAACACTCTAAAGTAGCCATTAAGATGATGCTTTGAAGGAACTGGAAATAGCATGCTTTTTGTGAAAGCAATGAAAGAGGAATTTGAAAACTGAAAAAAGGAAACTTGAGATAATTTTGCGAAGATGACAAATTATTTCCAGTGCATTAAAATTTTTCTTAAAAGCTTAATGATCCAAAATGCAATTCTTTGACTGCTCGAGGTTTTTTATGCTCTGGCAAATAAACAAAGCATCCTTTAGATGATGTGTCTATTTAATTAAAGCATTTATCTTTAGAGCACTTGCGTTTAAAGGGAAAAAAGTCTCCAAATAAAAATTTGCTTGTAGTACTGTTTTATTATGTAATGTGCATTGACTTGAAATTTGACCATTTCAAAATATTAGGGTGCTTTAATGTTGCAATAAATGTTTTAGTTTTTCTGTAATTAATACCAGTTTCATTTGCATTTGATACATGAAACTTTTTTGTTTCAACTTTCCTGTAGGCAAACATCGTACTTGAAGTTCCTCCATACCATAACAAAACCATTACAGCTGCAGTTCAGGTGCAGTTTTATCTCTGCAATGGCAAGAGGAAAAAAAGTCAGTCTCAGCGTTTTACTTATACACCAGGTATTAAATGAAAAACACAGAAGTTGTATTTTATTTTGCTTTTAAAGTAGACATTTGAAAGAAACTCAGATAGTCATGTCCCTTTGATAGGTACATAAGTTAACTTTGAATTGGCTATAAAACAGCTTCTGAAGGTTGGTTGTCTAATTAAAAAGCTGAAATACAGAGTAATAAGCTCCAGTACTCTGATTACAGCCAGGTATTTCTTCATTACATTTTCTAGAGAATAATTTTTGCATTCTGCTTTTCTTTGAGAATGATGATGAATCTCAGAAGCTGCTCTTTAAATAACCCTAGTGATGACATGGAGAATAGTGAGATCATAGAGGAACAGGTTTATGGGTTTTTTTGCCCTTTTAAAATGTCAAAAAAACCTCCTCAGGTTTAGATAAGACCAAAATATTTTTCCCCCCACTCTGGACACATTGCAGCTTATTGAGAGAAAATAGTTTGTAACTTAGCCAGAAGTGAAAATGTTAACTGCAAGTGTAGTTAAAACATTTTAGTCCCTCCTATTTGGATGTGGAAGTGGTTGCTATGAGACATGCAGTGCCTGCTTCTTTGCTTGCCACTTTCTTTTCCTTGAAGAACTGCACACCCGTTTAGAGCAGTCAGAATTCCCAGGGAACCAGTGATGGTGGGGACTCTTAAGCACTGCTTGGATCACTGGAAGCCAGATATCTGAAGGAGTCTTTAAAGTCAGACATGGATATTAGTATAAACTTCTTGAAGCCCACGTATATGCTGACAAAGCCAACTTCCATTAGTTTACACAATTTAAAATAAGTTGTGCTCACTTGTTGTGCTCTAAAATTACCTTCTTCATACCTTCACGTGTAATGTAGGCAACATTACTTTAGGTGTCTGGTACACCTAGTACATATTAATTGTTACCAGATTTCTGGTAATTTTCAACTATTTTTAAGAATATCAACTCCTAAGATAGTTGCACATCTTAAACTATATCTTTGTTTGAGAAATCTGTACTTAAATTATTTAACTAGTGGAATGAAGTAATGACAGTTATTACCTAAAGAAGAAGCAATTTTAATGGTATCTGCAGCTGTTATTACACAAACACTTTAAAGTCCATTTTATCTATGTATGTGTAACAGTTCATTGAACTGCAATATTTAGTTAACTGTGTTTTATAAAGTAGTAATTGAGATGTTAAGTATTAGCATTTTTCTACTACTTGTACTTAAGATCAGTATCTTTTCATGAGGCTATCAAGAGTTAAAAAACTCAAACCTGTAACTGAAAGTGTAATTTTGTAAGTCCATTATAAGAACAGTTGTTGCCATCACTGAAGTTGAGGCATGTGCTGAAAGAGCTGCTGTAATTGAAACAATGTGCACTACTCAAACTAGTTCCTGTATTGCCAAAGTTCAGCTGTCATAGTGATCAGAGGCTAAGGAAAGCTTGAAGCCTGCTAAAAATTTCCTTCATGCTTTGCCAGTGCATGACACTGAACTCACATCTGCCTGGTTTCAGTGGTGCCCAGCAGCAGCCCCCTGGTCCCTCTGGGGCATCCTTTAGATCCGCTGGACTTTCTCTAACTGGGTTGCAAATGTCTTTAAAAACATTACATAGGAGGATGTGTTAGAAGGGAAGATAATTACCTTTGAATACGTGATAGGAGAATTGTTCTGGCTTCTCTGGGTTAATATAGCAGGCATGAAGTCAAACAAGATGAAAGCAGAGTAAAAGAAGGGAGATTGCAGCAACAACACTAACAGTGCTGTTGTGGTTGTTAAACAGCTATTGGTGTGTATTTATCACAGGATACAGGTGAGTTGGAATTGTAAAACTGTTTTCCTTTTTCTAGTTATAATGAAGCAAGAGCACAGAGATGAGGTGGATCTGTCTGCTGTTCCATCTCTGGCCCTGGCACACACGAGCAACATCCAGGGCCTGCATTCTATCCGAACTCAGCTGCCTTCACCAGAGCAAGGGCACCCACATGACAATTTGCTGTCTACGTCGCCCAGAAGCCTCGTGTGTCCTGTTCAACCACCATATACAGCAATGGTGACCTCGGCAGTGTCCCACCTGCCACATATGCAAGGTAGAAACCTTAGTCCAAGTGAAGAGTGTCATGTTTTGCCTCCTGCTGTGGTTCAGTCTTTTCAGGTAACATCAGCACCTCCTGTGAGGCCTTCTTACCCGCCTATGCAGTCTAATAACGTGTACAATGGACAGTCTGGTCTTCCTATGAACTCTGCCTCCGGCCAAGGATTTGATGCTATTTCATTTCCGCAAGACACAGCAGTACCTCATCTGATAAATCTTGGCTGCCAAGCTCTACCACCAGTGCAGTTTCATTCTTCAAATCCAGGTTCTGTGTCAGCATCAAGTACAGCAGGGCACCCACTGGCACATCCAGCTCATTCAGGAGAGCCATCTGCTCACCTGCAGTCGATGGGATACCACTGCCCAAGCACTGGGCAGGGCTCCATCCCTTCTGCAATGGGTCGTTCCCTTGGGCAGTCTTCTCCCCAGCTGCAGCAAGTCCCATACCATTCTACAAATCCGGCATCCGCTTCATCCCCGTCCCCAACAGCTCCCCACCCGTTGGTCCACTCGCCGCTGTCTGGACCTTCCTCCCCCCAGCTGCAGCCTCTGCCTTACCAGTCTCCGAGCTCGGGACCTGCCTCATCCCCCCCGCCCACGAGTCACTCAGGCCAGCACTCCCCCCAGGCCCCCAGCCCTGCCCTGGGGGCTCTCGGCGCTGTGTCACCCCTCGGGCACCACTCCGTGTGCGACTCATCTCCGTTTGCACCCGATGGGGCAGCTATCAACATTAAACCCGAACCTGAGGATCGAGAGCTGAATTTTCAAACCATAGGACTACAGGACATCACGCTAGATGATGGTAAGTGGGTATAATATTTTAATACTGGGATATAATCTACATGAAACTACAAAGTGTGTGTGTGAGGGTTGTTTGGTTTAGAATGCACTCCTCTTCACAGAAGGAAATTGGTATCATCAAAATGGAGTCATATATTTGTGTCCAAAGCAACAACTTATTTAAAACTAATTGTAAATTTGTAGTTATACAGTTCAAGTGTTTTAGTCTAATTTGCCCATAGAATTTGTTTCTGTCATAAAGCAAGGCTTGAGGATTAACTCCTACACATTGACACCTTACATTCAAGGAATTAATTTGAAGCCTTTTCTGGTTGTCTCATTGGTATGTTTCAGTGAAAGTCATGATAAAATATCTAAGTTGCATAGATATAGTTTGGACTTTTGTGTCTTGGAGTTGTCCCAGTTTTGAAGAGCAGGGTAGTGTTTTGAAAATCTATCACATGCATTTTGGCACTCTCTTAAGTCTCCTCACAGACATTCTGTAGATACTCTGTCATCATTCAGCACCTCTGCTCACAGTGGCTGTTTTGCTTTATCCACGCTGGCTACCTTTTAGAGAAATTCAGTTGTTGAGCATAAACAGAACAAGGATGTTTCAGTGCTAAAGGCAGGCTGTAAATGTCTGTACTTTAAATACTTGAACAGTGTAACTTACAAAACTTGTCCAATCAACTGAAAAAAGAAGAAATATCAAATCCCAAACATCAGACTATTGGAGACGTTGATGCAAAGCCATTTATAGAACATGTCACGCTAAAAAGACTGGAAGAACAGAGGGCCTGGCCTTAAATGACATGTAAAATGTGTTTGGTACTGATGAAGGGACTCTCACTAGTGTCTCTTTTCTCCAGTAGTCTCTACTGTTGTGGCTTGTTGTTTTTTTTTCTAACCATCCCTAGTGATTACTTAATTGCATCAGCAGTAGTATAAAGATTTAAGTGTAGGCCATCTGTTAAGTATCCATGTCAGTCCCAGCTCCTTGCATAAATGCAGCCTTGCTATTGTTACCTCCGGACAGTAGTAACAAAATTTACTAGGAAAGGCCTTCAAAGACACGGCACAGTAGGAAGAAAATGAGAGAAACCAATATACTTGGGCTTTCAGTTCAGTGGCCACCTTAATTAAACAAAGCTCTCTTTTTAGAAACACTGTTTATCAATCAACTTAACTTTATTTAGACAAGAAGGAAGAGACTGATTCTATCTGAGGGGAGGAGAGCAAGGCTTTGTGAAACAGCGTGCAGGAAAAAAGTAGCATTTTCTACTTCTGTATAGAGGAGTGAGAAAGAAATCTAATATTTCAGGACATGTTAGGTTAGAATCTACTTTTTTCTCATCCTTCTTCCCTCCACACCCACAAACAAAAGATGTAGGAATAAATAAAATACAACTAGATACTGTAGTTAGACTGTTCACAGTGTAAGCAGAAGTGTTCAGCATTTATGAGCATCTTGGCAGTTTGTTTATACTTGCTCAGAAATTAAAAGGGATGCACAGGAAAAAGAAAGCCAGTTTTTTTCCCTACATCACAAATATTAGTTGCTTTCAGAAACTATTTCCATTGCTTGACACACTGACATTACTGAGTTGTTTCTGTGCTGGCAAAGACATCAAATCACAGGAAAAGATGTAATAGCCACACGTCAAGCATGGCCACTTGTTAGTTATTTAGAGAAACATAATCAATATACATGGGGGTCAAATGGCCACAGCTTTATTAATTTCTTTTTTAAAATAATGATTGTTATGGAAATTTAAAGGTTTTCTGATAACTGGTGATGAAACAAGACTCTTTCTAAATGGAAAATTGAACATGGATTTAAATGCTAAATAGCACTTGGCTGCAGAAATAGGTTTGCAAGCAGAGAGATTCCCTGCCTTTCCCTTCTGTGCTCCTGCCATGCCTAGGGATTGGGCTTGGGGCTTTTTTTCATTTCCAGTCAGCAAATACAAATCAGATGTCTGGTCTGAAACCTGCTGTTCCAAAAGTCTTAAAGAGCTGCTCAATTCTCAACATGAGTGAATATTTCCTCTGCTTAATCAGCTTTAAGTAAAAAAAAAAAAGTTTATACAAGAACAGTTTTTTAATAATATATCTAATATATTACTCTGGTTTAAAAAATAATTTCATTTTTTCTTCTTTTCTGTCTATTTGAATTTTAGTGTCTGTACAAACAGAGCGAGGCACAAATAGGAAATAGGTTATTCTACAATAATGTTATAACAATTAAAGAAAAACATCCAAACATAATTACATACAAAAATGAGTGTTGATACGGTATGTTCTCCCAGCTAATACATGAAACATGAAAACCATATTTAGTTGGAAAATAGGTTTTTAAGGGTTACCAATTAAGGCAAATAAACCTCTCAAAACACTGAGGCAAAGCCAATTGAAAATTCTTTAAATCATGTCTGGATTACTGACATGTATTTAAGTCAGTAGTCTTAAAGTAAACAAATTCAAAAAATCTTCTGAGGGCATAAATTACCTTCTTTCTTTTAAGTAATACGCAGTATTTCAAAATTAAAATAGTAGATGTTTTCTTTGCCAAGAAAATATTTCAAGAAATACTTTACAAAATTTCAGTGCAGTATGGAAGTGCTACCTCGTTACAAAGTTAGTCCTGGAATTCCTGTGTAGATTGACAGGATATAATTTAAAATTCTTTAAAACCAAAAAACACTACAAAAAAACTACCACAAAACTGGGGGGAAAAAAAAAAAAGACAACCCCAAAAAGCAACAAAACAAAAATCCCCACCAAAGCATCACCCCACCTCCAGAAGTGGCAGTCTGGGTAGTAGTTACATACATTCCTTTAAGCAAGACTCCTAAAAGTGAATCTTGCCACCTCTTCAGCCAACACTTAAGTGTTTTCTTCAAAACACACCAAAAAAACCTCCAAATCCATTAATACAGAACTACAAAGCTGCTTCATCCATCAGTGCTCAAACCAAGAGCATCTGGATTAGTCTTAATCCAGCATCTCCTGGAAGGTGTAACACCTGGAATCACCATTTACAGCTTCCCTGCAAGGTCCAAGATGTTTGCGAGTGAGCAATGGAGTATCATTTTATATTTTGGTGTCTTCCTTTGCCCTTTACCAGTCAGAGCAAGCTGGGCTCTGTTCAGAGTGTGAGTGAACGTGGATTACATCATTTGAAAGCAGATCCTACACCTGTGTGTCTGTATAAAGGACACTTTTTTTTCCTTTTTTTCCCTATACTGAAGCTTGTGTGACTCTTCATTATCTTGTTGTTTAACAGGATCCTGTTGATGCCTTTAGACTTCTCTAATCTCCACCTTGAATTTGCTGTTCTGCTTTGTTGCTTCTCTTCCTGTCTTTGCTTCCTGCAGGAAACACTTTCTAATTCACTTGAAGAAACAAGGGATCAAAATGCATGAGGATACCTAGATAGGAAATTCAAATTATATTACAGAAAACATTTGAAACAACACAATTTCAGAGTAATATTTATTGTATGTTACTACTTCAAATGTGTTCTGAAAAACTACTCTTTTCTGCTTAGGTCCTTGCAGTAGTCAGGCTGCACAAGCTGGTGAACTTTCAGACCAGAACTATGTAAAAGCAGCTTCCTACGCTTTATTTGTCCCCTCTGCTTTTTCTCTCTCCTAGTGTGTTGTTGGACTTTTTTTCCCTTAATGTCTTTCAGCAAGTCAGCCCAACACCCCAGGTTAACATCTCCCTGGACAGACACTGGAATGTTTAGGGCTGCAAACAGGGGTAAACAAGGCAGCTGCAGTGACAGGAAACAGGCAGCTGGTCATTTCTCTCCTTTCCCATACCCATCATCCATACTGTGCTCTGCTGCATATTCCTCTAATGAAGGTCTCGTTTCTTCCCCGCTTGGAAAAAAAAACCTACTCGGAGTCAGACTCGGTGTAGTTATATGATGAGGCCTTGTTAATGTCCCCTCGCTCTGATTTAAAAAGTGCTCCTAATGTAGTGGTTTAGCTATCCCACTGTCAAGTTTTAGATTTAAATCTATTCTAATACTGTTGATCTAAAATTTAATCCCTTGTGGTTTGCAGTTTAGGAGGGAGTTTACCTTGGATTTCATGGTTTTTTACAGAGATGTAAAAAACTGTATTTAACCATTTTGGAGGTATTACGTTAGTCTGTATTCAGCAAATCAGGATGACCTTCTACTAATCCTCTTACATTTTGTTACTCATTGCATCCCCATTATATAAAGCTGGAGATTAGAAAATCCAGTGTGTGGATTTCCTATAAATCATAACCAGAAATCCCCTAACCTTTTTTGTATACATAAAGTAATAAGTCGGCTTTGTCAGCCACATTCCATGTAGAATTCTAAGCCATTAGCATTCATTCATTTTAGTAGTTCTGGGATGACTCTCTAGCTGATAAAGTCTCTTGCTGAGAAGCTCAGATTGTTCTGATCTTGGCTAGAAAATGTGTACATCATTACAGGTTGCCTTCTACTGTAGCTTCAGCTTAATTTCTGGAGAATCAAAGTAATTAATAAGAAAATATTGTAGAATGACTGTACTTTGTATTTCTGTCTATATTTAAAACTTATGCAATAACAGGTCATTCTTAATTAAGGCAGTGTCCTGCCAAATGGAGCGTTGAAGAAACACAGAAAATACTGATATAAGAGTCTAGCTTAGTATGGAAGAGAGCAGCTCAAAAACGTGTTGTCTTGCTGGTGCAGCTCAAACTTGAGATGCACATCTCAAATCGAAGGTGGTTTCACTCTCTCCTAAGCAGGCAACAAACTGTTGTACCTTGCAGCATGCCCAGCATGGGTAAAGATCCAGACTGACCGGTAGTCTAAAAGCAAAAGGTTGGAGTGGTGAGGAAAGGTGAAGAGTGTTATCCATCAGGGGCTGTCAGCAGTTAAAGGATGCTATTACCATATCTTCTAGTGGATTCATTGTGTCCATAAAATTTGTGACAGCAAGGCATCTATTGAGAAGACCAGTTACAGACTTCTGATTTGTAAAAATGTCAGTTAAATCCTCAGCTGTCTGACCAGCTCTCCCTCTGAGAGCCACAGGACATCTTGTAACTAATGCAAATGAAGCTCAACTCATTGCACCACTGTAAAAATATTTCCATTTAAGGATTAGAAAAGGTTAGAGACTTCTTCCGTGAGAGCAAGTGGCATGTCTGCATTGTGGTGCAGGTGCTGGCAATAGCAGCAGAGCTGGAAGGAGCTCAGCAGCCTTGTGACACTGCAAAAATACACTGAGACGCTTCAGCACCGCTTTCCCCTGCACAGCACGTGTCCTCCAGCACCAAGGCTCACGCTTAATCCTGGGTTGGACTCATCTCTCTCCTTGTGTGAGGGAAGGGGGTAAACGTGACTTAAGGGAGTTGGGTTTACCGGGACACAGAAATGCAGAGTGTGACATCATGACCAAGAGATGAACAAGGTATTTGTTACTGTACCACATCACTGCGGAGCTCGTGCTGTGACTCTGCAGGCACCTGCAGCCTCTCCATACAGCTATAAACATTTTGTGCGCACGAAACTGTACTCCTCCAGCATTTCATGCAGCCTTATTTTGTCAGGTAATAAAAAAGTAGTACTTCTTAGTAAAGTTGGCATCAAAGCTGAAATTATTAAAAGCAAGCCTGGCCTATGACTTGGAATGGTGATGTGCAAGGCAGCCCACCGTGTCCTTGGTGTTTGCCGTAGCAGACACGGCCTGGCATATGACTGGTTCGGTGTCAAACCAGCAGAATCAGCTGTGGCTGCTCCACAGCACAGAGGACTGAGGGTTAATTATAGCCTGGCAGCTTTTTCTTTTTTGTTGTTAGGGAAAGTTGACACTGTATTACTTGCTGATCATGTGGAGTCAAAACCAGGCTAAATATACTGCACTGAGCAATGTGATGTAGTTGCAGGGATTCTTCACATAAATGCAGCTGATAGAGTTCTGTTTGGAGTTGACAGCAAAGGCCTATGTCTGAGGAAATGTGTGCTGCAGTCTACCCATAGTGTTCTTTGAGCTTTACTGGTCCTTGTTGCCTCTGTCAGTAGAGCCATTCACTCAGCCCTCCCCTAAACACACAAAGACAATTGTATCAACTTCTTTTTGTGGGGCACATTAAGAAACTGTTACTTACTGAGCTATACTACAATCACCTATCCCAAAGTATTTTTGGAAGCCACTTTTCTAAAACCAGTACATCTTCTAGGTTTAAGTCCCACTGCCCACACATTCACTGCCCACTACTTCAGTTCCGTAGGATACACAGGCTGAACTTATAATCAGATAGTGCTATAAAAAAGGAAGTTAATTGACTCCTGTAGGAAGAGATCCTGAAAATCGGATGGTATAACTCCAGTAGCCTTCTGGTCCATAACAGAGCTCTAATTTTAAGTTGACTTCCTGCTTTGACCCAAATCTGGTGCAGATAATTGAAGGTTAAAGTTTTTCTTAACCTTTCTTTACTTAAGGGATGAGTCAAGACAAAGAAGGCATTCATAAAAATATGAATTTTTGATCAATTAAATCTAAAGATCTAAACGGTATCAGCTTTCTGGATTTTTGTTTCAATTTAATAATTTTAATTTTGGTTTTATATTCTTTCAGTAAAGAAGACATTTTAGTAGTGCTTTAAGAAGTAAAAAACTTTCTCAAATGTTTATGAAATTATGAGGTATTTTTAATGTATTTATGTGGTAGCTCAAGTTCTATCTAACTGACATGCGTGTTATGCTACATAACACACTTGAAAAGGCTGATGCTTTGTTCAGCACGTTTCACGAACGACAAGCAGTGCATGCTCAAGGCAAGCGCATGTGCTTGGTTCTAGAAGGTGCTGGCTGGGGACGTGTTACGTGTGCTATGCACGACAGTTTGTCAGGGGTTGATAAATGCGAACTTAGCAATACTTGGCAGCTTTGTTAGGACACACGAGAACCTCCGAATCCCTCTAAGTATGAAATTAATTAGCAAAACTGCTCAGAATCATGTGTCTGTGCTAGAGTGACAGATAACCCTTACTGTATAAGCTGTGCTGTCTTTAAGGTGCAGAGCCTGTTGCTTTATAAGCTAATGAACTGCACTTTTCTCTCTGGAGGTTTTCTGACAGTGTTTGTTGTCTGCTCCTTTGAAAGCTGTGCCTTTAAAGAGGGTTGCTGGCAAAAGTTAGTATGTTTCATCTCAAGGTAGTTTCCTGCCCATCTCCCTAGTTTCATCACATCTTTATTTAAATATCCCTTTCTTGCTGTTTCTACCATAATTGGTGGGGGGAAATGTTCTTTTCTTAACCTCCTATAATTTGACAAGAATTTGTCCTTATATCTACTCCTTTCCTTCACAGTGGCAGTGGACATTTTCATTGAAACCCAGATAAAGCTTTCCACTTTCCATTTAAATACATGTAACTTTACACTTTGAACAATTAAGCATAAGAAGTCACCCAAAGAAGTCATTTGAGCTGCTTGAATTTCAGAAGGAAGTAAGAGTAGACTCATTCTCCCAGGAGTGACCCCCTAAGCAGGGCTTAGAAACCATGCTGGCAAAACAAGTGTGTGCCTCTATCCAGGAGGCACAAATTGGACAGGGTCCAGAGTAATTTTGTTAATTGTGTTAAAGCCTAATTTACTAAACTTGCAGCTCTGTCTTGCACAGGAAAAAAACCAACCTATATCCAACCCCGTACGCTGCTGTAAGCTCTGCACAGCCACCAGTCACAACTGAATAAACACACACTTGGTTAAAGTAATGAACACACTATTTGACACTGATTTTTCCTCCAGGAAAAGCAGTTCAGTGACATACAGCTCTTCACTTCCTCTGGGATTTCTCCCATGGCCTCGGTCTCAGAGAGCCACCCGTGCCAAGATAATCCTCGGTATTCTGGCACTTGGATCTGTGTGTGGTCTGACTGCAGAGCAGTACCTTGGACAAAGTGTACGGACAGTGGGACAAGTAAGGAGGAAGACAAGAGCTGTGTGCAGTTTCCTTTGGTTAAAGGATAGGGAAAATAACAAGAAAGGTTGTATTTACTAGTACCCCTTTGCCTACCTTGTTCAGAGGAGTTGCTGTCAAGGGGCACAAGCACTTTTTAATTTGGCCACAGTAAGTAAGGCAGATTGAGAAAACTGCAGGAGGAATGTTTTAAACTAACGCAAATTCTACAACCAAATTTAAGTAGTATAAAAATCATGATGATGCAACTAGGCAGACATCCCAAAATATTAACCATTACCTTTATGGCTGCTAACTGAAAAGTAACTAAGCATACAAGATAAATGATACTGTTTTTAATAAGCACTCTTATAATTTATAAAGAGTTATTTATGTCGGCTTACGCAGTAGTTGTGAATGAAGCTGGGTATTTAAATTTAGTGCTATTAAAAGAAAAATGAAAATCACTTCCTGGTTGAGTGAACTGTAACTTCTTGGTTTAGTCCAGTCAGTAGTTATGTCTGTCTTCTTCTCTGATACAGACAGTTTTATCTCTGACCTGGAATACCAGCCATCAGGTTCAACAGAGAAATGGACTCAACATTCAGCATTCATGTCCAACTCCTATGTGGAAAATCTAGAGGGTGAGTCTGCTTACTGAAATGCTTCAATGCTCGAAATTGGAGCACAAAGGAAAGGGGAAAGTCTTTTAATAGTCTTATGAGCTACAAATGAAAAGCGCTGTGTAATACTGAAGTATTACTGTAATTGGACACCTGTGTATTCTGAAAGAGTTGGAAATTCAGCAGTTGTGAACCAGGTGTACAGTCACTTGTATAGCTGCCACAGAACTTCCTGAGTGCTGTAGGATTTAGGAAAACAAAGAAGAGGATATGAAAATCTTAAGCCAATTATGGGCAAGGTTAAAGAGTGGTCAGATAAGTTACCTGATAAATTTGGAATGTTTCTCTTTATTAAAAAGATGAAGCAATATCAATTTAAATAGATGGAATACAGTGGTTTGCACCACCAATCTAAGTATTAGGAATACAGATTCATAACTAGATTTCAAATTGAATGTGCCATGTAATTGGGAAAGAACATCTGGATTTATTATTTCAGCTTCTTTATTTCACATATAAACAAGATAATTATGCACTATGACTCTTTAAATACTAATGTTAGAAGTTGATGCATGGTATACTCGTCTTGTTTGTGTTTATACTGAAGTGTTTTTCACTCCATTACAAACATGCCTAAAATGACAAAGAACTACACTCAATGTCCCTTTTTTCCAATATATATGCATATACACATACATTAAAACATATATAACATGTTTTACATTCCCCAGGGATGTTTAAAGGGTAACACCTTTAAGTGCAAAGTAGATTTGGGATTAGTAACAGTAATCAAGCTCTTAATAAAATTTTCACACAATTCATGTGTAGACTGACCTTAAGTTTGCCTGTGAAACTGAAATAAATCACACTGGTCTTTTATCATCTTTCAAGAAATGTAGTTCTGCTTTCCTTACATATCAAAATATTATTAGTAAGGTAAGTAGCTCCTATTCAGAATGGCAGAGCTAGGGAAAGAACTCTGTACACTAAGTTGACATTCCTATATATTGAAACAGCAAAACAATTAGTACATTGCAAGTTATAGCTTAGATTATTTTGGTGTTCTAGACTATATCCTGTGCAACTCAGACTCTGGTAGGTTCAGAATAATTGTTGAAAAGCAAAAGTTCTTGCAAAATGAAAATTCAGTTAAGTAATAAAATATCCCCCAATTACCAGTTTCATCAACTAAAGAATAACACACAGGTTGGCAAACCCCAAACTTAGGCTTATGAAATGTACACTGACAGGTCCCTTTTAAAAAGGACACACGGACAGAGACCCAAACTTAGAGAGAAACATGCTTACACACAAATGTTGGCATGTGAGAAATACAGTTGAGAAACATGACATTTTTAAAACTAAAATAATGGGTATTTTATGTATTTGGCACAAGATAGTGTGGTACTAATACAAGAGATTGTTTACACAGGAAAGTAGAATGTGCCTTTGTACCTTGAAGAATGCAGTGTCAAATGAGAGAAGCTCTGTATCCATTGCTAGTACACAATTCTTGAAGAGCCAACTCTGGGGGTTAAACTAGCAAGAGTATAGTTTCTAAATGATACTGTTGAAGAGGAGAGCAACTGTAAGCTGTGTTGTGCTGCAGGAGATCAGAGCATCTGCAAAGGCAGGAATCAACTAGTGGAATACTTGAGTCATCCTTTATAGAATGGGTAAGTGTGATGACTGCTGTGTGGAGTACTAAGTCATGAGGAGAACCCACAAGGGGAAATATCTCTTTATTTGGTCCAAAGGAGCATGCAGAAACTGCCTGGAAAACAAAAAATCTTTGTTTTGTTGCAGTTTCAGCATTACAGGCTGTGACAAACGTGAAAAGGTGAACTGTAGCAACACAACCAAACTTACTGAGCTATAATAGGTGGTCAAAGGGTCAAACAGTTGCAAGCAGTCTGCAAACTGTTTATGAAGGTTCATATTAAGTGTACAATTACTCTGAAGTGAGAGAGACTACAAGCTGCTCCCAAATGCAGAAAACAGAAAAGAACGTGAAGATGACAAATCAGTTACTCACTTAAAATAAAATAAATGATCTTAGAAAGTTTTTTGTGTTGATGTTCACAGTTGAGGAACTAGAGATTCTCATGCCCAAAGTCCTTTGAGAAAAGAGACCTATTGCAGGGCCTGTCCAAGGTAAGGTGTCAGTGAAAAGTTTTCAGAACAGACAGTGGCAGTGACAATTGTTCTCAAGTAGATGACATGCCAGACAACAGCTCTGGAAGAGCGAGAAACAGTTATCAGCTGTAATGTATAACCTCCTGCTTGAATCTGATGTAGAGCCTAGGTGAATGTGAAACTGCTGCTGCTCAGCTATTCAGAGGGGTGAAAACCAAAAACTGCCTAGAAACCTCTTGTGATTAAAGAAAATCAGGCAGTTAAAGAAAAAGTAGAAATTAGAGTAAGGGAAAGAATAAACCCTGCACTAATCATACATACAATGACAGTCTCTCTGAACTATTATCATGTAAAGCTGTCTTGAATTTACAATGGACCACTGTATGAAAATTTGCTCAGTATTGTTAAAAGTAGTCTTGAAAGGGTGAATAAATGCTAGGAATGAGCTTGTTATTATATTTTTTTAAAATTTACCCAAAACAAAACATTCAGTAAGTTATTAATAATTTTTCATTATGATGTCACACTTCATAACACAAGAGTTTTGTTCTATTCAAATCAGCAAATATGGATCACTTTCTGTAGGTGGGAATTTCTCCTGAGAGGTTGGTCAGTACTGGAACAACTGATAAGATCAGCACTCACAGCTCTTGTGTGTCACTGACTGCACAAATGTCCAGCCTAGTTTTAGTTTATCTTAAAACTCTGGATTGCAAATTGCAGAGTTTTAAGAGCTCTCCATGAACAGTCTGGCTGTCCTGCACAAACACTGGAACACTGGCTCTGTCAGCTGTCCCAGGGCAAACCTTCAGCGACCCTGAGGCAAAGTCTGGGCCTGAAAGACAAGGGCAGAGGAGCCCCCAGTGCTTTGGCTGCTGCATTTGTGCAGTGAGCGGGGACTGAACGCAGGCAAACAGCACGATGTGAAGTGAAAACAGTGGGAAGAACCCACTAAAACAGAACAAGTAGTTGCTCTTATTTTACAGCTTGACAGCAGATCCAAAAGTCAGACCCGCTTCTCTGTTCCACTGATGTTGGTGTTACTATGCTGCTTAATGTATTTGCAGGGTTCCAGGGGCTTTAGTCTCCAGCTGACCTGGAGGTCATTCTTTTTCAGTGTGGCACAGAGGGAGAAGAACAAGGAAGAAAAAGTGACCAAAAAAAAAGACAAAAAAACTTTGCAATACAACACTACAGTACCACTGACCAGGCCAATCTAATCTGTCTGGAGCAGATTTTCTCCCTACCATGTTAACTTCTGTTCTGCACAATCCATTTTTAACTGTTAGTATAAATTTGCCAGTCAGCTTACATTCTAGATAAATACTAGGAGAGGAAAAGATGAAACTATTGCAAATAAAGGAACGGCTGAAATTCTGAAATCTGGGATAACTGCCAAAGAGGTCAATTAAATAGACAAAATTGTTAAAATCATTTCCATTTCATAGCCAAATTAAAAAAAAAATATTAAAAAAGCTGCGTTGCATTTTGATCCGAGCCATATCTGACAAACAAGTTTTCCAAGTGCAGTTATCACTGCTGTAGTGGAGGAACATGCCACACGTACACAGTGCAGTGTGTGCCACCCTGTCTCTTGTGATCTGGGCCAGTCATTATTTCAGGATTAGTAACCTGGAGTGTAAGTGCAGGAAACATTTGGTAATGCTTTTGCTGTTATCCACTCAATTGACACCGATCATCCAAAATGACTTTAGATGATCAGTAGATACTCAGTGACTACTAAATATTATCTGGGCCGCTGCAATTATTTAGTATGTAAGAGATTTGTGGTTCCTCGTGTCTTGACAGTAGAGGCCCAGGGTATGGGATCAGCAGCGAGAACACCTGGTACCACACACACCAAACAGGCAGTTGCTAACGTGAAAGGGCATATGAAATCTTTCTAGCTGTATTTCTAGGGCATTGAGATACTAACCTCTGGATTTCTGTTTTAGTCTTTAATACAATTTTCTCCATCACAAATTAATACAAAAAGGAAAATGCTGTATGATTTCACCTTCAGCCTTGTACGTTTCTCTGCAGGATTTTATCTCTTCTTACTGACTGCATGATTTGCATTTTAAACTAGTTTATGCCATCACCCGTACCTCATCTAGTCAATGTACAGTCTTCTGGAGTCTGCAAGCTCCATTTGTTGCTCACAGAGTTCCAGACAGCTGAACTGAAGACTCGTGGAAAGGTTAAAATAGGAAGATGTGTTAGTTGGGACGGTGGTCTGGGAGAAAACACCTTGGCCAGACACAGCAGTAAAAGCATTTTGGCCTTTTCTTGAGGTCTACATGGTGCTCTGACAGAACACTGAGTTAGGTACTAATTTTTTTAAAAAGCACGCTTGATTACTCGTTGGGATTATAAATTAGCAATCCTAACAAAGCCATTGGAGCAAGTAAGACTTCTCCATTAGAATTCTCTGCTGGGATGAAGACAAGATCCTGCATTTCCCTAAGAAATGGTAGGTGCTTCTAATGTAAATCCAGGTAAACCAGATAAATCTGTATTCCCCACATGGTAAAAGCATTGCCAGGAAAAGCATTCTGCTACAAAACAGCTTCTTACAAACAAATCAATGATTATTTAGAACTAACACAAACTAACCTGGAACTTCAATACTCATTATTACATAATGACTTATGCAGAAGTTTGGCAAATAAACCCCCATGTGACCAGCTACTGTATTCAGTGTAATGCGTTTGAAGGAAAACGTAATGCCACGTGGCTACTGCTGTTCAGTTAAACACCTTTGCCTGTGGAACTGCAAAACATTGCAGCAGTGCAGACCACATGGTGCTGATGGTGCCAGTACAGGTACACACCAGCCATCAAAACTTACAGGAAGTACCTGTCTAATAATGTCAAAATACTGAACTTCAGACATTTTTAATGTTTTTATTGTACCAGTCATCAAATTTTAGCAGTACTGAACAGCTGCGATACTCAGTTTGCACAGACCAACTGCTCAGTAGCATTCAGTGGACAAGAGCTGTTAGAAGTCCTGCAGTTAGAGCAAGCTAATGACAAAAGCTGATGGATCATTGCTCTTCTAAATGAAAATCTAGATTTTGTTTAAAAAACAAAAAGTCTTGGTTTTTAGCAGACGTTTACTTACGGCATTGTGTTGGCCTAATAAAAATATTTGGAAAAGTGCCCTACCTGCAGTCACACAACTTTCAGTGTCATAGTGCCAGTTAAGTTCATTGAATGAAAGGTTTTTTTGAAACCAAATAAATTGCAAATCTTGTAACGCTTGAGGGAATTGGCTTTTACATAGCTGGTCTGAACTATTTGAACTTTGGGGCTGCAATAACGTGTGTGTTTAACAAGCTGTCCTTGCATTCATGCGGGAGAAAACGATTGCCAGCGATCGACTCAGATAACAAATGCCCCTCCATGGTTACATATGGGTTCTGTGACATAAGGTGGTTTTAAAGCCCTCCCGAGTAAATTAAAAGAATATGACAAAACCTTTTTTCAAAGTCGGATTTTATGTAAGTTACACAGACTTGTGTAACTTGTGTATTCACAGTATTACTGCATTTTGTTTTAGACCCACTTCTGCTCCTGCTGCTGCCAAAGGCAATGCTGAGGCTGGAGAACACTGTAAGCAGCAAGAGCAATTTACACGACGTGTACATTGATTTCATTATGCTTCTACCAGACAGGAATGGTCAGTAGGAAGCTAAATCCTGCTATAGAAGGTTAAGGAAGCACTGAGAAGGGTGTAAAGTACATCAACACTGTTCTGTAAAGTTACCCAAAGGAGAACAAAATAACAAAAGCCTGGGTTCCAAATATATTTCTATTGAAAATCCAAAGATTGTCAATAGAAGCAGCTTACTAGCAGAGCAAAACATTCTTTATTTTAAAGAATGGTCCTTACACAGCAAAAGGGTCCCATTAAATACCTGTTTATAGAAGCAAACTCATGCCAGTAGTAAAGGCATAATTTAGCCTATTCTAAGTCTTGCAGGGTAAGAGATATTGTAGCCTACTGCCACTCAGTCCTGGAAAACAACAGGATTGACTGCCTCTACCAGTTAAATAATAGTTCACATTTTGGTTATACTCTAATATTTGCCTAAAATTTGTCACTACTATTTAATGTGATATATCACGGCTTTTACACTTATCCAGTAAAATAATTATTTTTGTCATCTTCCAAACTCAAGTGTCCTGCAGCAGTTACCTAAGCTTCAGAGTAAGACTCCAACATTTTCATTTGTTGATAACTTAGGTGCTAGTTTGTCACATTCACAGAGACGACCCTTACTTTTAAACAGTACTAGGTGATTAAACTTTGCTGAATTTGACATATGCACACACAGACACACAAACTGACTGACCTGCATATTAGTCCATTTCAATTATTACAGAAAAACTGATAACAAAAGAAGATGTAGTTAGTGCAGCTTCAGAAATGCAAGGATTCAGAAAACTGGCCCATCAGACAGGTATATAGTATTTTAAAAGAATACTCTCTTAATGCAAATCCACGTTCTGAGGAAGTTCTGTAAGTAGCTTGAAAGAGCCAGGAGTTGTTATTTGTAACACTCTTGACCAGGAGTTGTGCAGGGAAACCTGCACTAACCTGCCCTGTGCTGTGCCTTTCAGTTACCTGCTTATCATGAGTACTCATGTGCCTGTTTCCTTCAGGGGTATTAGGGATTCTCCAGCATGGATTATGCCAAGTACATGTGTCATAATAAGAGAAACTAGAACCTTTTTTTTCCACCTGTTCCTGAAACCAGGCTCCTCATTCATCTTCTGTTATTTAATAGCATCAAGGCTTAGCACTGAAATATTTCTTTTTAAAAGGGATATACTGATGACTTCTGCTTTTTGGAAAGCATAAAAACAGTCACTTTTTTATATTTCTTCTTTTTTTTTTACAGTGAATGAGATCATAGGAAGAGATATGTCACAGATCTCAGTGTCACACGGAACAGCAGTGGCCAGCCAGCCTGCACGTACATGTCCTGGATCTCTGGAGACCAGAATATCTGATGGAATCCAGTAATGGATAAGCTAACGACTAAACATCCATGAAAACTTCACAGTTTCTCTGAATATTTCTTCATCCTCTTCCTCTTTAGACTTTACTGTGCTTCCAACTCTGTGGCCTTTATGAACTGGAACAGTGGATCCTTGCAAAACCCTTTTAGTGGGTTACATTTTTGATGTAGAGACAGAGCATTTTAATTATAGTTCCCCAGATGCTGTAAAGAGACTTCTTAAAATGGACACACAGAATCTACACCAGATATTTTAACTGTTTAAAAGTTACAAACAAGCTTTGCTTTTTGCATTTAAATAGAATACTTTTATATTGTAAGTGCTTCAGATGTGTGGAGATGTTAGTTTGCTCTTGTAATATTCACAGTACTGAATGTGGAAAAAGATTTAATGCACATCTTCAGTGTGCTGCTTTCCGTTAGAGATAGTCGAGTTTGTAACTGATGATTTGTAACACCTTTTGGTCATTTTGGAAAGCCTTTAAAGCTTCTATTGTCAATTTTTTTTTATTAAGATCTTCCAGTGGCAAATCATACTTGTCATCTGAAGCCAATGCCATGGAAGCCATTGTGTATATGAATATTGTAGTGTTTTCTTTCTTAGATTCATAGGAAGCAAAGCCAAATGTAGATCTGCACTTGTTTATAAACTGAAAATGTTACTTGACAGGCTGCAAAAAGACCATTCCATCATGAAAGTGTTGGGATAGAAATTACATTCCAAAATTTAACTTTTATAACTTTGTGGATAATCTTCCTGATCTTTATTAGCACAGGCTCCTTCTTGAAATAGCTTTTTTCTTAGAAAGTTACATTTTTAATCAAATTTGAGCAGTAGGATTTTAGATTAAAGAACAGCAACATCAAAGCCATGTTAGATACAGAAAAAATTTTATATATGCTGAGGACCTAAATGTTCCCTGCAGAATATGGTTTTGAAATCACCAGTTCAGTGGCATTCAAGTTTTTGATGCAATAAATCATCTGATCACATATGTACGTTTTATATGCTGTATGCCTGATGATGCCACTTGCAAGTCCTAAGGAGATGACAGTTACAGTTCCTTAATTTAGGCTGTTTATAAATGTCAGTTTGCTCAAAAGTAATTTCCTGTGACTTAGTGGTTAGGTAGTGCAGTGTGTCCATGTTGAACTGTAAAGGTGTGAAGCAGAAGCTACCAAAGAAACCCACAGGATTCACCACGGCAGCAGTGAAGTCTGTGCTGTGCTCCGGGGATGCATCTCCCTCACCCACATGAGCTGATAAATTTGGAACAGTCTGTTTACATAGTTATTTAAAAATCTCCGACACCTTGGAGAGGATCTGAAACGGCCTGTGTCACACGCATTTCCCTGCCCCAAAGGCACTCATTTACAAAGCTTTCCTCCGTGGAACACCCAGGATACAACAGTCACAGCAAGGCGACACTGCAAGTACACGGAACATCAGAACACCCGAGATGTTCGGTTTAGTTCCTCACTGGGGTGAGCCACGATGCTCTAACAAAAATGGAGTGAACGGTCTCAAAGAATTAGAAAATTAAAAAGTATATCTGCAGTGGATCCAGTTCAGACAACTCTGGACAGTTTAGCAGTCGAACACACGGGGAGCACATGCCTCTCTCTGTAGACTTAGAGTGCTCTGACAGGGAAAGCAGTGCTGGGTTACAATGCCTGGAGGAGTAAACACAGGTTCTACTGATGTTGCATTTTGGCAGACACTCATGGGGAAGACTTTCTGTTGAGCCTTTTGCAGGCAAAACGTTACACCTGAATTGAAGTCAGTGCCCAAGCAATACCATTACAATTGCTATAATCACATCTCTGTTATAGCTGAATCATGAACTTTTAAAAAGGACATACGTTGAGCGGGTGAAATTATAATTTTATCATGTAACTTCCTTTTAAAGAGTGCAGCCTGAGGCTACTATCTTGATGTTCCATAATTATTTCAAAAAACCTAGTGCAAGGCCATTATGTACCTGCTGGGAATCTTAAGCATCCGTTTTGTGAATGTACTGTTCAGTGGTGCAAATCTTGAAATTTGCAGAAAAAAATTGGCAGGGCTGGAATGTGAAAAGTGTGATATTGTAATTGTCCTCAGCAATGGTGCTTTACTCTGTCCTCTACTCACGTTAAAGATCCTACAAAGGACTCACATGCTCAGAAATACATCTACTTGTGTTTTTAACACCTTCATAACAAAAGAAACCACACGACACTGTAAACTGTGTAATTTGTCTTCAGAGTATGTGCTGGTGGCAAGGCATGTTCCAGTTTTCATTCATGTGTTGGGTCTTTCGCATTAACCATTGTTTGTAGGAGAATTCTTACTTAAAAGCTTTTCATACTATATGGGATTTATGCTCCTTTATCCTACTGGTACAGACTCTCCTTGCAAGTTCTCCAAGTAGCTGGAATTCACACTGTACCTAAAATACAGGAGCCCAAACCATCCGGAGTTGCTATGCACTAAATTTTCTGATGCCTTTAAATACCTTGATGCCTGTAGACATAGAGACGCTTTCCTATTTAAAAATTAAATTTAAAAAAATAGCTTTGGATACTAAAGCAGTTTTATATTTGCCTTGTAAAAGCTTCAGTACAAGGGTCTTAATTTTATTTTAGCTTGTGTGATAACCTAGGTAAAGACTGTTAATCTTGTATAATTTTAGTGATATAAAAAGCACACTCTTTATTCGACTATGCAAATTTAATTAAACAGCAGAACCCGGCAACTGTTGATATTTTGTTGGCATCCACTTCCTTGCCCTTAAGTCCTGTATTCTCCCTGAGTAGTTTTCCAAAAATTTTAAATAATTTAGATAAGGAAAGCCTTAATGATGAGGTAGCTTTTCTATAAAGAGGGTCAAAGGTCAATGTTAAAAAAAAAATTAAGGGGTAGCATCTTAATCCAGGGGGGAGGAGGGTGAGTTCTGAAATTACTATAAACTAGCAATCTGAATTTCTGTGGTAAAACTTATCTGTTATCAGGGGAACTGCCACCCTTTTTAAACCAAAGAATGAAAAGAACGTAATAGTTTTGTTCTGATACAGAGCTTTGAAACTCTATTTTTGATACTCATAATGGATGTCATTCCTTGAGGTTCAGAAATCGTTCAAATTGAAGTTTTATATTTAAAAATGTGGGACAATAAAGATTAAGTTCTAGATGTTTACAGAGCCTTGTATTGTAATTTCATGTACATTTTGTATTTTAAACATTTTTGTAAGTTATGATTGCAGTGCTACTTGCAGAAATAAAGGGAAAAACTTGCATTTAGGCTCTTAAATCGTAGTGTTCAAATAAATAAAAATAACGCAAATGCATTGTCATTTATTTAAAATGCAGACCCAGACGCAGGGTGGGAAGAAACTCCCTGTTTGTGATACGGTGGTAAACGGCTGTGCTCTGCTGTGACACGAAATGAGGGACATTTTATATTCCCCCTGGAAGAGTGGTGATTTTGAACAATATGATAAGAGTTTGGGGCTCAACTTAGATTAGAGCCAGTGACTGTGAATTTTTACATACGTAAGAAGTGATCAGCAGTGCTGGCAGAGTATCAGTTTGCACAATACTGGTGGCTTTCCTATTTGCAAGTATTTCAATTAGATTATTTTGAGAAATTATTCCAGAAATTATTATTCAGAGAGCGCATCATAAACAGTAATTTCCATTCCTGAAAGAATATTGTCATAGGCAAGATGCAGTTAAACTCTTTCTGAAATAAATGTGAGATTCCTACAAAGTCTAAATTATTTGCCTATTCCTGGCTGATCAAGCAGTACTGAGGGAACTGCCTTTGGGGAAAGTACGGTACAGTCAGGCCTTAAAACCTGTGTCTTATCTCAGTGATATTGGTGGTACTAACAAGGTTTTTATCTCCCTTGCAGTTTTGTTACAGCCCTTTTTACTTACATGTGGAATCCCTAGGCACAGTGACGTGTGAGTGTTCCAAACTCAACAGGGAAGCAAAAGCTCTGCCTTTGGATCCCTGTTCCCACCTGCCCGGGACAGAAGAGCGCAGCGATCGCTCTCCTGGGAGAGCACGGCCAGCGCAGGATTAGCTTCTCCTTGGAGTGCCTGTCCTGGCCCATTACCCTCACCAGTGCTTTTTATCTATAAATACAACGGAAAGGGGCAGCTGAAGTGCCAGTGACTGAACGCGCAGTAATTATAGCTGAGGTTTAGTAAAAATAGCCCCGGCAGTTTGAAAGCTGTTCACATGTTTTCTAGTGTGATTAGCCAGTATATAATTAGCACACACCGACACCGGCAATAAGCCATTGACTGGCTGCGTCTGCTCTACTGTCAGTTCAAGTCGTCCTTAGATGCAAATAGGCTGAAGGCTGATTCACTGGGGCTGAGGGGACAGGGGAGGTGAGGGGATCTGCAGGCACGCCAGGGCATTCAGAGCTGAGCACTGACACCCAAAGCTGTTGTGTTGAAAGAGGAGATGCCAGGCATTGTGAAAACATCTGTATCTTGCAAAACACTATTTTGGTATCTCGGGTGATAGGAGAGAAGAAATGTCTCGTTAAGGTCAGTTCCTTTAGAAGAGTAACCAGAAGTTTGTTCATGTAGAACCCAGGCCCAAAGGAAATGCTGGCAGATATCAAGGCCTTTTAGTTTTCATATTGTAGCCAGTATTTCTTTCAGTATTCCACAGCATTACTTTTGTTTTCCTTCCTTCTGCTTGTGTCTGGACTTCTATCACTCTCCCTGCCTAACTCAAAATACCACTCTGTGCTCTGAATCCAACACTCACTCCACTGGAGTGAATTAGGTGAGGATTGAGCTGTTTTGCAAATAGTCCCCTCACCTCTTATTTTCCCTTGGATTCACCTAATTTACAATAATAATATTCAGGAACTAGCCACTGCTGTAGTGAGTAAAGTATTAGGATGTGTGGAAATGAAATAGGATTTCTTATATCTTTAAATTCTTGCAGAGTTTTGCATACAGTCGTCTTTAGTAATGGAAATTAACACTAAACTTTATTCTGCCTGGTAAAAGGATAATGTTTATCAATCATTCTTAATCCACAAAAAGCATTGTCATTTGCTGAGATTCTCTAAGAAAGGACTTATTTTACCATAACCTACTGTTACCTTTGTTAACATCTGCTACATGCAGAAAGAAATGGAAAAAAAAATAACCAGACTAAGATACAGAAGCAATAAAAATAGGATATTTACTTCACAAAGGCTAGTATGTACCATGAATCCTGTTTTGGAAGAGACTGACCCACTAGAAAAGTCAGGCTATACACGTTCTCCAGCTGTTTCTGCAAATTTAAAGTTTTTGTTGTCTTTTTAGTATTAGAAACTAAAAAGAAATTACTTATTCTTCCTTGCTGTCATTACTGTGACACCTGCTGGTAAGAGCTGGAAGAACGTTTGCACTCTTTGCTTGTTCCTGTTACAAGGGCTCTCAAAAACAAAAAAATTCGTTCTATGACATTTCTCATTTGACACTTTTATGCCTAAAAATGCCTATTTAAGTGTTGTGCAGTTGTTGTGTATCCCAGAGAAACACAAACAGCCGCAGGTACAGGAAAAGCTCAACAGCTCCTGCCTGAAGCCTTGTAGGAGACTCCCCTGGGGGCTGCCCCAGCACGGCCTGTTAACCCTCTGTGTTCATCCATCACCTTGTCCTGCCCTCCCAAGATGCTGCACGAAGAGTTACAGTGCCACAGAGAAACACCTGGAACACCTCTCACAAACCCACTGACAGATATATGGTGATAATGATAATGAAGCACAAGCATTTAATAGGAGGATAATAAAACTGGATGGGCAAATAAGCAAAGAAAGGAACAAAAATACCAGAGTCACTGTTTATTCTTTCAGCAAGGCCATGTTTTGGACTAAGATCATTATTAACTAACTAAAACTTGCTAAAAGTAGATTTGGTGACATCTGGCATGGACTAAAAGGCCTGAAAATTATATATGCAAGACAGTCTGAAAATAAGAAAAAGCAGTGCCCTTTACATCAAGAAGTTCAATGCCAACAGATAACTCTGATAGTTCATATTGCAAATAACTGACAGTAAGTATTTGAACCCCAGATGTTGTTTGTTAGCTGTTTGCTTTTTGGGTTTTTTCCCCACCAGTCCCAGTAATCAGAATCCCCAGTTTTGTTGCTAGTACCAGTGCAGCTCTCCTAGTCACCTCCAGTGTATGAGAAAAGCTACTGCCAAGTCTGTTCTTTTCTGTCATTTTTGATCAAAGGAAAATGATTCACCTAAAGAGGACTCAGTCATGAATATATTGCTTGGGAATGCAGTGTTTGATAACCAGTCATATCATGTGAAATAAGTTGGAGGGAAAAGGGAACAACTACTACAAGTTTTTATGACAATGGAATGATACATCACCGATGACTTAGAAAGGTCCTTCTTGTAATAAAAAGCAGAGGAGACAATGAAGCAGCCTCCTGAAAGTCCTGGCAGTTGAGAAGGCAAATGCTTCTAGAAAAAAGGCACCTCTCACAAATAGGCATCTCCACACATTGACAACTGCAGAGCCTGGTATCAAAGACAAGTTCCTAAGCCAAACTTACTAGAGCTTCTGCAAGTAGCAAGAGCAAAGCTGGCACAGCACTGCCTGTAACATCAACATCGGCTTTGAAGATTTAGTCTGGTACTGAGTATTTCTTTAGAACAAGGCATGAAAAGCAGAATTGCCTTCCTAAATGAACTACAGCTTAGTACAAAAGATGCAATGGATTCTCTCTGCCAAGGTGGCAACATCACTGCAACAAACCCACAGAACAGCTGAGCATTCTCTTACATACAGCATAAATTTCTGCTCACTGCAATAAAAGGATCTGTTTGTAAATATCCCATGAACTCCCTGGTGTATCCCCAGCCAAGTCATTCCTGTTGGAAAAGGACAAGACAAACTTTCAGAAATCATGATGACACTGTTCTCAAGTAGGAAATTCTGTAAGTATGATGCAAGAACACATTTTTCCGGTGTTCTCTCATTTGAACAAGTGCCTGAAGAGCCTGCTGCACAGCCTGTCCAAAGCACTGGTTTTCTATGATTTAATGAATTAAGGTTTAATTTTGAGGTCTGACATTGTAAGAATTGCATCATAATAAAGGTGCAAGCATTTACAGGTCAGAAACAGTTTCAGTTGACAACAGATTTCCAGTCTGCATTTGTGCAATTCCATGTTCCCACCACTTCTTTCCTTACCAGGAATAAAATTTTCGTTATAAAATCTTCAACAGAAAGCAAATATGAGAGGTCAAGGATAACTTTATTCAAGTAACAGCAAATACCACCCTGTGACATTTTCCTGGTTGTAGTCAAAGTAGCTGAAGGAGGAATACAAGTCATCAAGCCAATGGGACAAATAAGGCAATACTGAAACTGAATTAAGTGCTACTATGGGATTATTTTTTCCTAAGGATATGACAAAAGAAGCTATGCCAAGAATGTCATCATTCCCATTATAACTTCTGTCAGTGGGGGGGTCAGATGGCAAAGTTGCACAAACAACGAAGGATACCAGCAATCCAATACTAGCCAAGTGCTGGGCTGAATGACACCGTGGTTTGGAGAGGCACAGCCGTACATTTTGTGGCTGTCAGCAGAGTTTTGCTGAGAGACCCAAGTGCTGGTTGCCGGAGCCTAAACCCTGTGGAACTAATCCAGCTGCTAAAATGACACTGGAGACCAATAAGGTTTCCTTATCTAGAAAGAAGAATACAAAACATACAAAAGAAAGACAAAAAGGGTGAGGGGAGGGAAATCTTGGTTACTGAGCAGGTCTGCCTCCAAGTGCAGGCTTCCACTACTACAAAAGCCTAACCTCAACTACTTCAGAGCAGAGAGCAGGAAGATCTCTCACCGAGTTCTTTTTAGATATATTTTTTAGATAGCAGTTAAGCTACAAAGAACACCCTTTAGGTAAGCAATAGTTAAACATCCCTGGCTGAGCAGGGCCTGTTCTACTGGTAATTGTTCCGTTTTTCTGGGCCACTTGTGCTGTCTCTCCTGCATCCCCTCCCGCTACAGGGACTGTGCCTTCATGGCTTTGTATTTCATGAACATGCACTGCACGATGCTCAAGATTTTTTTTGAACAGTACAGGAACTCTTAGCAGGTCAAACACCATTCAGACCAGTGGAGTAAAATGGAATTCTGTCACTTATGAGAAAAAAAAAATCGGTTTGGTTTGGATGGACACAGCCTAAAACAGTACAATACTGAGTGACATTCAATATTTTATTTAACTAGCAACTTAGTCTTTCATAATAGAAGTAGAAATAATTAGAAAGCAGTTAAATTCTGTCTTCACACTCAGCTTGTAAGACGATTTTTAAGCTACCTGGTATTCTTCCATCCAAAATACACTCACGTAGCTTATGCATCACCAAAGGCCACTTTGCAGACAGTGGAGGTGTGCTGTGGGTGGACCCAGCAAACAGAATCAGAGCTGCCTCCATGCAACATAAAAAGTGCTCAGGGGTGATGTTAGCAAAAAAAAGAAATCACATTATTGAGATTCATGGAGCTCGTACGATCAGCTGTTCTAAAAGTGTTCCTCAAGCTCTCAGGTTTGTTTAAGACGACCAGGCACCTTCAAACCTTTGTTCAGGATAGCTGGCACTCTACCAGTCACACAGATACCATCCAGATCCTGCTCTCAACAGAAAACAGAACTTTTTTTTTTAGGATTCCTTTTTTTTTTTTTTCTGTAAGAAGGCCCAACTCTCTCCTACTCACAAAAAGAATAGGATCTGGAATAAAGGGGGCAGCACACGAGATTAAACTGGTATAAATTCTCTAGAAGACTTGAAAGGGAATAATGCCTGACACAGCAGAGCATGGAGAGATATCTGTCTGGTTGACCTCAAGCAAGTCAGTGGAAGACAAAGGCTAAATCCTTAAGTAGAGTTATCAGAAGGGGAAAGAGCAATGCTCTTTACTGCACAAAGAGAGCTTTCTCACTTAGTATAAATTCAAATAGACTAAACATGGGGTTGTTTATGTATTTCTACTCCTGTGTCCTTTATTAAAAACAAAACAACAACAAAAAAACCCCAACAACAAACCTGCTTGTTCTGAGCATTATGATTAAACACAGATTCATGGTCAAAATCCCACTTAACTCACGCTAGTTGAAGTAATCTAGATAAGAGCAAGACATTCCTTATCCTAACATATGGTGAACCAGGACATTTTAGCAAGTGACCCAGCGACCCAGTACTTCATCCACTCAATTGAAATACTAACAGAGCAGGTTCCCAATTCAAAAAGCACTGCTTGGGGAAGAATTGAGGCACATGTGCCAGAGAAGCACGAATAATTCCTAGTAGCTTCTGGCCATACTGGAGGCTCCCTGTTGGGTATTCATTTGTTGGGCACACACTGAAACCCTAAGGGACGGAACATCTCAGCACTGAATAAGCCTTAGTAAAATACACAGAGATGTCTTAGGATGTCCTGATATTTCAGTGTCACTGCATCAGAGACAATTTGTGCTATTATTTGTTTTAATCCATTTTCCATCATGAGATACTTCAAATAAATGCAAAACCCCATCATATTAGTCACCAAGAAGACAACATCCACTCAACTAGAATGCAGCAAGTGTTTAATATTAATCACAGAAAGTGAAGAGTTTACAAAATGTCACAGCTAGCTGAAATACAGGTGAGTTTCAAGTAGGTATCATGTAATTATCTGAGTTTGTGCAGGCCACTGAGGTAAATGTTTCCTTAAGCTATCATCATTTGAATTACATCTAGTTATTTTCCACTATCCCACAGAGATAACATAAAGTCTCTGTTAAGTACTGTGATCTCCAGTTCCCAGAACTCAATATACATTTTGGTTGACATTTCAGGTCACACACACAAAGCGTTTTAGAGCCCTATCAGTTACAAAGGGCACCTTTTAGTCCCAGTCTCTGCAAACACACCACCTACTGATCATGAGCTGTTCCATCACTGATCTTTCCCATAACTCAACCTTTCAACCATTCACAGCTTTATCAGCAGTTTCCCTTCCCACACTAAGAAAAATTCACCATTTAAAGTCAGTCCTAAATCAGAGGAAATTTAAGGTCCATTGCTTCTTTCCCCTCCATGCCTTTTAGCGAATCCATTCCAGATTCCGCTTGGGAGGAGAAAAGAAGGACCCATTCCTAGTTAGGAACCCTAATTCAGAAACCAGGGTTGGATTGGTTTGGATGATGCTCTCACTGCACTCACAGAGGAGCAAATGTGTGGGGAGGGGGCAGGACAGTGATACTCAAGGACTTATATTATCTACAACTTAATCTGCAATGGCAGCAAAGCCTCCTGCCAGGTCTTGGTTAGAGAGCCTTGTCTCTCTCCAACCTGTTGCTATTATTCTGTATTTACAGCCCCTCTTTTTAGCTCCAAAATTCTGCTGTTATGGAAAGATACTCAGGTTCACTTAATGCCTTATTTATGCCCCATCACTGAATTCACTTAAATAACAGATGGTGGTTGATGAACTCTAGAAATGTTTAGCACATCCTACTCTTCTCAATTTTATTAATTTAAAAGTAATCAATAATTTATATACAAACAATTAATTTGATGTCCCTCTCTTGTTCCTACGACAGTACAGAAGCATCAAAACCACATGAAACAATTGCTTCCAACACCAGCCATGTTACCAACTGCCCAGAAAGTCTTCAGTCTCCCACTGCCACAAAAGGTACCCTCTGAGAGACAGTATTGCACAGCTGGGGGTTTCCACAAAACAAACGCACAGCTAAAGAAAAGGAGACGTGAAGGTGTATTTAAGAAAGGCAGCAGTAAATCTTACAGAACAGATTTCTGGTATCTTAACATTTACCACACTGCGTGTCTCAAAAAATAAAGTGAGGAAAAAACTAAACCAAAACAACTCTCTAGAGCCTTGTTTTCTAAAATGTAGTGCAGAATTTTTCATTGAAAAATCTCCTTTGTAAGAACGAAGATACCTGGCCAAAGAGGCTGGATTCAGAGGCACAACCAGGTAGGACTGAGAGCTTTTAGGAAGAGGAGCCATTCTGAAAGGAAAAAATGTGTCCTTCAGAAAAAAATGGTTCCTGTTATAATAGGGTTAAGAGGAAATCTTCACTGTTGTCTCAGTGTTGGGAACATTGAAATTATTTTCTCTTTTTTGTCTGTATAATTGAGGCTGGCCCTGGTTGGCTTTCCAGCAACTCCTGTAGCCATGCCAGTGGCTTCCCGCAGCTGGAGCAGCGCTTACAGGGGCTGCAGAGCTGAGCTCTTCTCAGAGCGGGCTGGGTGGGCTGGGAACAGGAGGCACAGCGTGAGCTCACCCTGCCCGGCAGAGCTGTTCGTGCACCAGCATCCACACCGCGCTCTGCTCCCAGCTCCCGCTTCAAAGCCAAACCAGCCACCTCAGGTTGTCAGGCACCCCTTGATACTTCTATAAAAACCTTCCCATCAGCTTTGCCTCCCAGAAATGTCCATTAAATTACACTCACAGCAGTACAGAAAGGATTACTTATAAAGCTCCACATTAGCAGTCTTCTAGGGACCACTTCAGTAAGATAAATGCAAAGGCAATTTTTGAAAGGGAGGAATGTTTTCCCATCATGAAGCACTATCAAGAGAACATTATCTTCAATACTTTAATACATTTGAGACAAAAGGCTATCCGTGTGGTTTGATTATTGGCCTGAAATAAACTGCATTTACTGTGTTCACAGAAAATCACTTTAAAAAAACCAAAAGGTTCTTTTTTTCTGCCTCGAAATGAAAGTCCAAACAATTTATGGGAGGGGGAGGGGGTGAGTTAAAAAAAAATAAAAATTCACAAGTTGCTGATCTTATTCACTGCTGAGATCCTATGTGGAATACAAAGATAATTTTAGATTAAGTATTAACATCATGCTTCAAATGTACTCAAATGTAGCCAAAACCAGATGAGCTCATTCCACAAACGAAATGTAGACACAGGGCATATCAGAGCAAACCTGGGCAGCGCTGACTGTTGCTTTGGGCACACGGCTGGCCCAGCCTGCTCATGTTGGATATATTCTGAAAAGGGAATGAGTATACAGAGACCAGGCCTGTGCAAGACCGTTAGGTCTGAAACAGAGTCCAGGCCAGGCCACAGAGGTGTTGTGAAAGCACAACCTGAGCAACTGCTCATGAGCATCAAAAAGCAGGACAACAGCTTTCCTTTCACACCCACATTAATTATGTCACCCTTCCTATAAATTGCCACTCATTTTCACGTTTTAAAAAGAACAAACCAAACCTACCGTACTTTCCTCCTTTTGGCACTACAAAGCCACCACAGGGATAGGGAGTATTTTGGATTATTTTCCAAATTACTGATGGTTATTTATTGGCAGACCTCACCTTGGGTGAAGAAGTGAGGTTGAGTTTCAGATCTTAGATTTCATTTGCCATTCAAGAAAAACATCTTCTTGTAAATCTATCAAATTTGGAGTGATTGAAGGCCATCAAGCATGAGATTTTATTATATCATTTCCAAAGCCCATCAGCAGAACCCATTTAAGAGAAAAGAAAAGGTAACTAACTGGTATTCTCTAATATCTCCCAGTGAAGCGGACTGTCAGACTAGTTACCTTCTGCACAGCACAGCTGCTCCCTCACCATCTAAACATGGATCTGCAAAGCACTGCGTGTTAGAAAGGTACAGAAAAAGAAAGGTACTGAAAAAAATAGTCTTTTAGGTTTCAGTGTTCCACTGTAGATTTAGGGGACAAAGGATGTAGTATTTTTAATAAGAAAATTCAAAAGACACCCTATGGTTTATGTGGGTAAAAAATAAAAATTAATTATAAACCACGGAATCTTATTTTTCCTGGGTACACTGAACAATAGAGAAAACCATTCAAATGGGGGCGGGCAGGGCAGTGGTTTTTGAGCATTCAGAAAAAATGCAAGTCCTCTTACACAAAGAGTTTGCAGAGTTCAGTTTTCAGTGGCATAGTCTGTTAAACTGCAACTATTTTTTCCCTGTATAGTTCACAAATTTCATATCAAGAGCTAATATGAAACAATATTTCTGAAATCAATAACAATACATAAGAATGAGAAGAATTTCTGAAAAGATGTGCTGTGCTTGCTTAATAGAATTCTAGTTACTCTAATTCAGTAATAACTTCCCTGAAGAATTTCTGACTCAAATGTCAGAGTTACAGATTCAAGGGTTCCAAGAGCCAAGGGTGTCTGCTTCATTACCAGCTCCATAATTACTCCTCAACATGGTGTGTTTTTTACAGTGACATCAACACAAATATTGCATGTTCCCCCTTGCTAAATAAGCTTTGTTTTAAGGGAATGAAAACTGAGAAGCTGGCGTAAGAAAAACTGTTCCTTGGCTCGCTCTTCTGATTTCAAATCCAATTTCCTATTCTATATCCAGAGGCTAAGCCTTCATTTATGCTCATGACAGACACGCAGTGAATAAACTGTAATTGTGTCCAGCAAACCCTCCCCCTCCCCCATTTTGGTTTATCCTGATTGTCTCCAAAAATTCTCGAGTCTGTAACTCATGAGACCAGCCACACAAGCAGAGCTGTGCTGGTAACTCTGCATCCCTGCTTGCCCAGCTTCCCGAGGGAACCGCACTCGGGGCTGAGCCTGCGCTGCCGGCAGTTCCAGCCGCCCAGCTCAGAGCTGCTTTAGTTACATCTACAACGTGCTGTGACAGATTTTCCTCCTCGTGTTCACTGTTCCATTCTGGCCTGCCCAGAGCTACCCCAAGAACAGTCTGTCAGCAGAACTGTCCTTTGCCTGCAGCTCATCCCAGCCTGCCCACAGCGTTGGCAAACATTGCAGGCTGCCTCCCCAGCACATTTAAACCGGCTCTGCCTGTTCAGAACAGGTCAGAAAATCATACCACCTTCTAAACCCTTAGAAAACTCATTCGTCTAATCATTACAAAGTCTGAAAGCTACCATATCCCAAAACTGAGCTTCCTCTGCAGTAGCTGGAAGATCTTGAGGCCCACTTCAGTTGTGAGTTACACTACAACAGCATGGGGCTATTTCCTCAGAGTAGCTATATCTAAAAAACCCCAAATGGATGATCTCCTGGTGCCAGTGAACAGAATAAAACCATAATAACCTCACTCCACTGACAATTTCCCCTGTTGTTAGCACGCTCTGTGTGATGCATCATCAGTGTCTAGGCCAATCACATTAAAATACATTTTCTTTCCCAAATCATCCCCAAAACTGTCCCCCCAACCCAAAAATTCAGAATCCTTTGTTTTCTGGGGGCCTATTTCTTACCTGGTAAGAAGAACACTGACATGCTGTCATCAGTCACCAAGATCTTTTAGCTGAGCAAAAAGATTAATTTAGGGACAACCAGAAGTCACATTTCATTGCTGCCATCCTTTTGAGCCTTCTCCTCCTCACAAGCAAGAGAAATGGTCTACTGCTCACATGCACACTAACAGGTATAATCCCAACTCTAGCTCCTTGTTTAGGACATATATGATCATCATCTGACCTGCTCTCCAGAACCCATCAGGGATACAACGGACCTGAGAAGTGATTTTAGAAGGATTTCAGAGGTAAATACCACACACAAAATACATAGCATTTTAAGCAATCTTACACTTTATATTCCCAGGCACAGATTACTTCGTTGTCAGTAAAAAATAAGCAAAAAGGATTGTATTTCTAGATTTTTGCATTTTTAAAAAAAAAATAGTCCTGACCTTTTCAAATAGCTTGAGAAAGTCGCCACCTCTCTGAGAAACGCTGCCAGTGTCAGGCCATTTTACCACACACGGAAACCAGGAGCCAACCACAGGGCCAAGAGCAAGTGACTCAATCAGCAAAGCATAAGCACCACACTCAGATGTGCCAGCTGGGAGCACAGAACCATCACAATCAAACACTTGTCCAACCTAGGCTGCAATCGTGTGTTTTGCTATCAAATTTAATCGGCTGTAAACCCCTAACATGATGCTGCTGGTAATGTTTTCTGTTCTTAAAGCCAGAAGACTGAAGAGTCATTTTGCTTTTATTTTTAGTCCCTTAGTTTCTTATGTTCTACCACAGTCTGTTCACATCCGGGTGACACTTTAAGCCATCCCTTTGCCCAATAATTTCCACCAGATTTCTATCAGATATTGTATTAATTTGTTTTTTGTAGAGCAGTTTTGAAAAGTTTATTTTTTTCCAACTAAAGAGTCAGACACAACTATGTTTTGCACAATTTGAAATCAATTTGTACATTTCAAAGCAACCGTATCAAATATCGATGAACACACAGACAAAAATTAAAATAGGAAAAACAAGAACGAAATTTTTAAAACACCCAACACAGAACAAACTGAAGGCAGCAGTTTTGTGGGCAGCGTAACGACCTCCGGTTTTAAGACCAACAAGCACCGGAATACTCAATAGCATTTGTACGCAGAAGCTTCTCCTGCAGTTGGTAACAGGGAACTCCCGGCCCCAAAGCAGCTGCGTTCCAAGCCCCCTCCCTGAGAAGCCCGATGGAAAGAGGACATCTACTGGCAGCAAAGATCAGCGTGGGCAGGAGAGGCCAAACCAGCGGTTTAACCAAATTACATCCACCGATGCTCCTGACAAATCTAAAAATTCTTACTCCTGCCATTAGGTAAGGATTGCTAAAAAAGAAAAACCCACAGCAAAAGATATTCTCTCAAAGACACAGCTAACATTAAATAGACAAATCTATAGCAGTACTTTGGTAATGTTTACAGAAGGGAAGGCATTTTATTTAAACTCTTTTTGTTATCAGCAAGCACACAGAAAGCAATATAAAACACCCACTTTCTAAAAAATCGGTTATTTAAGGGAAAATCAATATAATAACGCACCAATAAAAGAAATGGCAATTAGAAAGTCTAGACTAATGTTGCCATCATCTTTATTTGAATATTCACATTTCAACTGCACATCCAGCTAAATAATGCAACAGCCCTCACTTGATTATATAAAAAGAAAATAGGAGGAAAAAAACCCAGGTAGGTCCTTGGTTTAGTTTGGATTTTATTTTTAAAACTCTGTAAAACAATTAGATCTAGAAAGGAACAATTTTAAATTGACTACAGGCAAGCCTTGGAACAGATCAGGAAATTTGTGCTTTAGAGTATTTCAAGTCATCTTTAGATGCAATCAGCTTTCAGCAGACACTGTAAGCAGTCGGCTGAAAATTCATTACAACAGATTATGCCAAACACAGCTCTATACAAACCAGAGCACAACAGGTTAAACTGCCAGCCTAGCAGTTCATTTTGACTGACTGAATATTGTTTCAAAAACTAAGGAGGTGAAGAGCTTTTTTCTTTTAAAAAATGAGGAATTGAATTTCGCTAATAAAAGTTTCTTGAAAATATCTTAGTTTACACAAACAAGCAAAATTTATAAGACTGTCTAGAGTAAGTCTGCTCTGCAGATGAAGAAATTCCAACAGCAAACACCTGATTCAGAAGCACAGCTGCAGCTCGTGAAATAGAGAATGGCCATTTCTAACTCTGCAGTCTGAGCTCATCTCAAACACCAGTATAGGAATAAACTATCTTTTCTATAAGCTGGGCAGGAACACCCCATGGGATGGTCCAACAGAGAGATAATTTCTAGGTAAAATTATCAGTGTCAAGAGAACAGGACCAGAAAGTGAGTGAAGGAATCATCTTCAAACCAGCAGTATCAGAAGCACAAAACTAGGGAAATAAATACAAACAGTGCTAACTTCATTCCTCAGTTGTACAATACGGCAACACAGATGCAGGTAAGTCATTTTGCTGATTGCAAGCACAGAAGAAGCTTTTTGTTAATCAAGTATCACGGCTGTGAGGACCCTTTCTTTAGCAACAATAAAAGTCAAATCATAGTTCTTTACCAAACTTCACTTCTTGGGTGAGAAGAGTTAAAGCTTAACACTTTCTGTATTTTTCTTATTCTGTTAAACCACTCGCATGTAAAGACAGCAACCTCTCTGATAAGTCTTCGTAACACAGCATAGTGTAAAAATTCAATCACAAAGAGTAAATGCATTAATCTAAGAATAAAAAATACTTAGGCCTTACCGCAAGTTCCCCGGAGACAGCAGCCACCATCCAAAGACCATCGATGCAGGTGTTCATCTTCCATTTGCGAAGAACGCTCGGATTTGAAGCCACCTCATGGACTGTAAGGCCTCTACAGCACAACTGCAGGTCATCAGCCCCAAACCGGCACTGCCTGCGGCTCGTGGTGCTCACACAAGTGCAGCCGAGATGTAAAAAGCACAGCTTCCCTTTCAGGAGCCACCTGCCTTACCTGGGGGCTCCGGCCCTCAGGGCAGCTCTGCCTCAGCACAGCCCCTCTCGCACCTGGGGCACAAACCGGCCCGGAATCGGGCTCGTTCCTCAGCTGAGGGCAGGAAACGCCAAACGGCCCCTGCCGAGCGTGGAGGGCTGGGCAAAGCTGCTCCCGGCCCAGGTGTGAGCGCCGGGACACGGCAAAGCTGCTCCCGGGCCAGGTGTGAGCGCCGGGACACGGCGAAGGGAACCCCCGGCCCCGGCACACCCGCCCGGCCGGGCAGGAACGCGAGAAACAAGGGGCAGCTCGCACAGGGTTATTAACCCCACGGTGGGTGCCCGCCCGGCCCCGCCGCCCCTCACACCTCACACCCGCCCCAGCGGCACTCGCGTCTGTGCCTGTTCTGCCCCCCTTCCTTTGCCTTCAGTACGAACAAGAAGGTTGAAGTTCCGAGCAGGAGCACGCCCAGGTCGGGCCTGGTGCCAGACCCCACCTGGGGCTCTCCGGACTACCCAAAACGCTGTCACTGCTCTGGCAGTCACTTTACACAGGTAACTGCTAAAAACTGGACACTGCTCCCAAGTCCTGTGTGTTACGTCCGGTACACACACGAACATGAAGCCTGAAACATCCAGGTTCGCTTCCTACAACCGGTTTCCACCATCTCACACTGAACAGGGACTGAACCAGCAGTTGCTGATGGAGCCTCTGCTTAGCAGACAGGTAGATACAGATTCTGCACGTGGCAGAGCCTTTCGCGATTTCCATTCACCCTTACCATGGGACTGTACTGAAAGAGAGAACTGCCTTTATTGTCCACTAATCCAGAAGGGTGTTAGAGGAGTAAGGGGAATGTGCTTGTGTAAGTCATGGCTGACGTTACTTGAGATGTTCCCCTGCAGCCCCGGCTCAGCTTGCCGAGGAAAGAGAAAAACACAAGTTCCAGATGGGTTTTTTTTAAGAGAAAAGTAAGACATTTCAATAGATTGCAAAGTCACAACCAAGATGTGACCAGCTGGACCATGGCAGTCTGTAACCACCTAATAAACAGACTATGTAGCTCCCAAATTTTTTTAAAAGGGAGCTACAAATTTAGGGAGCTAAAACTTTTTTAAAAGCATTCTCCTCCAAGGCACATTGGGAATGTTAATTAAAATTATGCAATCCTCTCTACTATTCAATTACTTTAAAAGTAAGGTTTGGCAGATTTCACAAAGATAAATCTTGGAAACAGAGTAATGCAAACAGTTCTACTTTAAAATAACGTAAAATCTTTTCCTCCAGTCCCACCCCATTGCCCCGAAACTTCCTTTGGGAGATTTTAATGATGAAATGGCATCTGGCATGAGAATTCTGACCAGAGAGAAATAAACCATATTATCTTTACAGGATTCCTGCCTCTTCTCCATTTTTACAATAAAAAGGCTGACTGGCTCCATCATAACTTAAACGGAGCATTTTGGGTTGCACAGAAAAGCAAGTGACCCATTAGGTCAATTAAATCCAAACATGAACACAATTTCAAGTTCAATACTTTGTCTCCTCTGGCAACAGAACGAGAACACTAAGGATGTAAACAGTTACATCACCAGTGCCTAAAATGTGTTCCACTACAAAAGAAACATGCCTCATGCATATTTCTGGCTTACCAGCACATGCAAAAAGGGAAAAAAATCCTCAAAAGTCACACCACTCACTCAAAATACAAATGCTTATCTAAATCTAGAAGAGAAAAATGTGTACGAGGTTATTTATCAAAGAATGATCCTCTGTGAAAACACATTAAACCAAAGCTTAAGGTACTTTCAAAAGCCAACGCACATAGTAAGCATCTCTTTTATTTGTTGTAATATAAAGAAGCATACATCATTCAGTCCTTTAAAGTACAACTCAAATTGGACACTAACAAAAAGGAACAATTCAGACATCCATGAACATGTCAACAACAGAATTCGTTACATTTTGCTCTGCTGGTATTGCACTTGGAATGGTTTCGAAGTAAGGCACAGTAAAAACAAAGTCATTTAGTGCTTCTACAGCAGATGTCTTTTTTTAAACACATGCTACATGACTTAAAAGTACTTCTAGCTTATGTATATACACACAGGGAAAAAGAAAAAAGCATGCATTAGAGAGTTCAGATTCCAACATATCTTGTTGTTTCATAATATACAAATAAAGTAGTTTAAAGATGTAAACAAATTGCATGCACATAAACTAGAGCAAAATCTTTAATACAGTATCTGAAAGCTATTATACTTAAATAAAAAAATATAACTTATTAGTACTCAGGTTTATGTGCCATTTTTGTCCTGTAGAGATTAAAAGTTGGGGGCTGAGGGGCAGCAAGTTATGGGCAAGCAGGGAGAGTTTTTCTGATTTTGATACTTTATTTTTTTTGCTTTACATGTTGGCAGCAGTACACTGGAAAGAAAGACAAATATGGCTTTTGCAAAACAAGGTCTAATGAAAACATGAAAAAGCACAATTGCATTTGGAGTCCAGCATCCTGATATTTTCCAGTCGAGAACAATACAAAACAAAAATCAGTATGATCTGGGTAAGCCATGCATTCCAAAAGACCTTTCTAAAGACATTTAAGCTCTACAAAAAACAAGACACTTTGTCAAGTGTAACCTCTTAAAAACTAAACATAGAAGATTCTGAATGACTCAAGCTTCGCTTTCCACTTCAAATGCTACTGAGTTTCTCCCAAGGCTGCAATAGCTGAAGTGCTATTAGACTGTCTTCAGAATTAACTAGATGCCAGAATAGGTTTACTTATTTTTACACAAGTACATTAGAAATTAAGTAAATTAACTGCATAAATTTTTGCTTTCACTTTATCTTTGGCGTAGGATGCACCATTTTTCAAATTAAGCACAGGACATTTACCACTCTGCATTCCAACTTGTTATGCTGAAAAGGCACATTTGTTTCTGCCTGGCTGGCAAGGGAAGACTTTGGATTTTGCAAAAGGCACGGTGCTGAGTGCGACGTTCTCTCCTCATCCCCCAGAGAGTGTTTAGTTAGACCAGGTACAATTCTACACAGCGGCTTCCCAGGAGCTGCCCGTTCTTCTCAGCCACTGCTTTCTTAGCCAGATCCAGGCTTGGAAAAGTCACCAGTGCCTCGCCACTGGGCTGGCCACTAAAGTTGTAAAGCATGAGGATGGAATCTGCTTGGAGCTGCAATGGCACAAGACAAAAGAAAGAACTGTAAAAACCAGAGACCACACCTGGAAATGCAATTTTTAATGCTGCGTATCTGGTTCACTCCACTCCCATGTCTGTGGTGAAAATACTCTGGATGCTGAGAATGGGAAGGAGGAGAAGGGATCAAATATTAAAAGAATTCAGCCTTTAGTTTGGCAAAGAACAGCAGCTCTTGTTCTGCCGGTTTGCTGAACAGAATGATGTAGACAGAACTCCGTGCAAAAATTTCGCTAGAGAAGCAATTGAAATTAAAAGTTGATAAGAAAGTAAAGACATAGATGTTAATAAAAGGTAAATGGAGCAAGAAAGTCCAGCCATTCAATGAATAGTTCTTGTACTGTGTGGACTACTGGCCAAGTGACAGGGGATATATATATATATATCTATATATATATATAAGGCATGTCAATACTCACATGCACAGTTCAAAAAACCAAACCAAAACCACATACACAAAAAGCAAAAGAGCTCCTATGAGTTCCATGCTGGGAGGATGAGCTGAACTCAACACAGGTATACAGTGCAAGGAAGATTTTTCAGAAAAATGAAGTAAAATTCAGTGCAGTCCAACTGAAATAAGTACTTATTGTAATTTTAACAAGGTTAAGAAAAAAGCAAGGTAGCTGATGAGATTTTTTAGTCACTGGAGTTGATGTACTTTGGAGAGCGTTTGCCCTCGTAAAGTCTTAAAAGGCAGTTCCGAATTGCTGAGTTCAAAGCAGGCACCTGTCTGCCCTGTTGTACTCCATCCATTTCCCGTAACATGCAGGAAGTACTTCCAAGGTAAGTTTGGAACCCCTGTTTGCTGGATAGAAATGAATCTCAGTGAAGTTTCAAAACCAAAGGCTGAAGGATCAAAAGTTCAGCGTACAAGGTTAATTTGTTGGAGAAAACGGTGTCAGACAAAAACATGCCGGAGAAACAACCAGTTTTAGGAGTATTAACCCAATTTGAATTAAGTTCAAGTAACATGTCTTCTTGAGTTTATAAGAGGTTAAAATACTTTAGGGGTTTCACTTTTGTAGAATTTGTGTGCCTGGTATACTGTAAAAAAATAGAGTTCTCCGTTATTACCAAGAGCAGTTTCTGACAGCTTTACCTTCAAACATATGAAAATAAATCAAGTACATGCCAGAGCTTTACTTACCCAACCACTGAGCGGGCAGTACAAATATTAAGATATAAGCAATGGTACACATAAGAAACCAAAAACATGCATAAGACAGTTAGTACAGACTTTGCATTATTTCTTCTCAGATAACTAAAGTTAGTCAAGAAATAGCATACAGAAGGAAATTCAAAGACAAAACCCCTCATGTCTAAAACCCACTTCAAGTTTGGAAGTAGTCTTGGTTTATTTCAGAATAACACTGTGCTCAAAGAGGAAGTTGAACACAGTTCGGGTTAAGTCACAAATCTGAGCTAGAAGATGCTCTACTCTAAACAAGCTGTTTGTTAATAATCCATATGGGATCAAGTTATTTACTACCAGCCCAGAATAGAATTTAATATTGCAGGTTAGAGTCAGCCGAAAACACACATGGAGCACAGTTAGACCTCTAACACAGAGAAGAGCTTTAAAAACATAGTTTATTGGTGTAATGCCAATGTAAGGATCTAGAAAGTCATGCCATAAGTCATGCCATAGCAGAGAAGTTTACACATTCTGCAAGCAATATAATTAAAAGAGTTAAATAAACCCCTTCAGTTTCATTTTAAGACACACTAGTGTTAAGTTCTCATTCATATAGATTTATAGAGATAGAAATAGATTTTCTTTATGTATATATGTGTTTTAAAAATAGATTCAGATTCATAGAAATATTTTTTCTGGATTTTTTTTTAATTCTAAAAAGTGGTATATGTAGAACACTACTTTGAACCACTTAGAATTCAGGAAACAACTGAGTTGATGGTGTTTATGTGAGAGTACCTTTGTCTATGAAGGTAATTGTCTCAAGGCACAGTATTTGATTGCCATATTCGTACTAAAACTTTGTTGTGTTTTTTTTATTTAAGGAGAAAAAAAAATGTACTGGCTGATCAGTAGCATTTTGAAAGGAATATAAGTACTGGGACATTGAATATTCCACACAGGCCACAACGATTTCTTTAAGAATTATGTGTTAGTGCCAAATATGCAGGCAAGTTTACTGTTAGCAAATCTAGTTAACTGCATCAGAAGTGACTATACCCAAAAAACCTCTCCTAAAAAAATAATGTAATCGTTCACATTGCATTAGGGAGATCAAGAAACAAATATTAATCTCTAGCCAGTTGTACGATACAGAAAAGACAAAGCCAGAGCTCTGGGGTTTTTTGCCCACACCTTACTGTGTGCTTTGTAGCAATAGGAAGAAAAAAATCTTCTACCACTCTACTGGAAGTAAAATATTGGACTGGAAGCTTTACATGAGAAACAAGCACTAATAAACCCTGCTGGAAGTTTAACACACCATCTGAGCAGAGCCAGGCAATCACACTACCTCCACCACTATCTCAGCTACAGATCACAGTGGGCCCATTTCCTCAGGTTAGTTGATTCTTTAAGCAGAAAGACTAATGCAAGGACCCCAACGCAAGCTAAAAAGGGGAAAAAGCCGCAGGAAAAAAAAAATCTCTATCACCAAGCCCTTCTTTCCCTTCCCGTTCACCTCTGGAGACGCAGGTTCTGCCAGTGGTATCTTACCTTCTTCAGAAGTTACAAAGAGTTACAAACAGACCCACTCTTTCGGTGCTTGTAACACACTCCTGGCTTGATCGCTCAGCTGAATAAGGCCATTGTAGTCATCGGGTGCATACTACAGTACAAGTGTGATATGTGATAATCAGCAAGAGGAGGAACAGTCCTGGTACAGCAAGCCACACAGACGATCATTTGCAACCATAATTAAGAGCATCAGCTATAACAACTGATTATAACTGGCAGGAGACAGGGAATTTGACAGATGCTATTTTTATGCAAGATAAAAAAAATATACATCAACTGTATTACTGGTCGTAGGAATAGATATAAAATAAGTGCTTGGGGGTAAAATTCTGAACTGCATTTGAACTGTTCCTTATCAAGAAAGGGGAATAGCTCAGATTATGAAGTGTTCCTTTTTTTTTCCTTCTACTCATGAGATGGCAGCATCAGGTAACCAAACTCTTCAAGTCTGCACGAGCACAATCACACCTCCAGTAACAGCTCTCACTGGGACAGATGAGCATCTCCCAGCCTGCACACTGAAGTGTAGATTGGTACAAGTTCAGATCTTTTATGTACCCATGGAAATAAACTGCAGCTTCTCTAGGGTAAAGTGATAAACACTTTAACTGCACATAATGCTTGCACTACATAGACTACACCCATGCTATTAAAGAAAATCAGTGTCCTGGCATGAATGCACCTACAAGATAAAATTTGTTATTAGTGTATTTCTACATAGAAAAAAGAAATAATTGATACAGTGTAACTGCATCATTATAGATTTGTAGAAGTAGTATATTAAAATAAAAATAGTGACTATACAGTACAGCCACACCAACAAATTAAAAACTTCATATATGTGTCAGATCTAAGAATTACCTGGCCTGGTACAAATATAAAACATATAATCGGAAAATACATCTTGGGGAATATGAAACATTGTTTTTATCTCGTAATCTTGCTAAATTATATATCCTGGAAAAGGACTGAGAATTGTACTGGAGAGTACTGGAGGGCCTCCTATAATCCCGCAGACAGAGCGTGTAGCGTAACACAAATTATAGAATATCCTTTTGGTGGCAAGAAGGGTTTTCTGCCCCGCAAAATGGCTGTTCTGCACTAACATTTGAGATGATTGCCAAATGCACACAATATGAATGTACTGTGCTGCCTTCCTTTGATATTTCTATAATACAAAAAGTCTCCTGCCAGCTTAGGGAGAACGACATGTTATATTTGGGCACACAGGACACACTGTATCCATACAAAGGGAAGTTGAGAAGAAATAAACAGCCAGGATACACCTTTCACAGAGAACAATAACCAGGAGCCCAGAGAACATAAAAGAAGAGAACCTCCCAGAATTTTTACTACTGAATTCTAGTCACCTTCACATCTAGACCCATGCCATTAAGTAAAAGACAAATACAACAAGTATTTTCTAGATAGTCTCTGCCAGGGCAACCAGACCGTGCAAATATTAGATTTATCAGTTCCCAGACCTGCCCTTGAAACAAATCTACAAAATGTAAGTTTACTCTTGGAAAGAATGTCTCAAGATAGTACATACTTTAGATTATCAGCAGATGTACAGTAGGCAAAGATCTACAGGCTCTTGTGAGGGACAGTATTTCAAAGGTTACACTTGAAATGCAATAAACAATGTCAGAAACATGAAAGTGGGAAAACTATCCTGCACAGAAAGTCAAAGTCGTCAGAGCTTAGGTTCAGACCTAAAGAAAGAAAAAAAAGAAAGAAGAGAACTAAAATCATCAAAAAACCTAGCAATAGAAGTAGCTTCTAATCACAAGAAGGACAGGTAAGAGACTGCAGTCAATTAAAACAGAAGCCGTGGAACAGTAAATTCTTCAAATGAAATAAAAACTACCCTAATTTGCCTACATGATCGTGAATACTTCTGATCCTGTCTGCATTTGAGAACCCATAAGAACAAAAATATTCAACCACACAGGACAAAGCCCAGGGTAAACTGGTTAATAAACAGGTAGTATACTACACTTTCTCTGTGTACATTTTTTTCCCCGTTTATCTCTTTTGTCTATGGTGAGGGAAATATGGGACTGTTCTCGTCGCCTCACAGGCTATGCACAGATTTAACCAGGTCACTAACCAGTAAGTCATTGATTTCCATTTCATTTTTGCAGTTCCTACAGTGAACATTCAAAGCTCAGTCTAAAAACAGCAGATACAAAGCAATCGGGGGACGGGGTGGGGGGGGGAAAAGCACTGCTAAAGAAACCAAACAGGAAAATATATTTAGATACACCTCAACTGGGAAAAAATAGGAGCAAATAAAAGGAAAACATGAGAGGAGAAATGGCCACTTCCTGGATGGCAGCTGCAATTATGGCCTAAACTATCAATACACTGTAACAGAACAGTTCCCAGAAGGATCTCTCAGACTTCAGAAACAAGCCTAGACAAAGTCTGGGACAAAAGCTGACATCTGATGACTACTTAACTGCAACCTTTAGCACAGGAGTCAGGAGAAATACCCTAAACTGGCTTGCCCCTGGAGTGCATCAACTGTAGTGTAAAAGTGCCGATATCCACCAGCAACCACGTGCCTGCTCTGAGGAATGGTTTGTGTATCGGAGACTGCCTGGCTGTGCCCGGGAACGCCTGTTCCCAGCAATGCACCTTCAAGGTGATGCCACTTCAGTCTTGCTTCAAGCATGGGAGGCAGACAGACAAAAACTGGAACCACTCATTTACTGCTCCCAGTCTCGTAGATGGTTTCTCCACACAGGCAACACTCTCAGGTGGAAGACACATTTAGGAATAAAGCAAAACAAAGAGCGTGCTCTGTTCTGAGAGTGTGGGGGTGAGCACATAATAGTGTCTGCATTGCCAGGTGACTTCAGATACCAGTAAGTGGGATTCTTCCTCTACTACATCCCCTTTCCCTTCCCTAGTCAAAATACGCTATCCCCAAGACTGGCACACAGGTGATGGGGTGTCCTCCTCAGGCTACAAAGAGTCAGATTTCAAAAGGAACCCACAGGAAACAGAGAATACTTCCTTGTTAAGAATGCATACCAGAGAAAAAACCCTAATCCCTAAAAAGTCAGTAACAATGAAATCAGCTTTCCCGATACAAGAGAGAAATGTTGCCCTTGGAATTTAGCCATGCATCCACTTCTTTCCATTTCCTTATTACTGTTTTAAGCACAAGTCACCCTCCTCCCCTCCACTGACAGGCCTTGAATTCTGAGACTTGGAGGATTAATATACTGCAAAAGCACATTTTAACTGCAGACAAAGGCACTAAAGCCCAGTACAGGTTTAAAGAACAGTATTTATTTTAAGCTTCTCTTACCCAAAAACATGTATACAGAAGTCCCTACGTTTCCATCCTGGTCTTTTCAAGCAAATTCAGGAGGCTTTAAATAAAGTTCAGATTGTGTCCATGGTCCTTAAATCTTAGTCATCTTCTAGTTGTTTGGGGTTTTTTGTGTTTGTTTTTTTTTTTTTACTACCATACTCACAACTTGCCTAAACAGCAGTCTGCTTTCTAAGAACTAATCCACAGGGTCTTTTTCAGGCAGGCATGAATTCACGTTCATGCCAACCTCCAAGAAACTGGGCAAGGACTCCTACCTAAAGCCATGCTGAATCCTAGCCAAGACAACAGCTGTGAGCCGGCTTTGGTCAGCTAAGACTGGGGGCACAGTCAAATTGTGCCTGCTAATTCATTAACCTGACAGTTCTGGTCACTATACCAACTGTGTCAGCATTTGCATTCTCATAGAGAAAACAAACAAAAGACTCAGTAGTTGGAGACTAGAAATATTTCTCATCAATTTGTTCAGTGGCTAAATAGTAAAATCCACAGAGAGTTTAGCCAATAGATACGAAAAAAAAGATACTTTAGTGAAAAAATTTGTTCTGATATGCACCAACTACACATAAATCCATGACCACTACTACCCCTCTTCCTTATTTACTTGAGTTTTCTCACTGCTTCTACAGCTGCACAGAGTGATGGCCTAAAGTAACACTGAGGAGTCTTGTTGCACTAATCATTATTTTTGCACCACTTCTAGCAGGTGTTTTAGCACTTGTCACAGCAACTACTGTCATCCCACTTTCCTATGAATTGCATGGTGAAGTTTTTGATTTCGTTGTTTTGGTTATTTTGGGTTTTGTTATTTTTTCAATATAGCTTTACTTGGTTTGGGGTTTTTTATTTTTTAGGTATCCTGCAGACATGTATCCAGTATACAATTGGACTCAAATCAATGGCCCTGTTGCATTACAGCACAACTGAAAAGCAGTTTAAGATGTATTACTGAATCAGAGTACTAACATTAGCTGTTCTGAAGAGTGCAGCACCACTACAATATTATACAGAAAGGTAGTGGGGAAAATTACCACCTCCAAGATTTACTATTAAAATTTTTCACAAGTTTTTTGACTGTTTAATCCCACTTACAATCAATAGAAGGAATTTTCAACAATAAAAACAAGAAAGCAGAACTATGAGAACAAATCAAGCTGCTGAAACATTAAGCAGGAGGCCAATACTGATAAAATTAAATTTAAATTAAAATGCTGATCTGCAGACATTAACATTATTTGTTATTAGAAGCATGTACTGATGTTGAGACCAGCTTGTTGAAGCCCATGAAAAGCAAAGTCTATCTCTGAAGAGGCAGGTCTGGTATGAAAGGTGCTTTCACTTAAGCAGCAACATGTGCATACATGCAATGTAAGAGCCCATGAAGACTGAAGGAAAAAACCAGAAGAGAATAAAGCAAGTACTAAAACTGAAACCCCTGTTCCTTTCAGAAAAGGACATATAAAGACAAAAATCACCCTTCAATCTCAGTATCTTCGATCTGGTTCCCAGAGTACCAACACTGAAGCCCATTGAACACCAACATCAGTTAGTTACGGAGAGATTAAAACCACGCCCAAACCACTGATGATTATGAGGGGCTCACTTTATGAACGAGCAGAAGAATCGTGTAATAAATCCTTGGGCAGCAGCAGAAAATGAAAATATAATGTGAGGAAAGGGGAGGAAAAAAGAAAAAAAAAAAAAGATTAATTATCGTTCCAGAGACATAATTTTTGTCCCATTACAGTAAGTCACCACCTCTTTTTCCCCTAAAGGAACGAGAGTATAAACCTAGCATTACCACACGCAGGATTCCAAGAACAATGCAAAAGAATTCCTTGGCTTCTTTATAAGATTTTGGACCCAATCTCATTTGGACAACATCTTCTAAAGAAATTGAAGAGGTGACCAATTTAATAACAGTAACCGATGATGACAGGAGGTTGCAGCAGCAGAACACAGTTTTTACCTTGTGACAAAATTTCTGTTCATCTAATCCTTTAACTGTGCAATACAAACACCATGAACTGCTCTCCAAACGCAGAGAGAAGGAAAAGGACAAACTGAGCACCAGACACAAAGTCCAGATTCACTAAACTAAAGATTTAGTGGGAAATAAAGCTACTAAAGATGGTCACTGACCTGTTCCATGCACAGATGGGTTCAGGCCACACTTTTCAAAGGTGCACTTACTTACTTCTAGCTGAATTTCAATATAGAAAACAGGCTTCCCCACTTAAGGTTATAATACATCTACCATCTATCCACCAAAAGCCCCAGTCAAAAAACTGCAAGGCAAAATATCAGTGCCTAAACAGCAAGATGAATTATTAATACTGTTTGTGTGGAAATCATGAAAGCCACAAACAACTGAACTTGGTTTGAACTCTTTTCTGTTGAAGAAAAAGCCCTAAACCACAACAAATTTAGTTTCTTTTCAATGTTTGTCAAAATTTATCACACTTACATGCTAATCTTCAAAGTTTTCCACTGAAAAACTGTTACATTTGTTTTAAACAAACCTGTTTTAAACAAATGTAACATTTGAAAAAGACAACAGGTACAGTACCACATCTTCCAAGTACTCAACACTTGGAACATACACATTTAAGCACCAGTGCTCAGTCTACCTTCATTTACATAGCAGACATCTGGCTCTACAAATTAAAGCTCACTGTTCTTTAAGAATCTTAAGGTAAAAACAGAAATAAAAACCACCCCATATCATGCCTGAGTATTTCATATGAACTGCTGCTATGTCTTAAAAAGAATCCATCTGCATCCTACTCTTTGGCACTATCACTGTTATCCAACTTACAGAATGCTGAAGGACAAAACCTTTTAACACAAATCACTTGCAGTGGTTTGAGACCCACCAAGAGGATTTTCTGTCAGGGCTTCCGAGCAGTACCCAAAAGGGCAGAGCTGGCAGTTGTGTAAGTGCTGTGAATTATCCACAGAAGTTAAATACAGCCTGGAATATACCATATTCAATTATCTTTCTTTTTAATAAACCCGTGATGACAAAACCTAGATATAGATACAATATCCTCTGAGACAGAGGGCAGAAGACATGGAAGGACTCATTCCATGAATTCAAATAAGTGCTACTGGGAATAAACATTTGTACTTGCTGCTTGTTTTGTTAATTTATCAAGAAGACAAGTCCCTATACGTTTGCTCACTGAGAGCAGTCAGTCAGTACATACTGACTGAAGTTATCTATAGCATGTAGAATATTTTCTATCCGGACAAATAGTTCAGAGAATACAGTTTTCCTTTAGTTTGCAATGTAATGCAATTTTAACGGAAAATATTCCTGGCTGTAACCAAAATAGTACTTGAAAGAGTGTCTGACAGAGGTGACTGTCTTTCTCTTCTGCAAGCAAGTCACCACACGCAGCTCGGAGCCCTCTGTACTAGAAATTTCTTCTCAGCAGACTTTAACACTTAAGTCTTGAAAGACAAACACGAGCCCTACCTAAGGCTGCCACCAAACAGTGGTCAGGACTGAAAGCGTTTGGCAGCCCCTTCACAGCCCCACTCACAATGGGGCTCTGCACTTTCTTGCTCTTCAAACTCAAACCCTAAACCTAGACACAAAATCGCTGCTTTCTAATTGGGATGTGTTTATTATACACGAAATAAGGCAAACTGTGTGTTACACTCTGGTCTGTCAGTGACATACGGAGCCCGCACACTCGTCTGGCAGTTTCCAAAAGCACTCACTCGGCTCCCTTTGGTCCCCACTGACCAGTACTCAGAGGTCCAAACACGACGTCAAGCACAGGAACTGCAAACTAACCTGGTACCCCTGGAAGAAACTGAGGATCTCCTTCATTCCTGTGTTGTAGGGCAGGCCCTGCATACGGACCAGCGCTCCGGGCTGCGGCAGAATCGGAGTGTGGGTGGCAGTGGCGGCAGCAGCTACAGCTCCCGGAGGAGCCGCGATGTACCCCACTGTGGTAGGAGATACCGGAGGACTGAAAGAGAGAGAGAGGGAGCAAAATTGTTATGAAAACCAATGGCCGGTTCTAGTTCTTGGAATAGGCAAAGATGAATCTGAAAATTTAAGTCGGAAAGTAAACCCCAATACCACAGAAAAACAAACTGCCCTGATGTGGATTGCGCTGTGGACTTTCTTAATTTTTCTTCAGCATCTGAAAATCTATTTTTAGAGAAAGGCGGGAAAGGAAAATAGCTAACATTTGTAGTTAAAGACATAAGGAGTGGCATTTGTGATTTCACAGGGGACAACAAAAAAGTAGCTGCAGGAGACTTAAAATAGTTAATAAAATCATAAAGAAAAAAAGGGGAGGGGTGTGTCATAATATGAAAGGCAGGCAAATGCCCAAATCTGGCATTTCTGAGCCACAAAACAGTGATGAGTTAGCATCTCCAGCTCTGGTCAGGACCCATCTAGCAAATTACCACATACTCATGATGCTAACAAGTGTCACGAGCCTAGGAACTACCAATAAGCAAGCTATTTTCCCAAGGACCCAAGTACCAAACTTTAGTGACTCATGCTGATACCATCTGTGGGAAGGAAAAAGGTGGAGATGTGCTTTGCTTTCACATGTAAAAGTGTTCTTTGGTCTCAGTGATACACAAAATCAAAACTAGCACACACCTACGATGAGCTTTCAGTACGGAAACAGCGTTGTAAGTAAAAGAACAAACTGAGAGATGAGTGTGTAGAGGCATTTATTGACACAGCTTCTCTCCTGGCCAAGAAACAGAACTGCCTTGATGACACTGCCCCAGTGCCAAAAAACCCTGTTAAATATTAGACCAACATTATCAGGAGATTCAAACAAAACCTACAGAAGAGACAAACTTCACTGTAAGGCCACAGAGTCAGTTAAAATGGTTCCTGCCCCTGCTGCTAAACATCCAGTTCCCAGGATTGCCTACCCCCGAAGCACAAATTGAAGAGCTGTTCACAAGTGACCACACAGTTGCCTGCTCCCCTGAGATGAAAGGTCAAGAGAAGCGGTTCGATCTTGTGGTTACCTGGGATAGTAAGCTGTGTAATTCATATAGAGCTGAGCAGCCTGAGCTGGGTAGTAGGTAACAGTTGGAGGAGCAGCTGCAGAGGCCTGGGGAGTCCTGGTGGTTGGCAAGAGGGCTTGTGGCTGGTACAGTGCTGCCTCCGCTGGAATCACAGCTGCTGTCTGGAAAGCAGCATAAGCTGGTGGAGAGAGACCTAAAACCAAACCAGGACACAGCAGCAAAAAGCAATCAGAGTGGAAGTCTCCAGGAAGTATAATTTCTTTCCTGCAGCAGTGTGATTAAAATTGATTAAAACCATGTGGGCACGACAGATGAACACCTGAGGAATGACTTGTCTCTAACCTCTCCCCTGGAGATCCTTGCTATGTCACCATGAACGACAACTGGGACATTTGCAATGAGCAATTCCTGAAAGTTCACAACTGCTAGAGCTGAGAAGCCTCGTCCATGTGTAAATGGAAAGTAGGGAACTTGAGAGTTATTCAAAGAAAGCATAAAGCCATGTGCATAGAGAAAGCAGGCGTGCACACCAACACACCCTCATTTTTTCTAACAGAAGTTGTACTCTGTGGGACAGAAGCATCATAACAGGAGCTACACGTGGGCATCCGTAACTGCTGACCAGGAGTCTTCACGTACAAGCTTCCTGTGACTTCGAAAAGTATTTTTAGGATTTATCAAATGGATAAGAGAATAACCCAGTAGATCGCTAGTCTGATGGATTTTGATCAACAAATACCTAATTTGTATAGGAATATTCAACTTGGCTTGGTGTGCAGTCAGATTGTTTTTATACACTATATTTGGCAGCTTTTTACTGTTTTGCAAATACACATCAGTATCTGCTTTGTGATTTGATAGTGACACTAATTAGAACAGTACAGTAAAGGTTCATTATAGTTCCTCAGTAAGGTTCACTGTAATCTTAAAATAAAAAAATTAAAGTTCATCTAACTTCACCACTCTGTAGTCTGTTAGTATATCGATCCAATGGGTGTTTTCCTTCAAAAATAAGCCCAAAGAGTACCTTCTCAATGCTCTAAGGCAAGACAGCAAGAGCACTCATCAGCAGCTAGAATACAGAACTTCTCCCTATTTTAAAAATCCCCTAATTCCAAGTAGATTTCACTACAGGGAAGTCTACCGCAGAGCTCAGAAGAACAGTACACCCCCAAAAAGCAAAGTGTGCAACAATTTCACTGGCAAGGCCTTGCTGCCCTCTACTCATCACCGAAAATACAATAAAAACGCCTCTGATCAGTCCCATTATTGCCCGAAGGGAACAATTCCAATCTCAGCATGTCTATTGATCATGGCAAAACCAGAGTCAAAAGGTGAAAGGCCACAAAGCTTCAGCACCTACCACATGTCAGCCTTTAGCAGCAGAGAGCAGAAGAATTGGAGACTTACATGGTAACTTACATGGCGGTGGGGATAAGCCACTACGATTTAAAGTGCCACCCATTAAAACAAAGTTCATTTCCTCTCCTGAACACTGGAATACTTCCACATAACGGTCCTTCATCATTTTTTTGTGACATTTTTGAGCCACCATAAAGGCTTTGTCAGCAGATTTCATCTGGATGAAAGCATCACCTGATGGTCGTCCCTAGGGGTAGGCGGGGAAATAACTGTAAGTCAGTCTGTTGTTAAAACACCCAGATAACAAAACATGCAGAAAGTACTAAGATCAAACATCTACCAAAAGTCTGTATCGCTCTTCCTCCTCTGGCACTAATGACTATTAAGTCAACAATTATTTATGGGAGCAGAAAAATCAAGATGCATGCAAGCAGTTCCTAGTTAACACAATGCTTCAGTCTTCTACAGAAAAAAAGCAGAAAAAAACATTTGGAGTTCTCTAATCCAAAGGCTGCTCAAAGCACGACAAACCTTCAGGTTATATCAGGCCACTCATTGCCTTCTCCACTTGAAATCTGAGCATCTCCAGGGTGGAGATTCCACACCATCTCTGGAAACTTGTTTGGGGGCATAGCTAATTTCTCATTGTGATTTTGTTTTTTCCTTTTCACCTAAACAGGATTTTTCTTGATGCAGTTTATAAACACTGTCCCTTGTTCTTTTGCTGTGGAGCTCTACGAAGAGCCTGGCTTTGCCTTCCCTGCAACTACTGTTTGGGAACAACAGTATAAAGCTCCAGATCCTTCAGCAAAGTCCATAGCTACATCAGAAATTGATTTCCAGGTCTGATTTCCTGCAGTCTGACAGACATTTCCTTAACCAAAAAAAAAAAAAGGCAAGTATAGTCAATCTGTTTCATTTGTTTTCTTTAATACCTCAGTATTTCTGTGGCTAAGGGTTTACTTTTAACACAAGGCAACAGAGAAAATATATTCCTATGACCATGTCCTTGACATACGTTCAAAACACAATTTTTAATTATCACCTTCCTTTAAAGCCTGAGAAATCTCTAGTCAAGTTACAAGTTGGTAATTTTGACACAAATACCCCTCAAAAAACCCTGAGGCTGACAGAGCAGCTATGCCATCTAATAAGAGACATTTCTGTCTTGCGTATCTCCAGCACCGCAATGAAACGTAAGGACCACTTCACCAGGCTCCAGGGTAAGGTTATCATTATGAGAACAGGCTTCATCCTCGCCAGAGTGATGCACACATACACCCAGAGAAAGAAAAGTCTGGATGTAAAAGGGGAAGAGAAATGAGGAGAAAAGACAAAGAGAACATTGTATTTTCCCAAACTTACAGCAGACTAAAGCACAGCCAAGATCAACTAAGCTGACTTCTAACTCCACTCAAACACTGAGAAGTCAATCCTCTCATGCAAAATGCTGTTACCTGTTGATTAAGGACCATGTGAACTCCGTGGGGCTTGATATCACCTGTGGCATCTCCCATAAACTCCAGGATGTCATCAATGCCAGCAGTGTAAGGAAGACCTCTGAGCCGGACACAGTCGCGTACGCTGCCCGTGGCAATGGTGTAGGGTGGGGGTATGACCGGAATGATGGGAGCTGGGAGAGTTGGGATAAGAGGCGTCGACATATATCGATTAAGTACCTGTTGGGGAAGAAGCACAGCGACAGATTTACACATCAGCTGCCTCAGCACAGATCAATTCTCGCAGTACTATTTCCAACAGCGTAGAAAAAAAAACGCTTCTTAAACCAAATTATTGCTGCTAGTTTCCCGTTGGGCATTTGAAAGTTTCAAATGCAGAACGGGAGAGGGAAAGGCTAAATTCAAATTTGCTAGACCCTAATAATAGACTTTTCTAATCTCAATATAAAAAAGGTTAAAAGCCTATTACAGTTCATTTTATAATATCTGAAACCATATTTGTGCTAATAAACCAGTATTGCCACATACAGTTCTTACTTAAGTTAGGGTTAATTAAAACAGGTCATTTTAAAAGAACTGAGACCTGAAATAATCAATAAATAAAAATATGAGCTCTAATTTATTCATAAAGCCTGATTAAGTGAGAGTGCTCGTTTTTGTAACCTGAGTGCTCATCTCCAAGTATAGAGCTTCTGAGGAAAACAAACAAACAACAAATAAATAAGAACTGCAAGAGACTTAAATCTCTGCCTGTTCTGTTGACTCATTCCCAAATGACAAAGGGAACATATAATGTGTTAGGGCTTACTGCTGAAAAACATTTCCAGTGATGATTATCACAAATAAACACACTCTACTAAAAGAGGTACCAAAAAAGAGGCTACAGAACTTTAGTTTTTCAAAGGTGATTCTTCTTAGTTTTGAGTCTCACAGCCAATAGTTACAACCTGTTGGACTTCTGCTGCTGTGCTCCTGAAGAGTTCTATGTAACGTTTTCCAAGTATTTCTTTGTGCTTTTTAAGTGCATTTTGTGCATATTCTTCACAGGAAAATAACACAAATGCATCTCCTGTGGGCCTGCCATCCGGGTACTTCACAAAGAGAAGTCCCTCTTTCCCTCCTGTGACTGGGCACTCCGGCCCCAGGAACCCCAAGACATCCTCCTGCGTCGCAGTGAAGGGAAGGCCCCTCATCCGGATGATAACTTGATTCTCCTTGGACAAGAACTGGGCCACTTCATTGGAGGTGCCTGGTGGAAAGGGAAGAGCACACGGTCATGCTGGTCGACTCCGTCACACAGAGCAGAGGCAAAGCAGTAAGAAAAATACAGGAGGTAAGTAGATAGCAACAAACCCACAGAAGACCTGAGACATGGCTAACTCTCAGCAACCTTTTTTGAGGTGAAAATCTCCTACCCTGTAAGTGTTTCATACTGCAATGAAATTGGAGCAAAGTTGAGATTAATGCCAGCTTAGATAAATCCACACAGATGCCTCCACTGCAAGAGCTCCTCTTCCTCCCAAACAGCAAGACCTGCCTGTGAGCATCACAGCCCAAATGCTGACAGCTCAATTTCAACCACGGGAAAACAGAACTTGAGAGGGTCAAGTATTCTTGGAAGGCAAAACAGGAAAAGCTATTTCATTATCCATTTGCGTTCTCAGTCAAGAAAAAAGTATCAGAACTAGAACAACATTCCTATGGACTTAAGTAATCACACTGAAGTCCAGCATCACTTACCTCCTGCAATTTTTAAGAATTCCTCCCCAGTTGCTTTGTAAACCTTAGAGAAAAAAAAGAACAAAAAAACTCTATGTGAAAATTGCAACTTTCAACTCTAAACCATACACAAACTCTTTCACAAGCCAAAGAATTGAATTTTGGTACTTGGAGCAAAACGGAAGTGCAATTTGTTCTCATTTAAAACCATGGTCTAAAACATTCACGTGGCTCCTCAAAGATTTATTTCAAGTCACAACTTCGTACCTCAATGTATCTGCTGCCCATGTGGTGCTTGTGTCTTTCCAGTGCCAGGTCTCTCTGTTCAGAATTGACAAACCGAACTAATGCCTCTCCATTTCTTCTTCCTTGAGAATTTAGACAAAGAGCCACACCACCCCTGGAAGGCAAACCCAACAAAAATAAACGTAGTTTGACTCTGTAATACACTAACCCAAATAACTGGGTAAGAATAGTAAAGAAATCAGACTTAAACATGAAGGTTACAGATTGAAAAAGAAATTGCTACTATCCATAATTTAATTTCATTTTTGATGTAACATGATTATACTTTAAAATCCACTCCACTGAGATCATGGATCTCAAGTTGCACCACTTTCTCAACTTCCATGAAAATGTAAGTTGGCAAGCCATTCTTATCATCTCAGAGATGCAGATTTTGATTTCCTCAGAACTCTAAATAAAGAATTGTATTTTCTCAGTGCTGAGAATCCGGAATATATATTAAGTGACAGATATGCTAAACAAAACTTACTTTCTCTCTCTCTATATGTACAGACACATACCTCTATACAGAGGTGTACACACGAGTCATATGAAAATTTCTGCCAAACAGAGAGGTTTGTGAATCTGGCCTGTTTAGGAGGTAGAGCAGAACACTCAAGAGCTGGCACAAAATTAAAGTTTCTACTGTATCCTGGATTCCGCTTTGATTAATGCAATAGGTGTTTCTCCCTGTAGATCCCAGCAATAAATGAATGTATGTTGGTTTTCAATCGATAAGTCTCTTTCAAAACTCTCTCACATACTTAAGGCTGGTAAGTCTGTTCATTTATGTTGACCACAGCATGGGAAGGGGCCAAGTGGAAGTGAGGACTCTAGTGGGAAGTGTGGGGGATGTGTCAAACAAATATTGAAGAAACTTGCTTTTAAAGACAAAGAGAAAAAGCAAGACAAATTCTTATTATCTTACTTGGCAATATTGAGTCCTTTGAAAAATCGAGCAATGTCTTGGTCTGAAGACTGCCATGGCAAACCTCTGGCACGTATTACTGTCTCACTGTCCACAGCTTCAGATTTACTACTAGACAGAAAAAAAAAAAAAAAGAAGCCAAAGTAAGCTTTAATCTAGGTTTTCCATGATGTTACCAAGTTTTGGATTGCAACTAGTCTAACTGTAAATTGGGAGTATATTTCCTGTTGAGACTCTTCTGTTTTTCATTTCAATAAAGAAAGGAAAGATAACTGGGATTATTCTTTTATATAAACACAACACTGAAGACATGCACTATCTTGTCACCACACCGCAGTTCCTTAAATGAAAAAAACTAGGAAAACTGTCTTAAAATGAAGTAATAAGGAACTGGATTAATTTTATTTGAAAAACCTAGCAATCCAAGACAGATGAATATAAGGCAGCCCTAAATATGAATACAAATTACTTATGCCTAAAATGCCTTATTCTCCAGTCACTGCAATGTATTTGGAAACAAAGAACCTCCCGTTTCTTCTCTCCCTAAACCCAACCCGCAGTACAGCATACGAGACCTCTCTCAGGAGCACCACAGCTCAGCTGCCTACAGGGTGCAACTGGCCATTACGCTGTTGACTCAGGGAAAGTTCACAAATATTTCCTCACCACTGGGTAAGATAAGGCAGCCTCACTGCCACGCACAACAGCAGCAAGAGAACAAAGAGCATTTCACTTGCAGTGACTTTAAAGAGACTAAAGTACAGCATCCAGTGTGCCAGCTCCAGTCTGCCCACACCAGACTGACTGCTGAGTGCATTGCTCCCAGGAGCCAACCTGCTTTCGTGGTGACTACAGGGAAATATTCACAAGCCTTCCTTACTGCAGACAAGACTCATCTTTGCTTGTAATCAACTGCGACACTTACCAAGGGCCTGTCTCATACTTGTATTTCACAGTTTCAGGCTCAGTAAATATGTGATCTGCAACAAAACAGAAAGCATATATATAACCAGGGTCAGAGATTACTTAAGAATGACACTCCCAATTCGTTCAGAAAAGAAAGATTTCTTTCCTTTTAAATAGTTCACTTACTACAGCCTTCAGTTCACTTACTACAACCTTCAGAGAGCATGCTGAAAATGATAGCCACCATGGTTTTCACTTGCCACACGCCAAAGTCCTCCTCTGCTTCATCTGTCCCTAAGCCTAGATCTGAACAGGTGATTACAGAAAATAACAGACTTGCACAATTGTTCAGAAACAAGTAATAAGGCTTTCCTGATATTAACACAGAACTGGTAATCAAATTTACTTGTCTTAGCAGGGACATGTGAACATTAGACATGTTACTCTGCTCATAAACCGGTTAATATTCACTTTAATGGTCAACAGTCTGAAAACTATTGAGAGCGTACATAATTTCAGTGTTAACAGTTAAAAAAATAGCTGAATAAGTTCCTGTCACTTCAAACATAATAGCTTCATTCACATTCAGATGGCCCACAGGAATCCTCCTAATTTGAATTTCGATGTAGAGTAATTGTTCAGGTTTTGGTTTTGTTTTAAACTCAGTTCAGTCAGGAACATGCAAAAGAAGTACCATTATATGCAAACAGTAGAAACTTGCAGGTCAGCTGGTGACGAAAAGGCCACTGCCAGCAGCTCAGCTTTTCCTTTAAGATCAAGTATCATTGCAAGTGATGCTTTGCTTTGGTGGATTTACTACATACAGTTTGGAAATCAGTGTTAGACTCAAATTGGAAGAAAAAAATTACAAGCAGAGCTCCTCCAACACACACTGCTTTCACATTCCTTTCACTTTACCTGGGAGTTTGTGAAACCCACATCTTAGTTTAGAAGAATAAAACCTGTAATGATCACAGGCATAGAATCTGAGGAAGCACAATTGATTCTGAAATAAAAGCTGCAGCAAAAGGATACATTCTGCCATGGTCTTGATCGTCTGGTCTTTCACGGCGGCTGAACTAGGGTAGCAAGCGCGAAATTCTTTGCGCAGATCATAAAAGGAATAGAAGCAGTCTGACAGCGGGAAGTTCTACAAAGAAGGCAAAAAGTTTGTTTTCTACACACTTTTCCTTTAAATTTCGATTAGTATTTCTGGACTGAATGAGGCAGTCTCAAAAATCACACAGTCGCATGCCACCAGCTTTTCTGTCATTGAGCAGTTTGGTTCCTTCGTAACACAGTTCAGAAGCTACAGCTGTACAGAACTGGATCTCTAGATGAGCAAACCCAAACAGCTTCTGGGAGGCAGACCTGTGCAAAACAGCTGGAGAAGACGGCTGGAAAAGTATTTAAAAATATCTAGGTTTTGCTGTTTGATATTCCCATTTAGGACACTATTTTCTCTTCTGCAGCTACACTGAAAAGCAGATTGTACCCAAACATGATGACAACGTTTAAATAACTATTTTTACAGTACATAAAATATATTTCAGCAACTTTGAGTTATTCATCACTGTTGTGTATTGGATAAAAACATTAATTATTTAACACTATTAAACAAATGTTTAAGTATCCCTTTACTCAGGCATTAGCTTATTTTCTCAAAGAATAAAGCAGATAACTTGGTCTAATTCACCATTTTCTCCCTCACACTTTCCAATTGCTTTACCAAATAAAAGTTTAACTTTGGTCTAGTCAAACAGCACCCACCTTTGTAAATAACGAATTAAGAAAAGTCACAAGGTAATGCTTTCTAGAATGGTAGGAATAGCAAGAGCTAAGGTCTGAGGCTTACTAACAATGTGCAGAGAGAAAAACTATTGCAAATTAAAAAGTATTGAAGGAGAAAAAAAAAAAACAAAGAGAAAGAAATGCAGTACTAAGAGACTCAACATCTGATGCCAGATTGACACCATTTGTCCACACCAGATCCATCCCTTCATCTGGTGTGAAGAATTATTTCTTCCACAACATCACAGTTTGTACTTCCCTCTTGAAACAAATGGACTAAACTAAAACAAAGAATTACTCCCACCAAAAAAAATACTAGTGTGTTTGAATGATAAATATAATCCCTGTTCCCTTACTTACCTCCTCCCTAGAGAAACATGTGCTTCTCATAAAAAGTCAACGATAAGTTTTAATACAACACAAACACCAAACTAATACTTGTAGAAACTCAGCATGAGCCAATACTCTTATACAGAGAAGAAAACCCTGCAACTGCTCAACTCCTTCCATGTCAGCAGCTCTCATTCCTGTGGGGTTCCTGCAGGCTGTCAAGCAAACTCAAGAGCTGTAACTGTGCTTCCTGCTGAGCAAACACTGATGGAGAACCACTGCCACCCTCCAGCAGTCGCTGCCTGCACGCTCACCCTCCACAGGACACGCACACGTGGCTCCTGCTCATTTCACGCCTTGGCAGAAACCCACGGCTCTGCACAGAACCCGGGGTTTAACACAAGCCTAAGCAAAGCAAGAATTCTCCATCACTTCTGCTGAGATTAGATCAGCACCTCTGTTTCCACTCCCTGAGACACAGAATTTAAAGTACTCGTACTGTCGCTGCCTCTATCCCGCCATTCCTATTTTTCCTCTTCAATATGCTCATCTGGGACTCCAGGTACTATAAGTGACTTTCAAGACCAAAGGTCAAGAATAACTGCTTTGCTACTCGTGGTTGAGACCGGCAAGGAAGCATCTTAAATAGTCCTGGAACACGGTAGTTTCCAAGGCTGAACCGAGTGGCTCCCCTCAAACTCACACAGGCTATTTACTTTGGTGTCCTTAAAACTGCCTTTAGGCACCAGGTCTGATCTCGTACCTTTTTGGATGTTTCTGGATGGAGGACCTGTCGAATGAGTAACTGGCCATCACTGCAGAGCGTGTAAGAGCTCCTTCCAAGTACTTTCAAATCACTGGATACCAGCTGACTAAACTGAAAAACAAAGTGATAAATTTCATTGTATTGACTGGTAAAGATAATTTAATGAAACAAGCACTTACCATTATTCCAGCACTTCTTTTTTTTTTTTTTTTTTTTTTTCGGATAAAGTAATTCAGCACTTTGTAAAAGTTTTTTTAAAAAAACATGATGGAGGACATGGGCTCCTGATATAAGTAAGCAAATAAATGGTACACTTTTGTGGAATAGAAAATAAGAACACCCAGAGTATAGTAAAAAGACCAAAGAGGAAGATAAGGTCATGGTACTGTATTGGTAATGTACAAAGCCTAAACTAACTATAATAGAAGTTATTAATATTTGAAAGAATTTTCAAGATTAATCCCAATACTCATTTTGCAATACCTTTTCTTCAATTTTGGCACCTTTGACTTTGGTTATTGCCTTAATAATTTATTTTTTTTAACTTCAAAAAGAAAAAAGCTACCCATCGGGATTTACTAATGTTTCAAAAGTAATATGCTAAGAATAGCCAACAAATCATGGCCTAATACCTTCAAAAGTGAAATTATAATCAAGTCAGATCCAAGCCAATTAAAGCTGGCATATATATATGGAGATATAGAGCTATGAACAGTAGATAAAATAAAATTATTCCCTAACTGCAGGATGGATAACCCCCAGCAGGTTACTTCTCAAGAGGAATTACCTTGTTCAGTGTTAGTTTCCATCCTTACACAACAGTTTCCAACCTTTTATTACTCCATACCACTGCTAAAATTCCTTGCTCGTAACAGCCAACTGCCGTATTACAGTACCTACATCGTATCGGTAAGCAGTAGCTTGTTAACTAACTTTCAAGGGGACAAATATAATTATTCTAAGCTTCCCCCTTGATGCTACTCCCTCCCAGGCAAGCATCACCTCACAAACAAAGCAATAATTAACATCATCATGCCGTAGCCACCCAGTGCTTTCAGCAATAGCTTACGACTCCAAAACAACCAAAAGCAAATTACAAGTCGACTTGAAACTCAGGCAATCTCTTTATGTTGCCTTTTAACCTGGGTACGGGGAGAAAAGGGAGTAGTGTTGTGTTATCCTCAACACATGAGCTGCTTTCCATCACTACAGTCTCTGCTCAGGAAGGACCATGTCCTATGACCCCACAGCTACAGAGAATTCCATGTGAACAGACACTGCAGCATCTGCATCCCCCGGGAACGGCTCTGCAAGGGACAGATCGTGTATTCAACACGATTCAGAAGGAGCAGAGACACGGTTAGCCAGGCTTTATTTCCAAATAACTGCTCAAATCCAATCCAGGCCCTTTCCTAGGCTGCGGCAGCTCACCAGTGTTCCACTCCCGTTTTGAGTTCAGAAATCCTGTAGGAGGGGGTATTACACACCAAAGCAGAAAACTGAGGGCCAGAGCTGGGTAAGCAGAGGCACACAAAATGAAATTATTTAATAGCAGAGAATGTATTTGAAACTATAAGAAGAGAGAAATATCTCCCCCCTAAAACAAACCTTTACAGTGCAATTCTTTGCACACGAAGAACAAACACATCATACACACATTAAAAAAAAAATAAAAAAAATCAACCAACCCAAGCCCTTGTAGGTTCAGAATGCCAGTTTCCTCTTAATTGCTAGTATAGCTTTGCATTCCTGCCACACGCTGAAGTCTTGAAGAACCTGAGGCTATAAAGCAAGTCATTGTTCAAGGATGATTTAAAGTCAGAAAATTGAGATCTGAGAGTGCTCAAAATACCTCAGCTGATGTGTAAACACCAGAAAAAGAAGAAAATTCCAGCAGGCTCAAAAGGAACCACTTCAGAAATGCAGGTCTGTGGACTGCCACAGTCACAGACCAACAACAAATATTCTCTCCACAATAACATGCATAAGATTTGCCTTCTCACTAAATGCAGCAACTTATCACTTTCTGTTTTAACTTCTGGGCACAGTAAAGAGCAAATATTTGTAAAAAGGGATTGGAAATGGTGATAGGAATCAGCCTCCAGAAGGCATATGTGGATTCTTGCCAAAAGGAAGCAGAATCTTACTGATGAACAGTAATAAAACACTCCCCAAACTTTTGACTTCATACCCCATGCTTCTGAAGATGCTCAAGAGACAATAAAGTGCAGTTAGAGAACTATTTTGATCAGATACAAGAAGAAATCCAACCCACACAATTTGAAGGAAGCAGCAATTGTATGCAACCTCCTGCTGTACAAACAAAACATAAGAACTGTGGTTCAAAAAGACTTTATCAGAAAACAATAAGAGAAAAATGCTTGGACAAGGGAGGAAATGCTCAGGTCAAATAGCCTAAGTCAAGTTAGTATAAACTGAGACTGCTCACTGAAATATTTCTTTTTTTTTTTTCCCATGTAGTGTTTCCCACACAATCTCCAGCTGAAAAGACAGACACACAACACAGCTACTTTCAGAAACCCCCAGTGAGAAGACACCAAAGTAGTAAAACATTGCATAAGGACACTGAGAAGACCAGTATTCCAAGCATACTCAGGTTTAAAGAACCCCCAAGAGGCAGCATTAATTTTTATTGTTTACTCAGCCTAAGTATTTACACTGTATATTTATTAAGCAGGGGACAACATTTAACACTGCAAACTCCTTTCCAATGGGACAACCAACATGTCAAAGCAATTTTCTACTGTTCTTACTAGATGCCAGCAGCTTAAAGTGCTTTAGGTAAACCTCCACAAGGTTGGCAGGCCTTGCTGAGAGCTTATTTAGAAACTTTTATTTCAAGAACAGCCATTTTCAAATTTCGGGTGTACTGCTGCAGAAGAAGGCAAAAAAAGCGTGGGAAAAATAGTCAGGAGACATAAGCAGTCCTTCCAATCCAAAACAACCCAACTATGGCATGGGCTGACTGAGGAGAGAATGAGGTAACAGTGCAAACAGATTCACCAAGGACAAGAGCATGGGCAAAATAGGAAGCACAGCACTGCCCCAGAGGAATGAGAGATATTTGAAATCAGCCTGAACCCGCTTCTTCCATCTGCGTGAGATGTCACCAAATTCTGCAACGGTTGAGTACGAAAAGCACAGCACTGGACCAGCTCTTGTTACTCCAGATTAGGCTGGACCTTCGAGTCTTTCAGGCAATAAATACCCCATATCACACGTACCAAAGGTGTTAAAGCAACCAGAGCAGATGTGTTTATAAAACCACATTGGTAAGCATAACATAAGCCACATCAGTTAAGCAATTCAGCGTTCCTGACAAAAAGCCATTTTCAGCCTCCTTTCTTGCACCACAAGTTTCAGGCAGCATTTCAGAGAACAGCCTTGAACCAGCATACACCCAAATGTAGCAAGCTAAGGACAAGTTAAGACCAGTGCCAGATTTACATTACGTTTTTCTGTCTCACATGTTTAACAACCTGTCCACAACTCCGTCAATTCGGAAATTCCATCCACATCTCCTTCACTCTACTAATAAAAACCATCTCAGCTATTTACCTCCTGTCATTCATCCTGCCCTCCACAGCACTCCCCCACTTCAGCATGAAAAGCTGCCCCACCTTAAGGCTTCCTCCAAGCTTACACACCCTGTCTGCCCTGTTAATCTCATTTCACAGCAGAGTTACACAGTGTTAATTACCACTGCTTGCACCTTGCAGCTAGCCCTCATTTCAGCTGCAAGAACCAGTCTATCAGCATCACCCTCCACCTCTACTGCCTATTCCAACAGATCAGTCTGTCCAGTCGAGAGCTGGTGAGTCACTCTATATTTAAAGGAATATGTTCCTTAATTCCACACCAAGATTAAAAACTGAACAGAGAGAAGAGGAAGAACCAAACAAGCTGCTCTGTACATTTGCCTCCATGAAACCAAAAACAGTTCTAAGAGAAAAGGTGATGAGAGGGAAGGACAGACTTCGACTACCAATCTGAAAAACTGGCTAAACGTGATTTTGGTTGTGCAGCTGAGAGTACAAAGAGAGCGATGAGACACGTTTTGCCAGCAGCAACGCTGGATGAAAGCCAGCACAAGCTGCTGTGTTTTTTTTACAAATGAATCCCAAGGAACTGAAATGACAGCCCCCTTCGTGTTGCCTTAACTACACAAACAAAGCTGTGGATCTTAGAGAAACAAGAAGATTCTTCATTAAGCTCCTTCTACAGTTATGATGCACAAAACACTAAAATAAACCTCTGGATATTTGGACATTCTGATTTCCTTAACTAAAAATAGCTCTCATCCTTGAGAAAGGCTACTGCATCTGTGCCTGGCATGGTAATGAAATACTGAGATAATTCAGACACAGAATATATCCGTAGCACAATTTATAAAACACCAGGGTACTCCAGGGGATTCTCTCTTCAAATCACCCCTGAGAAATAACAGAAAATTTGGCTGCTTTTTACTCATCAGACCTCCAGCAACTCCTAGTGAGTCTACAAAATGAGATCCTTTCCTGCACAAAGTTTCTCTGTTTCGCTTCTTTTGGCCCTGCTGACCCATCACAGCTAACCGTACCAGGCAAGACACAGAATTACTCTCAGAGCTTCAGAATTAAAAGCATTTGCAATTTAACCAGGTCTGGAATGCCACGCTAAAGCATAATACAAAAATCCAGAAAACAGTTTTAGCTTGTAGTCCATGCTTAAACTACCTGTGAATCTATTCCCAAGTAGAAAGATGAGTTATTAGTTTTATTACAAGTCTGTGCACAAAGGATGGTCCTCACAGTGTGGGGGTCTGGTTTCAAACCAGTCTTATCGACAGGCACGTTACTAAATTGGCCAGAGTTTACCATTTGGGGATTACACATGAATACATGGCCTAGTTTCTGCCAAACCAGTGTATCAAAAAGTGCCTATTTTGACTTCCACGCCATCTTTCGATTTCGATGGGAGTACAAATCACATCTGGCCCAGCCAAAACTGAAGACATGAGACAGATGATACTTGATTTGGTATAAAGCCTGTCAAGAGAATCTGAACAAATTTAACATTTTAGATCAGTGTTTTGCAAACCAAAACAAAACAAGTAAATCCAACAACACTAAAAAACAAACACACACCAAAAAAACCCCCACACAACTTTTTCAGGAGTGACATCTTTGGTCATTATTAAAAGGAATACTTTCAGGATAACTTAAAAGTTATTTCTGCTCACCTGGGCCCATACATACTGACATGTTCCCTTGAGCTTAAAAAACCCCTCATATTGCTAAAACTAAACCACCCTAGAGAAAGTAAAAGTAGACTCCACAGATCTGCAAAATCCCCTGATGAAAAATGTTTTATCTGAGGCAAATAAATGTGCACTGCTTACATCTCTTCTGCTCAAACCTATAACTAAAGCCATACTGATTATAACCATGGATGTTTTCCAGTCTTACTTGTATTTAAATAAAAAAAATCATCATTACATGTCTTTTAGGCCTTTGGTGTGAGTCATTCTTTGCTTGTAGCAGAGCATATAACAAATCTGTCTTCTTTCAGCTAAGAGCAGTGTGGAAAACAAAGGATAATCTCCAAAAGGGTCTCTCTGTAGATTTTCTACTCCAGGTTCTGCTTCAACAGGCAAAGATACTGCAGGTCTTGCCTCAAAGCTTGATTTTATGCTGAGTCCTTTACAATTTATTGTCAAAGAACACCCAAATCCTGTTATATAGTTGCAGGTGTGGTTCCTGAAAGAAGATCTCCAGCAGGTGAACACTGAACCAGCCTGCTGAGAGAAGCTTCAGCCTCCATCCCCGGAGATGCTCGAGACTGGACACGGTCCCTGACAGGCTGCTCTAGTGCCCTTGCTCTCAGGGCTTGGGCTACACCACATCTCCAGGTCGCTCCAGCCTCAGCCGTTTGTGACTGAGCTCTCTGGACTCTGCTTTGCCTGCTCTGCAGCTCCACTGTCAGCGTCACCACAGTGTGCCCGTGGGGGAGGGCAGGGGGTGTTTGGGAAGGACGTATTTTCTGGGATGGGAGGGACAGCAGAGACCAAGAGCTGAGATGCAGCCAAATCTCACGAACAAAACTTGTCTGCCACCAAAACATAGGTGAGACTGGAGCATCACTGAAAAACATCACCCAGCAACCCTGAGGTCTTTCTGGAGACTTAAAGGGTCTAATGTAGCACAAGAAAACTCAAGAGTAACAAGCCACGGCTCTGACGTACAAAGCTTGCACACACACACTCCATACCAGAACTATTTTCACTTAGTGCTCAGATCTTACACACACCAGGGTTTCACATTTATTTACAATACACTCCACGGGCAGTTTTCTGCTCCTTCACTCTTCCAACCCTGGTGATAATGTCAGCCTTATCCATGCGATGGAGGAATTTAAAGCATGTCAATACCACTGGGAGGTGCACAGACTGCATTTCAGCAGTATTTACAAGTATGATAACCCTTTATTGTGCTGGGTAACTTTTTAAACAGAGAATCCTATAGTAAGCCTTTGCCTTTGTTCATCTGCTAACTGCAATCCCACCCGGCTGATAATGGATATATGGTGACCTTGTACTGAAACTGCTGTATGGAGAAGAAAAAAAAAGAAAAAAAAAGAAAAAAAAAAACAGAAAAAAAAAAGAAACAAGAAGAAGAAAAAAAAAAAAAGGCAAAGAAAAAGCAGAAGCCCCAGTACAGCCATAAACTGCAGTTAACTTCTTTTCCCCTTACAGCTAAAAAGGAAAAATTACTGTATTTAGATACTATTCAGACTCAAACACGAAAAAGAAATTGCCTCTTAGTTTTATTTCTTTGCAGGGCAAACATGCAGGAAATGACAGAGGAAGCCCAGGTCCACTCACTAGAAATGTTCAAAAATAATATTGCCAGTTTGATTTCTCCTACCGAGAGGAAGGCAATTATTAGTTCTTCTGAACACTAATGCCTGAGATTATTCAGTGACTGCAGACTAGCCTGGACAGAAGCAGGGGTTTCATTTCCAGATTGCCACAGACAATATGACTTTGCTCAGTATGACCAGTCAAGTTACAGATCACCTTATGCCTCCTGATCTCCTATAAACTGCATTAAATAACAGAGTGAGTAAGCAGTCACAAAGGCCACCATAAACGCATTCCAGAGAGAGATGTACGTATTACCCCAGCCAGTCGGAGTTTCCATCCTCCTCTGGAATTTGCAAATGCAAGAGCAGATTTGCTCCCCTCAGCCTGTAGGAGAGACAGGACGTGACTCTGAGCTTCAAGGACTGTAGACCACCTTCTCATGAATATTATGCTGCTTCTTACTCCCCATTAATCTTGCTGTCCTTTCCTGTTCTTCCCCAAATAGAGCTGCAACTATAGCAAGCCAAGCATCACACATCCTGCCGCCTCTCTAGCTGTAGCAATTTCATCTACACAAGCTGCTTATATAGACAAACTCATATTGTCACTTCTCTCACAGAAAGAAACTAATTCTTTTCCACCCATGGTATGAGCCAACAAAGGTAACAATAGGGTTAAGGTCTCAATTTTCCTATGCTTGGCGGTCTGCCATGGAATTCCAATCACAAGTCTTCAAAAGTAGTAGTTGAAAACCACGGAATTATATTTTTAAAGCTATTTATGGTATTGACTTTTATTTTTTACTTTGTTAGGAATCCAAAGTTACAGAAGCAATACCACCTTGTCCTCCTCCTTTTGATCATCAGACAGGTCATCACGGGTTTCTCAAGCCAGGAAGGCACCCAGCCTACAGATGCCTCTTATAATTTCAAGGGAGAAAAATGGAAGGTACTCTTCAAGTTTATTGCATCCTTCCATCAACCAGACACAGCAAAGTACTTCAAAATCCATTATACTCCTCCAGAATTACATAAAGGGACTGGCAACTTTCAGCTTTGGTGAGCTAAAACTTACAGCTAATTTCCTGCATAAAAATCAGCTTGTTCAGCATTGTTCAGCAACAGGTAGAACATGACATGCAGAAACACAGCGTGAGTTGGCACGGTTGGTCTGTCCAGCGACAATTTGTGGAGCACAGAAAACAGAGCATCACAACTCAGGACTGTGACAAAACTGTCTTAAAGATGAAACTTCCATATTATTTCTTTCCGTGGTTCATTTTAATTGGGACCATGTGTTTGTGCGACAAAATAAACAATAGTTAACTACAAGTTTTAATTCTTCCTAGGAAAGAATGCAAACATCCAGCCTTCTGCCAAGACGAAGATCTGTCCAAGCCATGCCACTTGAGCATTTTATGACTATTTTTGTTTAATTATTTCTTAGATGGGAGCTTGCAACCCCAGATTATTTGCATGCTTTCCAGCTGTGGTATCTACAGCTTCTAAGTCAGGTAATACATTAAGCATAAAAGGCAAGACCACAGCTCAGGCCATCTAAATGTCACAGCAATCAGGTCACAGCTTTTATCTTCAAAAGCACAACCTGTTTTAATAAGAGAGTGTTGAAATATGCAGAGCACTCCATAAATAAGCTACTTGAAGTTAGCCTTGTATAAGATAAAGCACCCCAGTCTAGCAACTTAAGAATTTCAGTGTTTCTGGACTTACTTTACTACGACTTTACGTGTCAGAGAAGTGCTATATAAAGAAACACTTACTGAGATAAAATAAGTTTTCACCTTTAAATTAACCTGTATGAAAGAGGCCGGTAGCGACTAAAACTAACAAAATAATGCAAACAAATACGTATCTTGCAAAACGTTTTAGCACTTGTTAGCATAGATTATTGACGAGTCTGAGCAAAAAGGAAACTGAATATTAGTGATGTAAAAAATCCCTACTCTGTCAACCTTTTACCTACATTTCAAGCACAATTACAATGGTGCCTCACACTCCTCACAGGCTGCTTGCTATCAGCTCAACTCACAGAGCAAGTCATTATAGCCTGAAAGACAAGGCTGAACATACTTTCCAAACACTGTGTTTTAATTAATGCCATGACCGCAGGATTTCCCAAAGTCTTGATTTAAGCACAAGCTCTCTCTCAGTGTTCTCTACCTCCCCCACTCCTACTTACCTCTGTTTCAAGGACAAAACTTTCATTAGCAATGTGATCTTTAGCACTGGCTCTATTGACTGTAATGCATGGTACTGCTCTGTTTACTCAACACTACCTCATTGTTTGTAGTGCAAGCTTAACCATTTGTAGGAGAATAGCCAATGCCTGCAAAATTAAAGCATTTTTTTCTATTGGTTTGTTTTTCAAGTTGTTTTTGTACCCAAGGAGGGTAAAAAGGAGAGGAGACACTAAAAGAATTAAGAAACTAAGAATTAAGAACTAGAAGAATTAAGAGACACCTATTTTCTCACACTCCTGCCTCTCCATTAAACTTATACTGTAAGAATACCATAGGCATTGACTTTCCCAAATAACAGCCTTGAGATCTATGAAATATCTTTTCTTAGATAATAATAATAATCAAAGTGATTCTTGATCAAACCCTTATAAATATCATCGAAAGAAAGTAAAACTTTCATAAACTGGCTCTGTTCTGATTCCCAAATGGGGAGTGTTCCGTTTCTTGTGCAAACATGCTTTCACAAAAATGTAAAGAAGAAGTGGAATTAGATCCCCAAATCAGCTTGTCTTCAATCTCTCAAATTCTCCAGTCACAGATTAGGGCACGAGTCCCATGCATCAAGAACTGATTATGATTGATATAAGGAAAATGGGAGGAAGAAGTTACGGAGACTTTAGCAGTTCACAACTGAGTGAGATCAAAATTTACACTTGGCCTTCCAAGGGATTCAGACCTGCCCAACACAGAACCAGGACATTAATTGTTTAGATGTTGCTTCTCCTTACAGAACTACATCCTCTCTTTCAAGTAGCTTCTTGTTTCGAAGGCGATTTATTGTGACTGAAAAGACTTGAAACAAATTTAGCCAAACATGAAGCAAGTCATACAGCTTCTTGTGATCAATTCTCAGCGTCTGAGACTTAAGAGAAAAAGGGGTTGATTCATATTTTCTTGTTTCTTTAAGCATATCACAAAAACAGCATTTTCTCCTGCACTTCATATTTACATGGTGCCATTTTACATCCTTTACAATAAGCTAAAGTCCATCTTGTGTAAGTTTAATTCTGTTGTAAGACATAACACTGCCTGAGACTCTCAAGCCAACCCCAAAATTCTGTTACAGTCATTCTTGTGACAACTACATATTTTCTATTTCTAAATCTCATGTGTCCCCCTCCAACCCAGAAACTAAAATATTTCGAAATGGAAGTTGGGGAGAAGTAGCAGCATCAATTTTGGTTCTTGTTTTGTTTTGTCAGTCATCACAAGGGGTGAGCACTTGAATTTCAATTCCCAATACCTTTTGCCTAATATTTGTAACTCATATGTACCTTCACGGCATGTGGATTTAATGAATAAGGGACAAATTAGTAAAGCGGCTGTTTAAAAACAAAGCAAAACCAGAGGCTATTGTATAGAAGCATACTGGAGCAAGTTGTGAACTGTTTAAACAATATCAGCGTAGATTTATCAGAGCAAAGCACTGAAAAATGGTTTGTAGAGCAAATATGACTTCTGATTAAGTGTTCTCTTCGGACACACGTGAAGTCTTTTAGAGTATCAATATCTGCCCCCTTTTATTGAAATAAGGTCATAACTAACAGAAACTGATCATGAAGGAAAACAATGTATCTCGGAAGGTTTCATGCAAAGCAGCAACTTATTATAAGAAAAAAGCTTTTCCAGAGCAGTTAGGAAATGGCAAAAACATGAATGTGAGGAGGAAGGCGAATTACTGCTTATGTTTCTAATTAAGAGATATAAAACAGTTTCAATCTTAACCATTGAAATTATAAAATAAAACAGGGGCTGACATTACGTTAAAAAAAAATTAATCTTCAATCAGCATTTTTAGTTTTGGCCATAACACTGCCTTGCTAAGAAGATCCATTCGAGCATCTAGGCATCAGTCTTAAACGTAACTGTTCTGCAAAGAAGTGCTGCAACACATTAACCGTTGCTCTCATTTGGCAGTCCTCAGACACCCAAGAACTTCTGCATATAACTTAAGGGCTCCGGTTTTTAAAAAGGGGGGAAAAGCAAAAAAAAATCAAGTTAACCAACGTACAGATTGAAGAATCGTGCAACTCTTTCAAAATGCAAGGAAGAGGAAGCAGCACGGGTTTGCAGACAATCCAGTGTCCACACAAAGTTTTCTAAGCAGTTTACAGGAAGAACAGGTAGAAGAACTGCATGTACGCTTACTGACAAAACAGCAGAATACAAATCACAGAATCATTTGGGTTGGAAAAGATATTCCAAATCACTGAGTCCAACCATTAACCTAACACTGCCAAGTCGCCCACTAAACCACGTCTCTAAGTGCCAGATCTACATCCTGAAATCCTTTATGATTCATTTATTCCTCAGCCACTTTTGAAAACCCGGACAATAATTCATTAACACATTTCCAATGATTTTTTCAGTAGCTACTTACAGCAAGTTAGAGGAAAGAAGTTCAAAGTCTTTGGAGGATCATGCAATCCAGCAATCTTTGTATTAAAAAGCTTCTATTTTCTGTATTGCTGTCTTAAAGAAAAAGACTTTAAAGAAAAAGCTACAAGTACAATTTTAGGATGAATTCAAGCAATCAGAATTACAGCTGTGAGAATATCCAGATGTGCTAGTGACACAGTTCTCAAACTCCGCACAACATGACTGTGTGAAGACAGGGAGTTCAAGCTATTCTGGGCAGGTCATAGTAAAGTTTGTGTGTCTACACATGCTAATCCGCTCAGACTTGGTAATTTAATATTACTGTTCAACTATTAGAAAAAGTAGCAACATCCACTATCATAAAGTCTACTCATATTTATCCTCAAATCACTGGGCCAAATTATTCACTTCAAATGAATATGGCACTTCAAATTTTAAGATAAGACAGTCAGCTAGCCGAGACTAGGACATTTTTATGCCTGCAAAGAAAAGAATATGCAGCTTTAGACAAATTAATTTATCTAATTCTCTGTTCATTCTGAAGTGAAGTGAACCTAAATATAGGAACAAAGCAAGGGAACCTTCCTATTCCCTAGAGGGAATACCTGAGGAATTCAGATAAAAGTACTGCAGCCTTCAGAAAAGGTAAAGTTACTGCTTTTCCAGAAAACCTACCAGAACACAAACACTGCCAGTAACAAATGTATTCGCATGATCTACGTATGTATATTCATGTATATGGATGTATAATATACATAACAGAGGAACTGTTTCTGCTATTAACTCTTCTTTGTTCTTGAGGGAGCAGATTTGAGTGTTTCAATAACAATGTAGTGAGTGGCACTGAGGATCTGTAAGTAAAAACATAGTTTACCTATACCATCAACAACAGAATTATAACTAAGCTTCTGAAATGAGAGTTAGCCATCCATTTCAGTGCTAAAAAAAAAATAAATAAAAAAAATCCTGAATTCCCCACAGAAAATACCGATGATATTCCAATATTAGGTATCAAACATAATTTATCTATAAAAATAGGAGGCTGTGCGATGTTGATACATAATAAGAACTCCACATAAGGTTACGTGCACACAGCACATTCAGCTCTCCTGCAGGAGCAGGAGTTTATCACGTACCTGCCCTGACAACCTGAAGGCCACCTTGTGACTATAGGAAATCCTCATCACTCACTGCTGATACCAAACCAAGGTCAGAGTTTTCACCACACAAATGGCTTGGTGGCCTACATCTCTTCAGATGTTCCTCTCCTTTCACCCACACCTCAGTGCTACGGCTGCCCCCAGACAAACTACCTAATCTGCCACACTGTGTATCAGACAGAACTGCTCCAAACCACAACTGGTTTTAACTCAGCACAGAGCTCTGCTCCAGTTCAATCTGCAGCCCCAAAAACTTCTGTGTTGGCACAACGCAGATGAGGGGAGTCCATGCAGCAGCACCTGCCCCAGTGAAAGGTGCCACCAGAGTTTTCATACGAGTGCAGCGTGAGAACACAGTGCGGGGGCAGAAATACCTTCAGCTGGTATCGCCATCAAACGTGTTGGATCATGAAAACACAAGCAAAGGGTGTAGCCTCATGGGACGTGAGCTTGGACAGCAAAGCAGTTTAGAAGTTCCCACCCCACCTGCTCATCTCAGTGATCCTGTTTACAGCACACCTTCACAAAGAGTTTTACTGACACAACAAAAAGATCACAAAGTACGGCGTAGGGGCAGGAAAGAAGCAGCTTCACTGCTGAAGCCAAATCTTGTGAAACTACACCCCAGGTATTTGTTGTAGAAAGAACAGCTGTCTAGTAACATTTGCCAAAGATTTGCCAAGCACCTGCTCCAGAACATCAGAACTCAGACCCAGCAAATATTCCAAAACACAGACTCTGTTAAGAGTTTTATTGAGATGATGCAGTCACCAAATAATCTGAAGTTGTAGGACCAACCCCGAGACACAAAAGTAAAATTTAAAAAAAAAAAAATCATCACCCTGTATTTTCCTTTTTTCTGCAGTCTGAAGATTGAAAGGTGTGTTAAAAATATAGTCCAAAAATCATTTACGCAAAATGAAGGTGTGACAGCTGGCAGGGGAGCCAAGAAAGCTTTCTGCTAGCACTTTGTGAAGAAGAGGCTGCAGAACAAGTTTCTCTTTAAAAAAAAAAAAAAGTTGTAACCGGTTTATCAGGTTAGAGGAATTCACTGGTTCTTCCATCTCTCCCCCCATCCCATTTATTTCCAAATGCTCATTTAACCAGCTTGTTTCTTGCTGAATGTACTGAAAATAAATTGCACCTGCAGCTCAGCTGTGTGATCAATAGGCATCCAAACACACTTTAGAGAACTGGCAATTTGCTATCACCTGCTGAAATGGCAACCACTCAGTATTTTAAATTTGTGCATTGTTTAGGGAGTGGGGGTAAGAAAAGGCCCAGCTTTGTCTTTCTCTATTTAAGAACACGAATTGAAATAATCATTCATGTATTGGATTCAATGTACAGTGTGATGAATGACTGGCAAGATTTGGACTGTGTTTTAAGCAAACTTTAACACTTAAAAGTCAAGCCGTAGATGAAATCTGGATGCTTTCAACAGGTCCAAAAGCAAACCCAGCTCTCACTTGAGAACCTCTCCCTTTTTATGTGTATCGTTCAAAGTAAGATGGTAATTACAGCTAAATACTTCAGACAGCTCTCCAAAATTATTAGCTTTTCCTAGACTTATCCTTTGTCAAGAAGACACGCAAATATTGCCTTGCAAAAGGAAAGTAACACATCTTAAGGCAAGTCATGCTGATTCAGCCAGGCTTTCTGTATGCAAAAGATTAAGAAATCCACAACACTTTCAACTTTGTATGCAATCTTTAACTTAGAACCCCCATGGCTAAAATCCGAGGAACACATGAGGATGTCAGCTTTTAATTACAAAGTTATGGGGCTGAGAAAAAGGCAAAGTTCATTTTGGTTTTGCTCTTTAAAAGCAAGCCTTCATTTCTGCAACGTTTCAGAGAGCAACCTGAAAAAAACTGCTCCCCCTTAAAAGCTTGGAAATGAGGAAACTATAAAGCTACAGCAGTTAATTAGAAAAAAACATAAGTAATGTGCTAAATAAGTCAGTCCTGTCATTTGAGGAACTGAACAATGAAACCTAGCAAGACTGTAACAGTAATGCAGGAAGAAAACTACTCCCTTTGGTGAGTGGTGTAGCTAATACATGTTTAGAGGCTTACATCACAGGCTCAGACAGTTCCAAACACACACTTGAACAAGAGATCTCCCACTTACTTTGTTAAATAAAATCCTCACATTTTTCTACTCAGTAGCATTCTGCAACCACCATACAACTCATTCAGCAGCCCTAAGTTCACCATTACTGGTCCAACATCAGAGATACGTTATTAATGCCATTCTGAACTAAATACTTTAAGCAGGCTGCTTCTAAAGGGCACACATTTTACAACTTCAGGTAATTATTTCCCAGTATTTGTATGTATTCCCCACCCAAAGCATAGCTATCACAACATTGCACATCACCTATCAGAAAATACAGATGGATCCCATAAATGCAGTAGTATTTATGGAATGAAATGCTCATTACCCTGGACAAGTACAGTATTCAAAAACTTGCAGCAAACCATATAGAACATACACTGCAGCAAACATCATGGTTATTTGGGGGCACTGTGTTTCAGAACCTCACTTGCTAAAATTACATAACCAAAACCTACTGATGAGGAACCCTATTTTAGAATATTTCTTAAGACAGACTCAAGTGAGATGTAACACTTGAAGAATATGGAGTACAATTGAAAAGATACATCATTTGTGGAAGTGCCTTCTTAAAGGCAGAGTAAAGACAACCACAGCTTACAGGCCTTTGGTAGACTCCATCACTGCTGGAAAGTGAACTAAAAAGCAGAAGAAGGAGGCTTTCTGTGGTCAGTGGAAAGACTCCAGACCCACAGCCAGTGATCTACTGTTTACCAGCTACCAATCACCTGATCAGAACCACAGAATGCTCGAGGTTGAAAGAGACCTCTGAAGCACAGATAAAAGTGGCAACTGATTTGTGCTTAGTGGTTCTCAATTCCCTCTAGGGGTAGAGACTGGGAACCCAAGGCAAAAGCCAGAAGCAGGCACTGGAACTTCCATTTACATGACTGAGATATGTGCTAAAGTGAGCGATTTCCAGCTGCATCATCAATTTTCTACTACAATCCAAACAGGGTGTGGAAAGCTAATTTCACATACTCTACAACATTATCTCAAATCAAGGTACAAGTCTACTTCCTTTTCCTCCTCCTTTTCAAACAACCACTTCACCCACCTGTGCTTTTGCTAATCAAAATGCTTACCTGAGAAAGAAAGAAAAAAAAGTCCATATGTGTTGACAAATACCTGACTCATCCTTAAAATACATGATGCAATTGAAACATTTAATGGACTTAACTTCAAAAATGCAGAAAAAGATGCACTATTAAAGAGTATAGAGATTTTCTTTTTGCCACCACTGCAAGCAGGAGGTTGAATTAATTCTCTCCTAACTCCCACAAGGAGCCAGGACACATGGAGGGGAAGCGAGAACAATTTAAGTAAGGTGTGTTTCAAAAGGCCTATGATGGAACTAGCCACATCACAACTGGCACCCAACAATTAACAGTGAAAACATTATTTAGTTGCATAGATATGCAAACAAAAAGGAAAAAAATTGTTGTTTTTCAAGAGTCTCTACCCACCTACACACAAAGGTAGTATTTCCTTTTATTTGCTAAAGCAGACCCACCTACAGTGCAATTTACAGCAATAAGATATAATCTTTCATAAAGTATTGAGTATAATTAAAGTGTGTCTGTTATAAAGGTAAATAGAGTGTACTAAGCTAAGCTGTTCCAGATGTCTTTAGTGCAAGATCTGGGACAAGATCAAACCTGCAGCTGCACATTTTCTCAGGGGTTATTAGGGAGCTAAAAAAAAAAAAAAAAAAAGAAAAAGAAAGAAAAATCACCTCTTGGTCTTGGACTTCAGCAAAACCAGTGCAAGCAGAACAAATGCCACCTGCAGCTACTGCTGACAGATTTTAAGACACATAAAAGTTACATGTTCAAAGACACTCACTACAAAGTTCGGTGTTAACCATTCCAGTATCAAAGAGGGTTTAGGACCAAGTCTGCCAAGTTATCTGTGTCACCAGAAGTTACAGCAACATGAACCTGTTCTACTGCCTAAGCAAGTTTCTTGCTGAAACACACCTACGATGATTCAGACAAGGTGTGGAAAGCCAGGTTTATGTGTTACAGAAAAATGCACTATTGTATTTTTCCATTCGAGCACATTTTGTGCATAAAAAAGACAGTCAAACAAGCAAACTTTCAAGAACTGCATATCTATACACTATTGGCATTTTATATTTATTATAACTAACTTCGGTCTTCTTGAGATGTACCATACAAACTTAGAGATTTACTGTCTTAGTGGGACATTAAAGGAGCCAAAGAGCAAAATTACAGAAATCATAGGGAAAAAAACCTTAATCACTTTATAATCTACTAATTAAGCTCATCTGGAAAAAAGTGATACACAACAAGTACAGCTGATGTTATATGAAAGTATAGTTTTGAAGATTTCACCTAATGCTTAAGAACAAATGAGAAAAAGTCAAGTTTTTTTAATACCCATTATAGCAGTGAACCTGTAGATTAAAACATACCACGTGAATTTTGAAACCTTGATTAACACTGCTATACTAAGTAGTCTCCTTACCAGCCTACTCTTTAAGGCTTGAGAGAAATTTAGAGTAAAAGTAGACCCATCAAAATTACCAGAAGTCAGACCTCCCAATGTCTTACAGCATCAGCTCAATACTCTGGTATTGCACATCACTGTTTCAGAATTATGGGGTTCTTTATTCAAACGGTTCGGGTCCCTTTTGGGTTACCTTTAAAACAAGCATGGAAACTTCCCAGTGAGTTCAAAGCGAAAGGCAAAATTAAAATCTATTTCTCTTTCCAAATAAATCCGTTAAATCTTGTTGGCAGGTTCCCCCTGCAGAGCCCCTGTTCCCAAGAGCAGCACCTCACCTGCTGCAGAACCCGGTCCAGTGGTTCAGCTTTGCTCAGCCCCTCTGGTGTTAAGGCACTGACTTCGCGACACTGGTCACTTAAGTCCAAGTTGTCCGCTTTCACCAGGGATTTGTGTAGTGTCCCTACCTAAAAACATTGAAGAAATTATGGACAAAGGTGAGGAGCAATGGAATTAGCTCTTGAAAACACTGTGCTCGGACTGCAGAGAAATAAGAAAGGTGCAGTGGCAGGGCCGATCCCAACCGCCAGGAGAAAAGCATTTGTCTATTTCACAAATCGAAACCTTTGGCCTCGGCTTCTCTCCCTCCCACCCAGGAGAGCCACACGCTCTGCTTTGGTGTGTCCCAGCCCCTTTCCACGGGATCCCTTTTGCAGTTAGCACCGATTTTTGCGGGAGTTGTTAATTGCAAAGCGAAAATCACTTCACGTTAAGGCAGTTTCATTAATCCATTAAGGAAATTGATAGTCATGTTCGTTTTACCAAAGCCCTTCATCTCTAGGGGGCTCTTGTCTATGGTAGGGCTTGAGGGGGAAGGGAAATTGGGCATGACTTTTTAGATCGGCCTAAGAATTAAAATAAGTCAGTATTCTTTAAAAAGTTATCCAAATATCGGTTAAAAAGAAATAAAGAGAAAAAAAGGCTCCCGCAGCAGGCCGCGAAGGGTGCAGTGGTTACCGTGAGCCCGCTCCCAGGACAGCGTGCATGCCTGGAGCCACCCGGGGCAGCTTTTTGTTTTCAAGCTTCACGACTCTGCAGCCATCCTCGAAGCTACGCACGTTTTAGGGCCGGCGGGGCGGGGGGGGGGAAGCGACCAAACTTTTATCTTTAAAAGTTACTTCTTCCCTTCAGACGGAACAAAAAGGAGCTCCCCGAGTGGGCGCCCCGGGCTGTGCCTGAGCCCGGGCTCGGTCCCCGCGCCCTCCCCTCCCTCGGTGCATTTGTGAAATGAACAAACGGCTCCGGACGGGCGGCGAGTGGCCCGCACAGCCCGCTCGCCCCGCGCCCGGCCAACGCGCCCTCGGCCCGGATGTCGAAGCCATACCTTCTTGCTGCGTAGATCCACAACTTGCCACACCAAGAGAATTAGTTCCCTCTCATCCGAACCCAGTTTAGCCCCATATGCACCAGCTGTTGCCCCAAACAACACCACCAAAGAGTCACTGTGCGAAGCCGTCATGACCACAGGGGGAAACAACTACAATCAAAAGCAGAGGTCAAAAAAAAAGAGAGACGACAAAAAAAAAAAAAAGAAAAGGACACGCTAACAAACCAACCAAACCAAACCCCCACGAGGCTCACCCCCAACCTCCAAGTAATCAAAGGGGAAAGGAGCGAACGAGGAGTCACAATATCAAGAGGAAAGAAAGAGCTCTTTAGGAGGTAGGACTGTTTGAGAAAAAGAACATGGAGAAAGCAAGCTCACATCTCTACCTGTTCCCGGTGCTCTCCTTCCCAGGGCTGATTGGGAGGTGAAATTAGCAGGCTGTGGGTTTCTTTCCCTCTGACATCATGGCAGAAGCTCAGCCTAGGCTTGGCGTTGTTTTTTTTTCCCTCTCCTTTTTTTTTTCCTTCCCCCTTCCCCTTCCCCTCTCCTGAGTTACCTGCCCTTGGTGAAGCTCATGTGACTCTAGTCAATCTCCCAAAGGGAAAAGGCCATTGGGCCTCTGAAAAAGGTGTAGGAGGGACAGAGGGAGAATCAACGCCTGGCTAATCTGGCCTGATTGGTTTTTGAGGGAGATCAGAAGACACCTCCCTTTCTCTCTCTAATTCTGCCTGCAGGAAGTACCTCTACCTGCTTTCAGTTTTGCGGGATCCTGCGGGCAATGCGCGCTCCGGCCCCTCGTGCGGGGGATACGGGGCTGTGAGCGCTCACACCCCGTCCTGTTTCCTTGGGAAATCTGAAGAATACACACGTACTGTTGCTAAAACACGATTTATGACTTAGCCTTGAAATCCCCGGAACAGAAGTCTTTACCTGATCCTAATTAATTTGCTTTTGTGCACGTTGCTACGTGTGTATCCAGCTGCCGATGCCAACGTTAACGTACAACAAAAGTGTAGTATTCTACAAGGACTTTAAGGGATCTTACAGACAGAAAGTACTTTGTATTTTAGGCCCTGTTCTCCAGTTTTTAAAAGTAGGTCCTAGGAAAATAATTTTTTGTTTGTTTTGAGAGAGGGTGTATGTAGGAAGTTTTGCAAAATAGCAACATAAAGTCCTGCATTTTTTACCCTAGAACTGCTCAGTGAGGAACCAGCTCCTCGGTATTAACTGCAGACCAAGCTGGACAGCTTTTCTCTATACCTCTCTCCTGTTTCACAGGTGAGAATCTACAATGGGAAATCACCATCCAGTTTAGCTGCTACAAAAACACACTTGTAAGCATTTCTGCTCGACACCAGCAGCAATAATACTTGTAACATTGGGGACTGAGACAATTTTCAGAGATACTGTCAAACTCAAATTTATTTTAAAGCAGAAAAGAAAATTAAAACACCTCTAAACTCTTTCAACAGTTATTATCTTTTCTATTGCCACCACTGAGGAGGTACTAATGATTTTTAAAGGCCAGATGCTGCTAGTTAGACTAGTCATAATATTTCTTTTGTTTAATTAAATTTTCAGTTTGTACTCCAATATTAACGTTGTGTTAAAATACAGTTTTCACTGGATGAAAAATTATGCTGCTATTTAGCTACTGCTGATTTTGTAGCCCAGATGTGTATTTCACACAGAATGGGACTATAATTAGCAGATTCCTATAGAAGATCATACACATGATCAAGTCTTGGCCAGGCTGACATATATGATCACAGGCTCCAGCAAACTGGCACGGAGAATGCCACTACATATGTACTTGTCTTTTAGGATCTATGTGAAAGAAGAAGTATTGTAAGTCACTTAGAGCAACATGTCAGATTGAAGAAGTCCTCCTTAGATCAGCATCAAAACCCCTTGAAATCTTATTTGAAATTTATGCATGGTATCAAGGCTGGTGAGCCCAAAAGCTTCCATGCTTTTCACAACTATATTAGCTCATCTCATAAAATGTAGTCCCTCTTCCTAAAAAACCCATCTGGTTTCTACTATCTCGATTCACGTAATTTTACTGTTATTAATTTATCTAAACTATTCTAGCCAAATAAAGTTCAAACATATTTTAAGAGGTTTAAAAGAAAAATTTAAATAAATGTTGGCTTTCCTGGGATATCAAACAGTACAAAATATCAGATTAGGGTTTCTCATTCACCTTCTATCCACAATCCTCCACCTCTCTGCCCTGAATTATACAAGTCTCTGCAATGATATTAAAAAATATGAAGGAATAACATCTCCTGTCTCTACAGAACAGCAACAGGATCCACTTCCTGAAAAACATGTGGGACAAGCCCTTGTACAGTGAGCATAGCAAAGTTAATTTGTAACCAAGATCTTGCTGAAATAAAGAGTTATTGCTCACCTTTAGCTTTAATCCTGGCAGGCATATTTGTAAAGGTACTTGTTTGTAGGCTTCATACAAGGATAACCTCTCATAAATGTAACTGGGTGGAGAAGAAAAGTTTTAAAGAAGGACATTTGTTGTTATGCAAGCTCAGTACTGTAGATATGTTGTTTGTTTCCTGTTAATCAAGCAACTAAAACTAGAAAACAGATCACAGATCACATGAGAACACTGAGCAAACTCATTAAATGTATTGTGAGTGCCATGGATAAATCTGTAGTTGCATTTTCATTCTTGGAATACACACTACGCTGCTTCATGAGATGAGGAGAGGAGGGGACCTTTTACCTTTACTACATTATTATCATTAAAAATTCCTGTGGGCTGAATGTCCTAATCACTGAAGTCCTTTTGTTAAAGCCGAATATTAAACTTGGAGACAGGGGATCTGGAGTAACATCCCAGCTGCATTCAGATCTACAGAAATACTTCAGCTACCTTTCAGGGAAGCTAAAAGTCAATCTTCTGTTCCAAACTTGTATGATATTGAGAAGTTACTTGTCCTCATGAATTTTTTACTCATCAATTAAAAGGAAAAAAATATGATGATGTTTGACCCTGTAAATCATTAGAAATGCCCTGAGAAAAGTGAATTAACTTTGAAATTGGATCTGACTTCAAACTGGCTGTGCCAGCAGGGCAGAGAGTTTGGACCAAAAGACATCCAGAGCTCTCTTGTAGATGATTTTTTTTGGTGATTCTGAGAAGCAGAGATACTAACCTGAGTAAGCACGGAGCCTTGGTGTTTATCTGCAAAACAGGGGTAGTAGTAAACTCTCGGTGTGCCTCAGCATCTCCAAAGTGAACTGGCATAGGAGTAAAAGATCTGAGTGATCTGTAAGCAAATGTGAGAAGACATTGAGACTTCACATCAGCTCAGTCCTTGGCTCCTAGGTTGAATTATAGGCAACTGCACCAATATTTTCTGAAGGAGGAGCTTACTGTAACCCCTGAAACATAAACCCGTATGTAAAGAAATTTCTGGCATATTTTCTTCAACAGTGAGTGGGAAAAGGCATGGGAGAAACTGCTTAACAGTGTTCTTTGATTGCTGTCCAGATACTTGGAGAGATCTGATTTTTTTGGTCTGAGAGGCAGGTCTGTCATTATTACAATGCAATGTAGAAGCCTTGAAATAATTTCCATCGAGATATCCACAGAAGCTTGGCAATATGCAAAAGAGCTTCAGAAAGGTGGTTCTGATGGATTGTTACCTTGCAGGTACTAACACCATCAAGCCCTACTGAAAGCACTGACTTAGATCCTGTATCAGTTGGAATTTTATTTCTGTTGACTTCAAGGTAAATTAAAACACAAAATTCGTGACTAGACAAATAAAAATAGAATTACTTCCCCTATTATTTTACATAGCTTCTCTCCTTTAGGGATGACAATCAGTGCAGCGTTTTAATCCTACAAAGATTTTATACAGCTCCCACTGGATAAAGGTGAGTGCTGTTTAGCCAAATTTCTCTAGATTACAGGTGCCAGGCTTTCCAAAATCTATGCATGTACTTTTCTACCAGGTATATGGACACATCAAACATGCACGCATAGTAGTGTCTTTTACAAATATTACTATATATTTACATTAAAGTTAACAGTTTCTAACAAGTACACAGTGAATTTCCTTTTTTTTTTGATTGGAAATAATGCTGTCCTTCAAAAAAGTTACTAGACAGTTTTCTGGAATTAGAATAATTGAAATGATTCCTGATGAGGACCCCAACACTGTGCCCACAGTTGGGCTATTGCCAGCACTAGGCTGACCCAGCCAGGATTTTGTTCAGCTGTCTCGAAAACCTCCAGGGATGACCTGTTCCAGAGCTGCACTACCTTGCTGATGAGAAACTTTCTCCCAGCTGCCAATCTGATCTCACTGTTAAATTTTTAAATAATTCACTGCAACCAGTTGAGACAGGATCTTAAATTAGACAAGCTATGTGATACAATTTGTTTCCTAATGAGATGAATATGCAAGTGTTTCCTGACCCTTTCAGTGTACCTTACCTGTGATTAAAAATTGACTTTGTGTGAAGCTTTATTGCCCCTACAATCTGTCTAAATAAATTTTCATTGCAATTGGTTACTTTTTTTTACTTGTTTCAGGTATAATATGAAAATGGAAATTCAATGGAAAATATTGTTTTTGTGGCAGGTTTTTAGGCAAAATGATATTCAGCCTTACATCAAAGCACTTCTATTACCGACACATCCTCCCTTTGTCCATTGAAAGGCTGTAGCATTTTACAAGTCTGTCAGTGCAGCAACATAACCAACAGCAAAAAATCTGCTTTTTAATGATAAGACTAATCTAGTGAGTTGTCTGTTGCATAAGCTATAATGGAAAAAAGCTCTACTACCACTATCCTTGCCATCATCACTATCACCCTAGTGAAAAAATACAGAAATTGACAACACAATCTACTGCAATAGCTAAAAGCCAAGATGCTGTTATTCACTAGCATTTACGTACAATTAAGAGAATCATCTTCTTACTTGGTAAGCAATAAAATTTAAAATTGCTTTACATGTTTAAAGTTCAACAGGATAAAATTATATCCTCTTGTGAAAAGACCACGAGGTTAACTCGTCATAATGAAAAATGAGAATGACCTGATGTCTACATGCAGCATGTAATTTGGGCCATTTTATTCTTTATATTTAACAGATCAACTTAGACTTCCAGTCACAGGAGTAGCAGGATAGGTAACTCAGTAGTCCTTTAACTGTTTAGAAAGGAATTTTTGCACTACTCCTTCATTCTGCTCCTTCAATGGATCGATGATATTCAGGCCATCGTATTCCCACACTGAAATGCACTCACACTGTACAGCCAGAAAGTTCTCAGAAGTTCACTGAAACACAAACTCACGGATGTTTTAAAGTGAGACTCCTACAGTCATCTGGAACATTGGATATCCAACCCCAGTCACCTTGCATGGAAACATAAAAACAGTTAGGCAACATAAGAAATGTAAATGCCATTATCTACATCAAAAGATCTGCATGCTCTACACTGCTCTCACTCACTGAGAGCTGGTAATCAATGCTGCGATACAGCAATGATGAAAGAATGGATCAGCAGGTAAATACAAAGGACTGTATACTGGAAGTCCAAATTACTCCATGGAAAACAACTGGACAAAGTACACAATTAATGATGAATTTATGCACGTTACATTTTCTCAAGCTTTACTGATAATTGGCCTCATGACATTATCTTGGCAGAAATTACGAATCTCTGGCTGTTTATTCAGATTGTCCCACAAGCTCTCAGTTGACACAAAAACCTTGATAAAAAAGGAGGGTGTGTTCCTGTAATATTTCATTCCCATTTGATTTTGCTACTCTGACATTTAACCTGTTTCTTCATTAGAATTAAATTAAACTTATTCTACATACAGATATGCTAATACACATCTTTTTCTCACCACAGTATAAACAGAAGTAAAATATAAATGCAAAATTTAAGCAAAACTTAAACATCTGTTGAAGTACTTATGTTTAAAAACATTTCATCAGAGTATTGTATAATAAATTGATGAATGTAATTATGTGCATCCAAAATAGACATGACAGGACCTATCATTTAATGATTTCCTGATCTTCCATCTTGATTATGTTTGCTTTGCACCACTTCACTTCTACCACCAACTGTTACATCCCTGGGATCTGACAGGGAAATTTCAAACACACTCTGTGTCCTATTCTGTCCCATTAAAAGGATGGAATAATCTCCTCAAAGAAGCAGGCCTCTGATACAACCTTTTTTGTATTTCTCTTTTCACTGTCTTTTTCTTGAAAGTAGGTGGTCTTTCAAAAGTCTTGTCTGACTTGTTACTACCAGACTGTAGCAGAACTGTTATGCCAATTTCTCGGAAGATTAGATGAGTTTATTTTCTACTCTGCCATTTGCAGCTCAACAAGACAACTACAGTTTTTGCAAAGATACCTCATTTTTTCTAGAGCACCTCTACATGTAATTGCTTGCATGCAAGACTCTGGTTTATACTGAATTGTATTATACAGTTACAGTCACATCAGTAGAATCACTAGGTTCTCACTGAAATATATTCCCAAATATATTCCCTTGTTCCATTCAACAAATCCTCTCTTCACTTTCACCTCCGAGCATGACTGCACAAAGATCTTTCTTCCTTTGGCCTGCTGTTTGATCTTGTGTACTGTGGCGTTTACAGTGGAAGTAAGATAGAAGGACATCCTTAGAGATACACCTGGCTGATACAAGAGAGTGATATGGGTGCTTGAGAAGAAACACTCTCAAAGAAACATATGGCCCAGTCAGAAACTGTATTCAGGCAGAAAGAAGACAGGTAGATTATTCCCTTTGGCATGCTGTAGAAATTTTAAATTTAAGATGCCATATGATTCACTTCAGTGCATTTATCACTTAATAGCTGCAGAATTGCTTTCTAAACAGAGATAATAACTAAGCACATGGCAAGCAGGTGCAATTCCCTTCCTAATAAGTTGGAGTTGTGATAATATACCATGACAGAGCTATTTCATAAGTGCCAGTACTACCTCACCTCCTTTCCACAACCCTCTGCTCGTGTGGCACACCCTTGCTTGGCAGGAAATGTCACCTTGTGTTCAGCCATTCCTTGTTTTCCTCAAGTAATTATTTCAACCACACTGTGACACAGTTAACATAAGATTTTGCCTTTCCTAGGTTCAAAGATGTGGTGGTGAGGAAAAGAAAAGAGCCCTGGGGCAGACACAAGAGAAAGTTGCCTGGCACTTTCTGGGAGTGTCGACCAGGGACTAAAGTGAATGTACTGCTAAAGCTCTGGGTGAAGTAGTTGTCTAGGACATAACTTTAACTATTAACTCCTCCTTTCCATACTCTACTGCTTTGCTTTGTGTGAGCAGGGTGTCTGAGGAGTCCAATCTACTCCTTCATTATTTTTCAGATAAATAAAATCCTAGTACCCACCATAAGCAAACATATCCCCACTGAGGAAATGGGAATAGTTCGAAGTTGGTTGAGGCTGCCACATATGACAAACTGTGTTCTAAAGCTGTAGGTTTCATAATGAAATCTGTTTGACATAAATATAAATTTCAGGCATTCCTTGTGCATCCAACTTCAGCTACTCATTCTCACCCCACCTTTGGCTTATTGGACCCTCTGATTCTTCAGCACTACTATTTGTGGGATTCCACTCTGAATCAGCTCTGAAATATTTGACGTTCTGAAGTATTCCTTAAGGTGGACTCATTCCCTCGTTTGGTTCACTGGTTGGTTCCACAAGGAGTTATCCTGGCAAAAGCAAGGCAGTGACTGCTGGGCCAAGGAGAGGGGCACTTGTTCCTCAGAGTGTGGTGGATCCGTGGCTTTAGGGCACCCCGGGCTTTCCTGGGGCAGTTCCTGCAGCGGCCACTCAAGGCAATCAGGCTGCCATCGATCACTGATGAGTCGTGATGGGCAGCATTTTACACCTCCTTTGTACGGACGAAAAATGTAAGATGTGAGATCAGGTCTTTCTGTCTCTTAAAAACGCCATATTACTGTCTATCTATGCAGGAATCCCTGTCAGACAGTACATCTGTAGTTGCCTTTTGCCATGTAGATTGCTGGAGAAGGGAACGCTGTCTATAAATTAAATTCTTGCCAGTTAGATCAAAGTACCCGCAATCTGCTTTGCCTTGTGCAAGAGCAGAACTTTTCCTGGTCGACTTCTGGTAAGAACACATAACTTCCCTTGGGGAAGACAAGGCAAAAGGACTTGTGGGGTCGAGATTTTATTCAGGACTATGGGTTCTGCTCTGTATCTGTCAGTGTAAGATGAGCCATTCTGTACAGGGTAATGTGATTTTTAAGAAATTATACAGGGCTTTTCTTATTATTTAAATTATTTAATATTATATTTGTGTAAATTTCTCTTTTTCTCACAACACATCCTACAAAAATTACCTTAAAAAACATTTTATAATTCCCATTGGTATCAAAAGCACGAGACTTCTAAATCCAAACCTTGTGAACCTGTTTGGTTTAGAAGAACAAGGTGGAGCCCACCACCTTCAATCAAAGATTAGCTGCTTCAATCAAAGAGATGTGAACAGCTTGCATTCTCAGCTTTTGATTTCCACAAAGCCTGTTTGTTTTACTTCAGGCTAGTTTACCACGCCCCGCTAGCAGGGAATTGCGAGGGAGCTAAGGCACACCTTTGCGAACAGACTCAGCGCTTCCTGCTCAGTGCAGCCTTAAAAGCCGTCTCCTGTAATCCAGAGAGATAACTGGAGGTTAAAAAAAATAAACATCTACATCTGAAGATCTTGGCTGGCTGGCAAAGCCAGTGCACGTCACCTGTCTTTGTGCTCTTGTTAAACAGTTCACACAAGGTCTTGGGGAAGTGTTAACCGTGATACGCATTTTCCAAAAGTGTTCGAAGTTTAGGACGCTGATAAAACGTTTCTTACCCTTTCACCCCTTTGGATCCAGCGCTTCCATTGGTGGCTGCTTAATAATTGCTTTCCATCTGGATGATGCTGTTGTCATGTACTCTGCATAAGGCTACACCTTCAAAACCTAATAAAATGAAGTTCATGTCAGAACAGCAAGAACTACTTCTGAACTGCTTGACTCAAAGCAATTTTTTTCAAATGTTTGTTATGAAGAACAAGTACTGCACAGGAGGGGTGTATAGTCGCTTCTTTTTTTCAGCCCATAATTCCTTCCTCTGTGGAAGGAATTTTTCCCCATTGCCCCTCCCTCCTTTCTGCACATGCCACCACATGGCCACAGTTGCAGCCCACGTGTCTCAGTCTGATATCCTTGATACAATAAAAGGAATGGCTGGCAGAATTCTCTGTGAGGATTCAGAAACTCAGGATACCTGCTCACACTTGAAAATAGCATGAAATTGTATTTTAGCCACAATTCAAAAGACGTCTTCTCAACAGAGCCTTTGGAAGCGGATGAGGATATGCTACAATTGGTTAAGAAGATAGAAAACAATGCTGTGTATTTCAGATCAACTCCAGTGGCAGCTTCAGACCCAGGCTAGATCATGACTGAATTTTTCTTAGGGCGTGCAAAGATTCCAAATGTGATGTAAACCACACTCCTGCAAAAGATCTGGTATTTCTCAGCATTTGCACAGTTTCTCAAGCAGTTTCACTGGGACATGACAGATATCGATTATGAATGCAACTTTCATCACAGAGTTAACTTCCTGTATTCAAATTCAACTACTGCTTCCTGCTAGCCAAACTCAATAAAAATCAGCAAATAAAAGACTCCAGTGGGCCTTGTAAAAACTCATTTACCAATCCTGAATAGAACATGGGTGAATTCCTGCTAAAAGTTGAAGCAAGAGCTGTATTGCCATTATTTTTACATCAATTAGCTATATTGTACTTCCTGGACTCTGGATCCATTCTGAATTAAGAATGCATTGAGTGTCACATTCCAAGTATCCAACTCCTTTGCACTACTCAGATGCACTGGATTCCACCACGGTAAGCTATGCAGTGATTGCAGGTTTCAAGGACATTGTAATATTTGCCTTCATTTTCATTTTGAACATTTCAAAACTGTCTTTTGCCCATGGCTAAAGGGTAGAATTATATTGATGGCCTGGAGTTGTCACTTCATCTCCGAACTCGTGCACTGGCTCAGGTGTGCAGTGCAGGCTGCTCTAGAAATCTGCATTTGTTGGGCCACATAACTATGAACCTCTCACATGAGATGCTCTGACGACATGGCAACCCATGGCAGTGCTCTGCAGTCACTGTCCTACCTTCAAATCAAATGCTGAGTGCTATCAGCTGATCCAACATCCCATAATGAATTTTCTCCTGTGTACTCATTCAAAAAACAATCCTAACTTCTATGTTGTTCAGGAAACAGGAGAAGTAACGTTAAGCTGTACCTCAACTGCATTTATGGTTGGACAACTGTGCTGATCAAACGCAATTCAGATTTACAAAGTCAGTCTTATGTGACTAACTTCATGTGGAAAGATTCTTGCTTTTGTTTGTTCTAAAAGAAATCTTGCTCACAGTTGCACAACATCCTTTGCCTTTTCTTTCTCTTTGCTTTCTTCAGCTTAATTCTCATAATTCTCCTTAATGTCTTGGGAAGATGACAGTCAAATGTTACTCAATGATTAGGCTTTTCCCTTTTCCCCAGACTTGTGTGTTCTTTGAGCCAATTTGAATGTTTTACCCTGAAGAAGAATATCAAAACAAGTAGCTGTATCTAAAATGTACAGTAGGCATGTTCAAACAGTAATAAGTCTCACACTTCTTTTGCACTACAAAGAAAACCACAGGGTAATAAACACATCCAATTTTAAATATAAAATATGTATGTTTATATATATATAATAACAACATGTGGGAATCTGATACAAGACTTTCATAATATAGAGGTGATAGATAGAAGCCTCAAAGAGTCCATGGATATTCTTTCCCTTTCCCTTTTTAAACGGGCCTTTTTCTTTACAGCTTACCCAGAACTAGGTCACCACTGAAAATATTCTTGGGCAGTGACTGCACGATACACCCAAGGTAAGAGGACAAACACATCCCTCTTGCAGTTGCACTACTGTAAAATTTGTCTTTATGAGGCAGGAGGAGAAAAAGAATATTTCAATTTGCTAGAAAAGAAAAAAAATGAGTATTTTACTTGAATTATCATTTTAAAAAAAGGAAAATTTACAGTCTGTAAGAATGTTCAGCAGTTGCAGTATCTGTTAATAGAAACACTCCATCTTGTATGGGAGATGGTAAATGTCCATTTATTTGCTCAGTTTAGCTTTCATCATTACTACACTAACCCTGACAGCTGAGCAGTACCAGCATCCTCTGCTTAAACATTTTCTGTGATGTAGATCACGGTAGTCAAGCTGTGATCCAGAAGGAAAACACAACTCACAACTTCGCTCTCCTGTGGCCTACACATAACAATTTTTCATATTTTGTCTGAATTATAACTAGTTAACACAGAACCATGTTCTAAAAGTTGGTCTAGCAAAAGCATTTCAAAGATCTACTCAGCTTTAGGGTACGGAAAACATTTCCAGACCTGGTATAGACCAACAGGTCGTGTGTGACAGCATATGCAGCAGTGTCAGCAGCATTGCTAAGAGAATGCTGGACTAGAGTTTATGAAACTGCTAAATTCATAGGAAGCTGATACACTGCTCTGCCACTTTTCATTTTAGTGGGCATGATGAGATTACTGCAAAACTGGCTGAGGGTATTAAAGTCTCTCTGTGTTTTATTTCATTGCATCGTAGTACCAAGAGAAATTTTTAAAACTTTAATATTGAGATGATACCTAAGTCTAAAACCTTAATGCTTTGGACAGTTATCAGACAACAGGCTCACATGGCCATCTGAATTGAATTGTGAACTTAAACTCTGTTCAGAAAAATCTTAAATTTGACACGTTTTTCCAGGCAAAATTTCCGAAGATAATTTTTGAAGTTAAATACTGCAGCTAAGCTGGTTTGACAGCTCCCTACTGCCAGGAATGGGAGGTCCTTCTTGTTTCTCCACACTTCTTTTTCCCAGCTTCATGTATCCCACCTCTTTGTACCTGCCATAGTTGTGGTCAGACTCCAGCTCAGCCAATGCAATTTGTTAATCCACCAGTAAAACACGTTTTAATCAGCAGCCAGGCTGCCTGAGTTCTACAGAGTCTGTTCCTGCCAGAGCCTACGTAAATGGATGGGTTTACAGTCAGGAGTGAGAGTAGAGACTCCTTTCAGCAAACCACAAGACTGGCCAAAGCCATGATGCAACCCCTTTCTCATTACTCACACACTGTAAAAGGCTGCTCTTGTCTATGTAACCAGGAGTTTAGAACTTGTTTTGGCAAGTAAAATTTTCAGGGAATTTTCAGACGCCTCGACTCCCCAACTTTCCTTTAGCTAAATAAAATTGCATTTTTTACAGCTTTTTTCATTTTGACAGTTGGGGCCAGAAATGCCATTTTAACTATAACCTGCTTTAGCAAATACTGCTGGGAAGAGGAACGAACACAACCTCATGCCCTTATAGGGTCCTCCAAACAAATAATTTAGTAGGAGAGTAAAGGAAGGACAGACTTCCTTAAAGAAAGTCCTTAACTAAAGTGTTATGGCCTGCATTCTAATCAGTTTAGTATAGACTATATTGATTTAAAGACATAACAGTAATTTACTTCAGATGCACGTAAAGAAGGAGACAAACAATAAAGCAAGAATAAACAGTAAGCAGCCAAATTCTTCATTGGTTAATGGGTCATGGACTCATAGTTACTTAACAGGATTTTGAAATACCCACAGCAACTCTTTCAGCCTAAGGGTCTTTCAAATTACTTCTGGAATTTTACATTTTTCAAATCTTTTGAGAGTGGTAGCTAGAGCACAGATGAAGGAAAGGGCTGAAGAAAAAGGACAGTACAGCACTATCCTTAGTTTTTTTATACCATCAGTGCCTGAGAAAGAAATTGATCTTAAACAAGAATGTCAGCACTTCTTTCCCAAAATATCACAGAAACCTGATGGTATGAAGGACAGATCTTTTCAATATATCAGATGCACAAGCACCTGTATTTTGAGTGTTGTCCTCAGATAGGTCTGAACACACATCTATGCACAGACATACACTTTGAACAGTTGCCTCTTTTTAAGTATAATTTTAGTTTGCTGCGAAATTATTCAGGTTTTTAAGAAAGGACTCCTTATGGCGGGAATAGACCTTTTATAAACTTCCTGTCCCTATTTGTTAACCAGCTTTGCTCATGAATAAATACCATGCAGCTTTTTTCCTCCTTGTCCCCACCTTTTAAGAACAAAAGCAGCCTCAGGCCATCACCTCCTAATCTCTGGGAAACAGCTTCTTTCTCAATTGTTGTTGCTTAACTAATGCAACATTTAACACCGCAGATGAATCAGCACTGAGCTACCAGTAACCTTCTGACTACTGATCCTTCAGCTCCACAAGACTAAATTTACTAATGAATGAGTCAGGACTCAGAGAAGCTCCATTTTGGGAGGTCATTCTAGAGCCCACATTTGCCCATGATACTTTCTCATCTCTCCTTCCTTTGAATCTGTCTCCAGATCCTGGTACATGCAATTAATTTCTATGATGTAGTGTATTCTGATTTTCAGGACCCGTGACATCTATGCGGGTTTTGTTCTTATCTGGACAGGTCCTAGATGATGCTTTGAAGGTTAGGGATTCAGGGGTTAGTACAATGCCTACAGCGATTGCCTGTATGACCTTACTAAAGATCAAAAGGAAATATTCTGTTGGTCGAGCTATTGAAGGGACAGCAGTTCCAGGGAACAGAAAGTTTCTCTTTCTCATCTGAACTAAACAACAAACTCCAGTGTATTATGGAAACAAAAGGACAATTTGTTATGAAACCTTTCCTCAATAACATAGATATGTATTTATATATATACAGATATATTTTTAAATGTAAATTATGTAGGTATTTATATATATATACTTTTTTCCTCCCAAGTAGTTATTCAGAAGGGTGGACAAGGATGAAATCCCTTGACATTTTAGGTGGAATTCTAAATTATTCCTGTGCATAACTTTTCTTTTTTCCACCCCTCAATTTCATTGAGCAGAATGCCCTATGTGTAATAGATATAGCATCAGTCAGCACGATCTTGCCTTCAACTGTTAACAGTTTTAACCAGCAAATAAAATGATCTAGAAATCAGAAAAGAAAACCTCCTTTTTTTTTTTTTGTGGGGCTGCATTTATTGAGCAGCCTCTAGTGGTTTCCCAGAGGAGCACCCTGGGCTGGCACTGCATGTGCTGCTCACACCTTGCCCAGAGCTGGCCCATGAACAAGGACGAAGAAAGACAGTAGAAAGGTAATAAGCCTGTAACACCGACCTCTGTGCCTCCTGATCTTAAACTACGAGGTTATTGATTTCTGTAAATGAATTAAACTGTAAAGGGTAAAAAGTATAGAGAAAACAGAATCAGACTCATCTTGGAAGATGAGGAAGAGGACAGAGGCACAGGCTGCAGAAAAGGACATTCTGATGACATATTAGGAGATGTATTTTTCGCTATGGGTTGGTAAAATGTCCAAACGTGGACCCAGAGAAATTGCAAAATCTGTTTATTGGAGACATTCATAACTTTACTGTATGCCCTGTGTAGCTTGATTGTAGAGACCTCCAAAGGTCTCTCCCAACCTACACTATTCTATAATTTTTTTAATTAGTAAAATCTGTAAGAATGATTATATGCAATAATCTCTGAAGAGCTCCAGTCAATTAACATTTAATTCAAAGAGAAATTAATATGCAAGCCTATTTTCCTGAAATATTTTTCTTCCACAATATAACAGAACTGTGATTAATGAGTATCATATTCTGGATTAGGAATGAAGCTGCAACTTGTACTTACAGGATGCAGAAAAAAAAAATCTTCATATGTACAATTGGTGCTGCTGTCTTGTGAAGGAGGAGATTGCCAGAACTCATCACCTGGCTCATTTGTATCGGTGTAACTGGTTTACCCAGTAGTTCTGGTTTTAGTTCATATGTAACACTGCTCAGGATAATTTTTAGGAGCTCTCAGAGGTCAAGGGTAATAATAAATTTGATTATATCCAGCAGGCTCAAATGACTTGACATGTTGTCATATGAGGATAAAATTTTTTGAGGAAAGTTAGAGATGACTTCTCCATTTTGTGGTGAAAACATCTGATTATTTTTCCCTCCTCTCTTCTGTGAGGGAGTCAGGTCCATTTCAGGGTTAGTCTTGGAGAGCTTCCATCACACTTAGACACTGAAATAAAAAATAAGCCATAAGAAAAAAGATAAAATGAAAGCTTCATAATGAAAACTTTCAATGAAAGGAACATTTCTTTTGGGTTCCTAACCTTCAGGCTTCTTCTAAAGATGTTGTTGAAGCAGTCATTGATCTTGCTTGTAGTTGACAGTAACTCTTCTATTTTATGGAATCCTTTATAATTCTTGGCTTTTGTTTACATGTTTGGAAGGTACAAACAAACAAAATTCCACCTTTTTTTGGACTGGGAAGGTAAGGAGTGGGACATAAATATACCAGCTGCTTCAGACCCACAGCTCTCACAATGAGCCCCGCAAAATTCTTATTTTGTTTCTGTATGTCAAACATGTCATGAACTCTCAATGTCACAGAAAGCAACCCTCAGACTTTCTAAACCTCTTGCCACTATAAAAAACCTGCCACTATAGACATGTTACCGTATCATATTTACACTGCAATTCTGAGCTTACAGCCCTGTGGGGGGGATACGTTTTACATGAGAATCTGCACCTAAAGTTTCCTTCAATCTCAGTGAAATTAAAGAAGGGATTAATACAAATTCCCCTTATCCAACTAGGAAAGGAAACAAGAAAATCTGCATATATCTGGGTACCAATTCAGGGGTCACTCAGACCAAGCTTCACTCTGAGCTTCCTAAACCAGAACTGCATCCTAATTACTGATGCCTTTCTTCCCCTCTTCCTCCTCTCTTTTCTCAGAAGAATAGTAAAACGCATCTATACCTTTTCCTCCAGCAGCTGAAGGAGCTGTTTCCAGGAGGATAAGTGCTCTGGGTACCCAAACAGGGGAAGGTGCAGTAATCAGAGACAAGGAAGGCACTGCTGCTCCCTGCCTTGGTAACTGCACTCTCGAAGCTTGACAGGCATCCCTTTCAGCTGATCTCTGGGGTTTAGCTCAGTTATGTAGGAAAAAGGATTCAAGTGACTTCAGATTCTCTGGACAACACTGGTAAGTACTGCAAAACAGGCAGATTCACAGGCTGCAACACTCATCTATGTATCTTTCTGAATATAATAAGATTAGTGCAATCAAGTGTGATATTTGGGCCTTTGTTATGGGTAAGAACTGAATTACTTTGTAAATACCCTTGTGGCCTCCCTGTTGATGGTTCAGAAAGCCTTAACCCTGACACAGCAGCGGGGTGTGTGTACCACAGATAGGCCTTTTGTTATGCTAATTAGCTTTCCATTCATTTATTTGGTCCTGATCTTCTGAGATTCTTCCATATTAAGTCTGCCATGTAAAAAGAAACTTTCTTCTCAGAGTATTAGCCAGTATAATGGAGTGTAATATAGATTGCTTTCCAAAATTCCCCATAACCCAGTCTGTACGTCCAACCACACTTACAAAGTTGGAAACCATATTCTAATGTCTCAGAGTATCTTACATTTTGCCTTTTTTCCTGGTTAATCTCTCAAGTAATAGTTCATCACACCCAAAAAACACTGTTTGCCAAACTCTGCTTCTAACAGGAATACTTGTTTCACTTTTTTTTTCTTAAACTTATTGTCAGAAAATTCAAAGCTGAAAATTCATTACTGTAGAAAACAACAAAAATTAAAAAGCCTGAACTTTGATTAGACCCTCATATGACCCTCATATCAAACACTGATCAGTCGGAGTGGATCACAGGGATATGTGGCAAAACTCCTTTAATTTTACCTAGTATATTCCGTGATCTTTATTCTGACCAGGGATTGAGGATTAACAGTTTTGTAACACAACTGATGTTTCCTTTCAGCAGGCCAGCCCTTGGGTAGGGACAGAGAAGACTGAGCTGTCTAGATTTGATTTATTACCTCCTCCCCAGCTATAGCCCGACAGTCCACTAGTCAAAATTTGCTGCAACAGACTTTTAGGTTTTGACTGTCAGTCTCCTGCAAGTTAAGGCGTCTGTGTATCAGCTGCTCCTCAAAGGCTGTTGTGGCCTTTCAGAGTATTTCTCTTACCTCTGTCATATTTGGAATGCTGCACACTGTCATACTACTGAGTACTGAAAATTATCACGTGAGATGATGCCTTAGGAGCCTCTGCTCCTGTCTGGTCACAACAGCTGATCTCACCTTCCCACTGCTTTTTTCCACTGTCCGGACTAAGAGGAAGTTTTACAAAGCAATTACAAGGCACTCACTAATTACGGGACCTGCCTGTGTCACCCCAAGTGACAGTCCGCTCCCTGGAGGACGGGAACCAGTAACACAGACATGCTAACACAGAAAGCAGAGAAAACCTTGTCTGACTGAGATTAGAGGGGAGAATCTAGGTAGGAAATGTAATTATTATAATCGAATTCCCTCACATGGAATCAGGGATTTTTGATGACTGCAGGCAAGAAAAACCTCGGGTTTGCCTTCTTCCAAGAAGTTGGCACTTTCATCAGACTGATCCAATGTTATTAGAAGGACTTTTTAAACTAAAATTTACATGCAAATCAAAGACCAAAACAATTGATTTTTGTTTCATTAAAATACAAATTGGAAAAAATAAGTCTATTTAATTCTATCAAAGCCATTGTTTAAAACTGTAGAAGTCTCCTATCAATTATTTTTTATGTTGCTCTTACATAGAGTAGGTTAGAACAATGGTTTTTAGGAAAATGTTGTACCTAAAAATTCATTTTCACTCAGATTCTTTTATGCAGCTAGGAAGAATGGATTGGCTTTAATAGAGCTCAACAATTAAAGTTGAAGAAATTTATGTATTTATTGTGTATCACAAGGAAAGAGCCACAGACTGGTCCCCCAGCCTCCCTTTTAGCAACATCTGTACACCTCCTGAAGTTGCCCTTTCACTGAGCAGATTGCTTCATGACTGAAAACTGCTTTAATACCAGTCACTGAGACTTTTTTTTTCCTCCCAACAATTACTGTTATATTAAAATACCCTACTGTTATAACAAAAATTGACTCGGACATTTACAGTAAAAATCATAATAATGTGGGATGGGAGGGATGGAGCTACCACTGTGCTGACAGAGTTCATCCTCCTTGTCTTACATTGCTGTTAAACTGGTCCCTGACTAAGCCACCTGAGAGGCCCAGACCTGACCCAAGGGAAAACATCACCTGGGGAAGACAGGGATCTCAAAAACTGAGCCATACACTTTATGTAGCACAGTAAATATCATATAAAAGATATTCAACATATGAAAGACAATATATATTAATGATGTGAAAATCTAATTATAAAATTAATTATAAGGGCTTTCTAACTGTTGCCACTGTTTATGTTTAAATATGTAAACTTGGTGCTCTAATGTTTTGTTATATTAACTTGAAAATTTAATGTAAAGGACTTCAAGTTTACACAGAAATTTTGGGTTCTGAAAAACAAATGATGTCCAACCATTTTGTGGTGATAGACTGACATAAATGAATATGATTCAGCTTTTTTCCACTAGTTTTTTTCCACTAAATATCAAGAAGAGTCAGCAGCATATGTGCTAGTTCACATGCAAAAAACGTGATCATCACAGCAAAAAAGGAAAGCTGTATTTCAAGTAGCTATTTAATAATTCCTCTCACAACCTAACCCTTGAAACTCTAAAGAGCTCCAACGGTTTTGTTCAGTCTGGTTAGGATTCTGAGAAAAGATTTTCAGCTGATTCTCTTAATTTGCATCCTAAATTGACACAAAGCCTTGATGGTACCCCTGGCTAAAAGTACTGTTGAAACTCTTCCCACCAGTAATTAATTCCTGGTTGGTGCAGCGGGCGTGTTTTCACTCCCAGCCTAAAATCTACCAACCCTGCCCTAAGGGGAGAGCAGCTACCCCACCTGTCAGCATGCAAATATGTTTGGTATGCTCAGTCACATTCACTGCAAAGCTGGTGATCCCACTAACAAAAAGATGGAGGTTTCCTATTACTTGGAGGCACATTTTCAAAAGGTCAAAACAATGGACCAAAGGGAGACTCTCAAACTGGGAACCCAAATTTACATTTCTACCATGGAAGCAGAAATACATGGAACCTCTAAAAATAGAAATTCAACGGAAAATACATGGAAAACCCTAAAAAAATAGGGCAGCAGAAGAGTTCACCCACCAGAACTTCGTGGTCTGGGGGAAAAAAAAAAAAAAGAGCTTGTGTACTTTTTTTTAATTTGGCAATGTTAAAATTCCCTTTCTCGCCTTTTTTTTCTTATTTGCCATTTATCCCCATCATAACTGAAGGTCATCCCCATTCTTCTTCCTTTCTTCCCCAGTAAAGAGGAGGGGATGAGCAGTGTGGTAAAATAACGCAGGCTGTGACTGCAAGCATTATGTTGTTCTCAGGTTAATTAATATAGGAATTGTGTCTGCCAGCCACGGCAAAGATTGGTTAGGGTTTACATGGAACCTTCACTATCAAAACAACGAGCTTTATCAGACATAGTTTTGATCCTACCCTGAAGAACTACAGAAGAAAGTGATTTGAAAAGGTGCAACAATACATTCTTAAAGGCTGAATCTGTCCACAGAGGAAATATGCCATAATCTGTAATAGTCCAGGCTAGATTTAATTTCCACATCCTTTAAGCTTCATCTCTCTGCTGACGCTGAAAATCAAAGGGCCAGTTCAGACAGGATTTTTTTTCAGCAAGAACACTGAAGGGTGAGCAATTATCTATGAAAATATTTTAGAGACACACCAGATTGTAATCTACTCTGTATTTTAAAAGTGACTAATATCCAATTAGAGAAACTTTTCACTAGCAATGATTTGTTCTTATGCTTCTTGTCTTTCAAACAGTTATTTGAACTGTTATTTGTGGTGATGATGATTAAGCACTTACTTAAACTTGAGAATGGAAGTGACACAACTTTGGAGATCAGTGAAAAGAAATAACCTGTAGAACTGCACCTGAAAATGTGTTCTGTCTACTTGCAAATATACCAAGAAACCAAACAGGATGTATCTGTAAGAAAATCATGCAGGTAATGTCCCCGTTCTGTCTCTTTTACCACAATTATCTGATTGATCACCTTGATGTCCCTTTACCAGTTACATTTATGACTGGCCACTCTTGAAGTATCTGCTGCTCTCTAGTGGCTTCCACAGCAACAAGAGTGCACATTTCTACACTGAAAATCTGTGAAAAACAAAAATCTACTTTTCAAATGCTGGTAGGAAGAGATTGTCTCAATACTCCGTGTTTTCTGTAGCAAAGTCTGTTTGAGGAGTTCCCTGTCCCCATTCTGGGATTTAATTCAACGGCCATAAAACTGCTTCTGGGGCTGCATGATGAAAAATACCAAGTAACTGATCTGTGTTAAAAGTCATCCTTTTCCTTAGGATATCAAGGGTTACATTAACCCTATGAGAAAGGTTTATTTTAAAAATAGATAATTTCCCTGATCTGCTTAACCACGTAGGCTCAGGAACAGCTGCACTATCACCACCAGAACCACGTACCAGCACAGAGGTACAAAAGGAGCAAAAAAACCTGTCTTTATCACTGAGAAACACCTGTGTATTCACAGTCCAAAGTCCTGATTTCTTAAACATTTCTGTGGACTGACTGTGTACAACAAGCTCTTGCTTTGGCAAAAACCAGAACGCTACTAAAACTAATCAGAATGTGTGCATGTATGCTAGTCACACATGTTTTAAGTTCAATCTTTCAAAAATGCTGTTAAAGCCAGGCCGAGGTTCTGTTAACATTTCTCTTTTCTGTCCCCCCCTCACCCTTACATTTTACAGGCCTCAGTGAGGTTGGTCCTCCCCAGTCCTTTTCACTTGTCATCCCAATGTGTCCAGATAGATGCCAGTTTTTGCTGCTTGTTTATTTAGTTATGCCCAAACCTGTCTCTCATCCTATGCCTTAAATCTAGAAAACATTGCTCAAATTGATTTGTATTCAACTTAAAATCCAACCTCAAGACATATTTATACTTATATACGTTTACAGTAAACTGCCAGTTGATGATAGAGACAAAGATTGCATGCAGGGAATTTTGATACCAAAACCACTGTTTACTTCCAGCTTCAGGAAGTCTCCTAAGTATGCAAATCATAAGAGTTGTTGTTCTGTGTTGTTTCTTATTTCTTCCATTAAATTAGTTTGCTGCAATTATTGCAATATACTAAATGAAATAAATCTCTGCATTGTTTTAAGGTTATGAGACAGAAACCTGATTACTGCTGTATCTCTTCTGTTTGATGTTATGGCCATATAAAGTAACATCGATGTGTCAGGAGCAAAGCTGCCTAATTAACATTTATACTCATGGGAACACTGTGCACAATTCACCTTTTTAATTTTTTTTTAGACCCATACTGAGGTTAACTGTAAGTAGCAGGGAAGTTGTTCTTTCCTCAAAGCTGATAGTGAGATAAAGGAAATTTTACATTTATCTGCCTTACTTTGGCAAAAGACTTGAAGGACTAAAGCTTGCTGTTTTACTTCAATCCTGACTCCATATCCCAAGGGAAAAATTCAGTCATCTGTAAAATAGGGAAGGAAATGTAATAGACCAAATCAAATCAGATCAAATAAGCTTCACCATAATAAACTCATCTGGTTCTATATGATACTGTACAAGAAAGAAAAACACGAATTTCTGAATTTTATAAGCAGAAGCTCAGTTTACTCCTGATTTCTAATATATTTTCTGATACACAGACACACATACACTGTAAAAGGGCTGTTCCCAGCAGCAGTGACCATATGCCATTTTTGCATATATTTATGAGAATCTGTAGACCTGCAGAGTCTCCCACGTTAGTAAATTAAAACACCGCTGCATGTTCATAGATCAAAACAATTCTTTTAGCACTACTACATTAATGATTAACAATGGAAACATTTCCTGTGTACACTGGTCCAGAAGAGAAAGTAACTCTTTGAGGCCAATACTTTGATAAATAGCTTTAGGATTCCTGTCTTAGTATGCCAGGGATGACAGGATCAATAGACACGAAAACTTTCCTAACTTTTCAAAAAGCACTTACGTTGTGGTCTACTCAGCAAAGGCTAAGCCACAGTTTACAAACAACAAACTTTATTATTACAGTAGTAGCTCTCACAGTGTTAGAGGGCACTTCACTGACAGTCACAAAATGGATCAATTTTGTAGTTAGACCGTTCAATTTGTGCGTGATGTCACGGATTTATGAAGAAGAACGCCAAGAAAGTAGACATGCAATATACTGAGCAGAATTTGTCAGCTGTGTGTCACAGCACAGCCGGTGTTGTCAAATACCGTGTGAGTCTACTTTCATTTGAAAGTTTAGGTTAAGACAGTAGGAAAAATGTACAGGACAGTTTTACAAGACACAGGGGTAGCAGGACCTGTATTACTGCCTTGCTGATACAGTACCTCACAGCCATCTTTTTTATAGCTCTTCCATTATTTGTGAGTTCCCTCCCTTTAGCACCAATATGACAAAGGGGCTGTAAAACCGCCCACAGAGGAGACTCCAATGACTGAAAGATGTGGCTAGGGAAACAAGGGAAAAAGGAAATGAGGATGGACATACGAGAAAAAAAAAGTCCTCAACTGCCAATCTCTCCTATTTTATTTTGCTCCATGGCACTGCTTTTTATTACAGCACTGAAAGTGTGACACTCTTTCAAGAGGAACCTAGCATCAGATTTATACACTTAGGTTTTTTTATTGCAGATCTCATTATGTTCGTTGGGTTTTATTTTTAGCCTCAAAACCTTACACTATGCAAATAGATGACAATCTGCATTTTCAAATTTTCATTTCAGTGATGTTCACCGTTTTCTTCTTTCTAGAGACTTTGGTTACGTATTAAAAATTCCCCATTTCTTTAATATACCTTCCATATACTTCAATATAGCTTAGCCAGGAAGGCTCTGCACGGTATTTAGACTGAATTTAGCCAACTTAACACTCCTTTTCTTTCTATTTCTAATATCCAGGCTGTTTGCCCCTATTAAATGAAGTTTAGGCAAAAGGTGAAAGAAGGATTCTACTGCCAGCAGGTACAAATGTACAAACAAGCTACTACAGGGTGTGAACGTGCAGCACGTCACATCCTCTGCAACCTGTTCTTTCTCTAGATTGTTATGTGCTCTTACTGCACAAAACTGGACTTTAGGAGACTTCTTGAGCCAAGAGGAACTTGTGTACCATATATACAGGTACTCAGGTTAGGTGACCATGCTGGGCTTCTCATTCTTTATACACAAAATTATTTTCTTCTGGCAGTTACAACTTTTAAATACCTTTAGATAGCAGATGCATCTCATATTTCAAACACACATGCACATGGCAATAGACTACACCTGTGAAGGAACTGTTGAAGACATCAGAAATATCATCAGGCAAAGTAAAATACATTTTAGGAAACTCATCCAAAAGCAAAAAATCCCTGAAATGAGCTTTCTGTTTGGGAAGATTTTTATATTCTGCTTCCCTTGAAAATCTAAACATTCAGCACATACTTAATTTTAAGCTTGGGAGTGGTCACATTAAAGTCAACGAGATGAAATAATGCATGCAACAGTTATGCAGGAACAAACTCCTTGCACAGTCAGGGATTTTCCTTGCTTTTATAATGGATCTATTTGAATGACTTTGGTAAAAAAATTTATTTATTCTGTGGAAAAGCATGACACTCTGTACACAAATCTCTCCCTAAAATACCAGTGGATGTGCATGCATACGTGTGTGCACACAAACACAGTTACTGTGCTGACTGATTCCTTGTGTTGATTGAGCAAAAGGTTAAACGATGATTAATCAGCTCACTAAACCTTTTGTAAATAGGTATCATTTTCTCTGTATTCTAGTGAATATGTGAATACTGTAGGTTATAAAAGAAATAAATGCCAGAGGTTCTGAGATAGGTGTGTTACATAAAAGTGAAAGCCAACGGAAAAGCTGTGTGTCATCTGCAGCATCCACCCAGCTCAACTGAAAATGGAGAGCTCTGAAGGCATGACTGACACTTGAGCAAAACCAGCTTCCCACTGGATTGCTTCTTCTAAATGCAGTGATTCGTAACAGGCAGTGTTGAAATTCCTGAAGAAAGCTGGCCTATCATAAGTACCCGAAACTAAGGTAATACCTGAGAGAAACATGCTGTAGACTGAAAAGGAAATCCATTTGAGATGTAGGCTTCACCTTCTTTGTCTTCTCTGATGTATAATTTGCCCAAAATTAATCTAATCTACAAAAACTCGGTCCTGCACTATTGTGCTCATTATATCCAAGTCGAAAATATGCAACCAATTTGAAACACAGTTTTAGAGGTCTGATGTTAAAACTCCAAATCACGACACAGCATACCAGAAACTCTACTTTCAGAATGTAAAAGTCAGGCATAATACAACAGGGGTCTTAAATGTATTGCTTGTAAAAATCCAAGTTTGTATAATCAATAAAAACCACTAGGATTCAGGTTGCATTTCCAATTTGCTGCTAGTCTGAGACCAAAATAATTTTTTGATTCTATTTTGAAACTAAAATAAAAACAACTCCTTTTGTTCTGTGGCCTTCTAAGACATCTAACAGTAGCTTCTGGGCTCATTTCTAAAATGAGGAATTATACATGATAGACATAAAGCAACTCTTCGTGTGTGATCTTCCCTGTAAATGTAAGAAGTAATAACCTTGAATTCCAGTCTGACCTCTGAGACATGTTGCAATCAAATCCCTAAAAGGTAAGTGTATATTCCTTGCTTTTTTAAAAACATCTTTATATACTTTTGCAATAAAAACCCAAAACTTTTATTTTAATCAAGTTGTGGGAAGCTTTGTCTGTAAAGGCAACTGTTTATATGTTTAATATATACTTTATATATATATATAACATTTTAGTCATTCTATCTGAGAAAATGTTATCTTTTAAACTTTAATGTATTATTTTAATGTAAAATACTCTGGTTTTATTTCTCCCTTTTTGTCAATCCAGGAAACCATTTGAAAAACCCTAGTTTAAGAAGTCTACCCTCCTTAAGAAGTCTACCTACATACTTTCTTATCTGTTATTAATTTATCCCAATTCCATTAAAAGTCATAGAAGTATTTTAATAATAAAATTGTGAAGCACTTTGCCCTCGTGTTGCGTGATGATAATTTTGCTAGATTTACACTTAACTATGGTAATATATAATGACACTTTTCCCACTCTTACCCTGAAATCATTTATTGTGTAGCCTTGGGTGCCTCCCTTCATCTTCCATTTCTGCAAACCTGGAGTCCCAGGAGCCCAGCCGGGGATCACGCCCAGCGCAGCCTCTCCCAGCCGTGCAGGGCAGCTTTGCTGGCTCTCAGCTCGCCAGGGCAGTCCTGTGTCCCACCCTTTCCTTTGCCTTTCATTTTGAGGCATTTAAATGCAAAACTGAACTCCTTGGCCAGAATCATAAACCATCTGAAGTCTCTGGGAATGTGAATTCTACTCAGAAAAACCAGCAAAATTCTCCTTTGGAGATGCAGGTAATGTTGTGGCATTGGAAGGAGTGCCCTCCTGACCCCTGGCTCGTACCCTAAGGCAGTACAAAGGGTTAGTTGGTATCATTGCCTTACCTTGGATAACTGGTCATAAAATGAAACTGTTTTAAAATTCCTGCAACACGACTCATTTCCATGAACACCTGCAGCCCTGATTTCCATAGGCCAGTTTTAAATTTAGTAGAGAAATATTTCTTTACTTTCACTGTCTTTCTTACTGTGGCATCCTGCTAATTTCTTGTGGATTGAATGGAGTCCTCTCCATTCCCAATTTCCTGTTTCCTGAGCCTCTTCATATACAGGTTAAAATCCTTCTTCCTTAAACAAAAAATATTCGTATGCTGTATTTTTTATTTGTTGTCATGTAACCATTAATTCCACGTCTAGAATTAGTGTTTAAATAACAGATTTTAGAGATAATTAATTGTTCAAAGCAGCTCATGATGTTATAGGAAGAGAAATCCTTAAGTTCTCCCTGCCACTGGATTTTTTAGTAATTACTGTTCCTTTAATATGCAGCTCTTTGAAGAATTGAATACACTGTAATATTAATCAAAATATGGGAAGTTGCTAGTTTAAGAGGCTTGTCTTTATCTTCTGGTTCAGATATATCAAGCCAACTCACCTCCTGCTCACCTCACCTATTGGTAAAAAAGGCAGGAAAATGATCTGTGAGTTCTTAAACAGTTTAATTCTCTTTGATATACCTTAACATTTGTGGATAACACCAGTAATTTGAAACATTAAAATAACCTCACTACCCCTCTGTGTGCCTAAAACTATTTATGTGTGTTATATTATACAGCAACAAGTACCCTACAGCCAGTGCAATAGGAATTTGCTGTTGAGGAATGCATAGTTATGTTTTAAACACATACCAAGCATTTTTTCATTTTTTGCTGTTGTGCTCAGGATGCTAAATATTTAACTTTATTCAACCAATGGCATTCATGTAAATGAAATGAAAGATCATATCACATGGCCAATCAGTTCCACCGGCTATTTAATTGTCTGGTTAACTCCAGCCAAAGTTCAGCGACCCAAAGCAGGTACAATTCTCAGTGCTGTGTGTGATAACATCTTTGTGATCAGAACAATGTATGCTTCCCTAGCTCTTGCACTCACAGAATTTCCATGTATTTCCAGTGGTGAAAAGTTAAGATGTAATTTTTTGTATCTCAGAAGGAACAAAGTATCTTTCTGTTATTCAAACAGAGAAAAAGTGTGATGAGACTTGAAGAATTAAGGGAAGGAAAAGGGTTAGATGTCGGAAAAATACTCTGAAGTTCTATTACAATTCTTCTTCAGATGCAATATTAAAGTGACAAGGAGTGTAAGTGTAAGTGAAAAAGTAGCAACCTTGAAGTGTTAAAAAGGAAAGACCACAGTTTTTTCTAGGAGGCTCCTCCTCTTTATACAAAGTTGCCCAACTTAACCCATCATATAAAATGACATTGTGACTTGTGGGCATTATTCCATGAACAATTTGCATGAGCCCGTTCTCGTTCTTTGTGTTTCCATTGCTGCTGAGAATCTAACAGGCCCCTGAGTGCACTAATAATTACTGGCTCTGATTAGCTCCATCGAGGTCTCCACCCCGCAGACTCAGCCCATGCAAAATCAGGCCTGGAACTTCACCCCTACCTGCCCTGTGTTGTTGGAATGCCTGTTCGAGTTCTGCCATACCTGTGCCTGGCACAGGTATGTACCCTGTGGATTGTCCCTGACCCACGGACTGATCTCAGCCTTGACTTACCACTCTGCTCCTCCTTGCTGATCACCGGCTGCTTCTGATGCTGGTTATCCTCAGTGGACCTGATCCTGATCCTGATCCTGACCCTGACATACAGATTGATTCCCTGGCATCACACCTGGACCAGCACTGTCTGCATAAAAACAAACAACAGGAGCACAGAGTGATCCCAGAGAGACAGAAAATCTTCAATTTTCATGTCACTTTAGTCATCACAGAACAAAGTAAGGTATATGAGGTAAAATGGCCAGGGTTTAGTGTCATATACAGAGCAAATCTTGGGGTACAATGGATATTTAAGGAAAGCATGAGTAGAACCCTTTAATTCGTGAGCTCTTCTTGCTAGAAGTGCTTACAAGAAGTTCTTCAGGAAAATCAGTTTCTTCTCATTCTGATCTTTTTAAAGGTAGGATTAGTCAATTAGTACAATGCTATTCAAAGTGACATATCTAATAGGATTAATTAAGCCAAGCCTTGTTCACAGACAGTAAAAGCATGACATACAGAAACGAAACATCGCTATAGAGAAGAAGGGAATTTGCAACTGAATCTCATTGATTCTGTTTTCGGCTTTACTCTTCACACTTCTCCCTTTTTTTCTGAAAGGAAATGCTTTTAAGATCTTCTTATCATGGACATCTTCAACACTGCAAGAACCACTCCTAATTAATTCCAAGGAAGTCAAGATCTTTTGAAACTTTTTGAGAACAACTCAAAACTACCAAGAGCCTATAAATCAATACTATCACCTGGGATGAGATGTGGGCTATTCAAGTTCAAGAGTCAAGGCCCAGCTCAAAATGCTCGTTGATGGTTTTGTTGGGAAGAAAAAAAAGAAAAAAAAAAGTTATTTTCAGCATAGACTTTTCACCAGCTGGCATGAGGTTATTATATTCAGTCAAACCACCTCAGCTTGCCTAATTTATGCAATGTTTGAAACAGAGGGGGCTTGGGCTCCTGAAATATAAGGAAAAGATCAATTAGGTCACTTTGAAATGAATAGAACTTGAATGCTTAATATATTGTTGTGGGTTTTTGTGGACCTTTCTGCGTCAATGACTTGAACCTTAAATATGGTTCACAACTTAAACAATGAACAAAGTACCTCTCCACTTTTTTCAGTGCAATCCGGAGCATTGCAATTAGGCCTAACTTTTTTCAAATGGAAAAGCCACATGGTGGCAGGAGAGAGCAAGGCATGTAAAAAACCTTTCTGCTAAATGCTCCTCTCAGTTCTAACTGTGACGTTCCCTTCTAGAGCACAGCTGAAGCTTCTTGGCTACACTTTTAAATTTAATGGACATTAACGTAATTTATTAGTTATAATGCTTAAAAAAGTGTCCATGACTTCTTGGTTTCTGCTACTACTGACCAAGTTCAATAAGGAATTCTACAGTGAATGTTAATATTGCAGTAACTTTTGAAGTTACGTAGTGCAGTTAATCTGTGGAATCTGCACCGTTTTCAGCTTGCGCACACTGCCACATCTTCCCACGGCATCACGGATGCAGTGACCAGAATATCTTCAGATAGCTATTTTCCTAGGGTGGCTTTTATGGTGGCACTGCCAAGCTGATGGCAGGCCATAAGTAGTGCTTCAAATTCATAACTCTCTGCAAGTGAAATATTTAGCCCTGATTTTTTTATGTAATGTGCTACATCATAACCAAATCTGCTGTGCAAAAATGAAAAGTCTGCTTTTTCACTTTAAGATCTAGCAGAGGCAGCCTAAACTAATAATCCTCTGATTTAAAGCCACCTGGACATCCCCTGCACTTTATGGACATCCATAATTACAACACACCAATGTCTTGAGATGTCTCAGTACAGTTCTCACTGTTAGTGCCTACACAATTGCAGCCAAAACTGAAGCCTATCCAGTTATTTTTGCAATCAAGATGTAGTTTAAATAGCTTATTTCTATTAAATGAAGAATAAGTGGATTTTGCAGACATAAGAGAGGTATAAAATCCTAACTGAAGAGCTGTGACTCTTTAACCTGTATCGGAAGATTCTGGTGAATCTTCTTCATTAATTCCATCATTTAAATCACTGAATTGACATACTCCATAAAATTAATTTTCTTCTTATCTGAACCTTCCTGCGACTTAACTGAATCTGGTTTAAAATGTTGGCTCCTTACTGAGAACCACCTGCATGACTTTTAAAATAATTGATTTAAGGGAAAAGAACACATGAAGGAATGAGATTGCATATGATTCTCTTATCTCTATACCCATCAGTGCAAGAACTTTCTTAGGACTGTAAACAGTGTTGTAAAGTTTCTGAAATTCCAGTGGCCCTAGTCCTGGTCACACCCAACTCTTAACGCTCACAGGAGCAGCATAAGCTACTGGCCCTCTCAGAGGACAGGGTTCTGTCTCTAAAATGTATAATTTGATTTTTTTCTTTAACTTATTAACCACCTATTAACCAGAGTGGAGATCACTCTGAGAAGTTTTCTAATAAAGAACTGTTTAAGTGATCTGACAAGAAAGCATTTACAAAAATCTGAAACTGTGTTGCAATAGAGTAGCTTTCACTTCCCTGTCTGTTCTCTTTGTATACTCAGCTTCCATAGCTGAACTTCTCATTTTTGTTCTAAGTCCATATGGTTCTTAATAATCTTAACTGACTTATTTCTCATGCTTTTCTACTCAAAAAAGAGCCAACAACTTCTCCTTCCTCTTCCCCTTTCCCAATACATGCAGAAAAGGGAGTAATACAAGAGTTAGAATAACCTGTAGAGAAAATCTTCACCACTGTTAATACTTGCTAATTCTGCATCTTCTAAAAGATTTATTCTGTACCAGACTCTTGCTTGAACGTGAAAGAATTTGCATTCCTATGTTGTTTCTGTGCCATCTGCTAGCTTTTAGGTTCTATTATTCCTTTCACACAAGTACTGCAGGCAAATCTTTCTTTTAGTCCTGTTAATAGTAAGCCTAAGAGTTCCACAACTGCAGCCTTAACTGTCTTTAAAATGTCTCTTCACTTTGCTGTACTTCTTCCTAGAAAATGTTCTAATGGTTTTGTTAAAGAAAAAAGGATTTCTTTAGTATAATGCAGTTTCTCTGTTTCTGCCTGCAAATAAGGATCTTTCATATCCCTTGTTGCCTCTAAATATACACAAAGTTCTGTTGTTTTAATCCAGACATCTGATATAACTCTTTTGCCATGATGCTTACAGAAACGTTTTGATGTCAGCAGGCAACAAAAGGTGTAAGGCTGATGCTTTTTCTTTATGATCTTTTTTATTCTTCTTGTATATTGGTTATGTATGAACAAAAAATTCTTCAGGTTTTCCTTCAATCCTGTTAATACAGCATGAATTCACTTCAAGCAGTGTGATCCTACTACAGTAAACATGACAAATTCCTGATGATAACCCATGGAATGTTCACAGCAAGTTTCAGCCTAGTTAAGACTTTAATGTTAGGAGATAAATGTTAGAAGATTATTAATTTTTACAGATTCAAACTATCTGGCCACCTCCTGGTACTCAGTGTTCTAAGCAGTGTTGCATTGATTCCACATCATGTTCCCTGTTCTTCAGTGTAATCTGAGGTGATTTGACTCAGGTGACTCAAGTGGCCTCCTCTTAGGTCAGCCTTCGTCCTCGCTGTGTCATGAGAAATAGCTGGATGCTGAAACCACAGAGACAGACTTCACAAACAAGGATGGAAGGGTTAGCAAGTATGAAAAAGAAGAGGAACGCAAATGACATGAAACCTCATATGTCTCAAGAGTTACTAGCAAGACTGATCTCGCCCTCAAGTCACTATTTTGATCTAGCTTGAACAATCAAGCAAAAACTTTGTTTACTACCAGTCTTCCAATAAAATCCGTGAGATGGATTCGTAAGGCAGTCAACAAGCAGCAGGAGTATCGCTATCGTAAGATGCAGCATTTTGGACCAAACCTATGCTATTCCTTCTGTTTGGCTGCGATTCAGCACTTCAGGAGAGGAGAAGATCCACCGTCCATTGGCTGAAGGGGCCTCCTGGAATCCCTGTTGCTTGGTGATAGAGCTTGTTGGCACGGACGAGGTAGTAAATCTGGTTACATTGATGTTTCCCTGCTAAAGGAAGCAGCAGTGAACCTTCCTGACACTGACTCCTACGGTCCCAGTTACCGTGGGGCTTTTGTCTGTGCATGCCGACATTTGCAAGAACTAACTCTATTTTCTCTGTATAAAAGCGAAATAAGTTAAGATTGCTGTTTTAGTATCTTTTACTACATCTCAAACAGCCTTCAGAAGAAACATAGTTCTTAAAGACTGACTACTGGAGGCAGCTGTCAAAGGCCATTCATGAGAACACAAGAGACAGTTCTAGCTCCTTGAACAGACCACATGTTTTACTTTAATAGCAGTTATGAGTAAAAAGCAGTGGAAGAAATGTGAGAACTGAATATTGAGGCAGAAAATTCACGCTAGGTATAGGGCACAGAGTGATAGAAAGAAAAACTCTGGTCAGGTAGCTTGTACTATAGTTTGTCTGGGTCTTTTGCCACCCTGTGAGTTGTGAAGTGCTTGGCTCCTCGTGGTCTCGGGCTCTGGTTCAGTCGCAGAGCTCGTGTGCTCCTGAGACCGTCGATCTCATCTGGACTGTGTTGTTGTCGAATCGCGAGTGACTCTTATCTCTAGAACATATTGGGCAATACAACTTCACTTTTTTATGTGGCAGATAACTAAAGGTACTGCTTTGTGAGATAATGTCACGTTGTTACACTGAATGCACTAATAACAATTAAAGAGGCATTAGTGGAATGAAAAAAGAGTTGTAGGTGGATGGGGTAAAGTCTAAAGGGTTTCTTTCATCTGTTACTTACTCTTTGCTGCAAACAAGGTCTTGTTAAAGTTTTCTTTAATTTCAATGAAGGAATCCTATTGAAGGAAAGCCCTCTCTGCTGTGGACTTTTCTCTTATTGAGAAGAAATAATGACTTTTTGATAACAAGCAGGAATAACAGATACATATGCAAAGTGTAGAGAAATATTTTTCCATTAGCTAATGATTTTACTTCTCCATGTTTATTTCGGATTACAAGTTAAATTAATACAACTTAAATATGCATGGTTGTTATATAATCAAACTTGGAAAATTAAGTTCTAGTTAGTATTTGTAATTTCTTTGTAAGAATGAGTAACATAACTATTTAGCAGCTGTCCAGAACAAGATACAGGAAATTACAATATGTTTCTTAATCAGTAGTTATATTGATCTTATTACAAATTATTGACTTAAAAATTAAGAAAAGAAAGCATAAAAATGTTACGCACAATTGAAATAAATAAAACTTCAAAAGCAAACACTTGATAACATGCAGCATTTCACAGTGAGTTTGCATACATCAACAACACTAAATTCCTTGCAAGTACTGAAGTTATTGGTTTCTTATGGTAAAGTCCACTCTATTCTACAAGAGAAGAAAAAGTAACACTTTCATTTGCAAGGTGAAGTTTTTCTGATGTCAGATACTTTGTACTGCTACCATATTTTCTTACACATTACAAATAATACCAAGGATCTCTCCTTTCTTTTCACCTAAGCCTGATCCAGTTCCTCCATAATTTAATAGACATCTTGGAAGCTTAACTGAATCAAAAATTATGAGGATACTCATAGTATATATATTTAATCCATCAGTGGTTGAACTGCCACTGAAGTTTGCGACGTGTTTGACATCAAATACAGCGTGCAGTCTGTAAGGATGTTTGTCACACAACACAGAGTTCTCTTACCTCCTCCTTTGCTGGAGACATGTCACACTTCACATTTGACTTTTTCAAACCTACTGCCACAAGGTAAGGCAGTAAAGGAGCTAGACTGTGTAAACAACAATTATTTTTTTCAAACTTACAGTGAATAAAAATAGCTTTAGATTTTCCATCTACCCCAAAGAGTATGTCATTATTGTACTTTAAAACTTGTTACCTCTATCAAGAATTTAACTATGGACTCTTAAAACTTTAGATTGTCTAAGGATTTTTGACCATCTAACAATTTTTTCCTAAGAAAAACTTAGTTTTAAACTTTCAAAGCTTTTCCTTTCCACAAAGAGTTATTTTCTGCACACAGACTTCCTAGAAATCAGAAATAATACTAATGGAAAGTAAAAATGCTGTATTCCTTACAATTTGAGCTTCTACTCACCTGGCTGAGGTTCTCAGCAACAGTGAAATAATATTAATTTCATGATTTATTTATTAACTTATGAACTGAAGTAGGTTGTCAGTGCCAATTCTTATAAAGCACACAAGAAGAACGAAATTTTATCTGTCTCTAGCTTTCCCTGGACTGCTTAAGGAATGAAACTAGAGTATGAGGAGAAAGGACTACTGAAGAAATGACACAGATTAATCACTGAGTTCCTTGTTAGAGATTTTCTGTGTCTACTAAAGGATCTTCTTGTTTGTTTACAACCAAACTTCTTTTCTTGTCTTCCTCCGTTACAGTCTGACTCATCTGCTCAAACAGCTTCGACATCTTGGCAAATCTCAGGTGATTCTGAAATCTTCGTGCAGCAAAAGCATAAAGGAGAGGGTTGATGCAGCTACTGATGAATACAAGCGCTCCGGAGATGTACACGCCTTTGTCTACAATTTTATCCAGTGCCAAAGACATCTCCTCATTGGAGAGTTCTATTTCCGTCGAAATAATATCTAGGATGTTAAACACGTGGTGAGGGAACCAGCACAGAATGAATGCCACCACAATGCTGGCAATGAGACGTCCTGATCGCTGCTTAGATTGGTAAGTCATTCTGCTTATTCTTCTTGCTACGCACACATAACAAGTGGAAATAATTAAAAAAGGGATTACGAAACCTGCGAGAGTCTCCAGCAGAAGATATGACACTTTCTGTCTGTTAGAAGAGTAGCTGCGACATGTGCATAGCAGTTGACCGTTCATTTCTTCTGTCTCTTGAAACGGAATGACAGAAATGCCAAATGTAATAGACAGGAACCAAATGAGGAACACGATTAAAGAAATCTTTTCTTTTCTTTTGTATCTTTGAATTGTGAAAGGGTACAGCACAGCCACTAACCTCTCCAAACTCAGTGCTGTAATTAGAAATATACTTGCATACATGCTGCAGTAAATAATGAAAACCAGTATTTTGCAGAAGATGGCTCCAAAAACCCATGAGTCAGCAAAGGAGTAAATCCAGACTGGTAAAGTGATCAGTACAAGGACATCAGCAATGGCCAGGTTCAAGATGAGCAGGACTGAAAGAGATACTTGCTTCATTTTTCTACAAACAGTCCAGATGACGATGCAGTTTCCAGGGGTCCCAATAATAAATGACAAGCTCAGTATTACGCAGACTACTGACCTCACAATATTCCATGCTGAGTGGATACTGCTTTCCTCAGCTTGACTCATTCTGGAAATTCTTCAGTTCTTGGTTGCTCTGGGCTCTGCTTTTATTCTGAAGGTGTTTGTGAAGTTCTCTAACTGATAATCTGTAGGGTAATGTGGCCTATGATCTCATATCCTAGTGCTCGTTCTTACATCTGACCACATATGGCAGTTCCTGTTGTTTAGGAAGACGTGCATTTTTGCTTTCAAAGCAAAAATAAAAATACAGTGCAGCATCTGACTTTGCTTTTAGTTTTACATCCATCACGTTTTAGCAGATTTTGAACCAGGTTGGTGGTCTTTCTAAGGTGTCCTTATTCAAAGAAACTCACTACTTTGTTGAAGTTACTGATCTAATCAACAGCTGTGAGCAGAAACCCTCATTATGCTCTTCTGCTCTTGCTCACATGAGTGAGCATTTTATTTTATAGAAATAAAAAAAATAAGAGGGATGGCAGATAAACTACAAATGTGCATTATATGTTTGACAAGAATTTCTGTTTCAAAGCATAAAAAGCTGTGCTTACTGCTTTCAAGTCACCTCTTTTAATTAAGCAGAAAACAGAGAACCACAATTTAGAAATACACTGCCATAGAGGAAATCAACATGTGCCCTCTAGTGAGACTGTCTTAGTACAATAAAGTGGGTTGGATCTGTATTTCTAATTCTCTGAGAAAGTGCCATTCTTTAGCCAAACAATAACCATGAGAATATCCAGTCTGGATACAGGCTTATAGGAGGAAATGCTCCATGTCAGAGAGAAAATGTATGATTATGTTGTCCTCCTGAATGTATCCTAAATTATTCAGAGTCTGGCCAAAGAATACGAAACTGTTCTGTTATCCTGATCTCAAAACATCTTCTTTTGAAGTTAAATTCTAAAATGTTAAAAGAGGAACTAAAACAGCAGCAAGAGAAATGTTCAAGAGTCACAGAAGTGAAACTGGAAGGGTATTTACCATGAAAAAAGATTCACAGAAATGAAGGAGTTATGCACAGGTTTTTTAAGTTTAAGAATGTGATACAGATTATTTCCCTAATTTTACAAACCTGGCAAATGTAGTGCATAATATCAAGTTGAAAAGTAGTTTTCACCGTGGAAAAAGGATTGCAACATCATCACCCCCAAATCAGCTTAGCTGGTTTTGATCTCATAAGAGTATAATGAGATCAAAGGCAAATCTAGAATAACTCCCCTGAAGTATTATATCTTCCAAATACTATTTGTGTAATAAAGATTTTAATTTGGATTTAATCTGATAGATGATTCCAGTTCCTTTTATTTTTAACTATATTTAATAAAGGTTGGGTAGGGGAAAATCCCAACCAAGTCGTTTGTATTCGAAAGGGAATTTCTGAAAACTACTTGTGAGAGTTAACTAATGGGCAGAAATGCTGGGCAACCTTCCTTCTTCTAATGAAATCATCTTTATACACATTATTTCTCCAGAAGTAACATCATAAGGGCTATTTCTTGATTTATTGCCAGTGGGTTATCTGGATTGAACTAAGATGCAGATTTTTACTGGGAAAAAGAGAGATGCCTAGTACCTGTTGTCACGCAGTGCTCTAGGGACCGGCAGGTTCTTTAAGTGAAGTCAGTCTTTTATTGGAAAAGAGCAGTTATCTGTACAACCACTGCTGTTGGTCTAGTTCTAATCCAGTGCTGTGTGGAGTTGGTTGAACTTCCAAAGCATCTGCCCTTACATTTTTCAGAAACACGTTTCTCCAGGTGAAGTTTGCTTGCCAGATGGCCTCTGCCTCTGGCTGTATCTTGCATTTGAACAAGAAAACAAATGAATCTCTGAACTGGGATTTCTGTCTCTAAAAAGATCCCAGAGAAGTACTGACATGCTAAGATTTGTTTGAATAAGACTCTGAAGACAGGCTATTAGACTAAATATCACAGATATTAATGTTAGCTAAGAGCATGTTTCTGAAAGCTCTATGTGACTCTTGGCTCACTATGAGAACTGCAGACTGTCAGTAGTCTTCAAGATTCTCTAAAAGTGTCTGACTGTCATCAAATTTACATTAGTAGTACCCAAACTTAATGGAAAATGTAGCAAATGTTTCCGTTCACAGGGGGAGCAATGTGGTATATTCAATTACACGCAAAACACAACAGTGGCTGAACAACTCAGTGTTTTACTCACTCGAGTGACCAGATGTGGGTGGGCCTTTAACGAATGGAACCGTGAATTTGGACTTCGGACCAAGAAGCTCTGGTCTAATTCATCAACAGAAGTGAAATTAGGCTGCATCTGTGTGTTTAAAAAAAAAAAAGAAGTGAAGTTTTTTTGTGCCCGTGCATATTATATGTAGTGCAACAACCGATCATCAACACAGCAAACTTCCTGTAAGTCTGTTACCTTTAGACTGGCAAATAACTTCTGAAAAATTTCCAAGCTCAAGAAGTCTCTGCTACTGTTAAAAAGCACTTCCAATAGAATTTGCTTTGGCTAAAATATCAGGTGTGTGTTTCACTCATCCTTCAAATTGTTTATTTCACTTCGAATGCATGCATGAGCTTCCCTCTGGTGGATGCTCTGTAATTTACAGCACCACTGAGCATCTTCAAGCAGCTGTGCTTGCACCACTAAATGTAAATTAGAATTGATATTTCCAGCTTTTGCATATTTATTCTGAGAATCAGAATTTCACTTCAAGATTCTGAGAGTCTTTGGGTCAGAGCCTCTGCACAAAGAGTGTCCACCCCTCCATGCAGTTACGAGCACCCCTGTGAGGACTGACAGACATGGCAAATCCGTAACACACAACTTTTATCAAGAGCTTTAAAAGAGACTTTAAAAATCCTCTTTAAATTGTGTCTTCAGAAGGATGCCCTGGATGTTTGTCTAGCAAATGATTGTAGAATAATGATTACCCAGTATCACATGTCTGCTGTGGCGCTGGAAACTGATGCTATAACCTTGTTTGCCTGCTAATGCTGAGGGCAGGAAGTTACTAGTCCGATTTGTGCAAATGTTTTACAAAAAGCTCAATTCAGTGGTGTGAAAATGACACACTTTGCCTTGATTAGAAAACTGTGGGCTAGTTCACAGCTGACTTAAGTGTTGCTTTCTTGATTACAGAAGAGTCTCCTACATGAAGGAATCAGTCTCCTGATTTCATGTTAATATCTCTGCTCTGCAATTACTGCAAAGGGAAGTGCAGTGCAGGAAATGACACAAACACCTTGTGGCAGCAAGTGTAAGTGAGAACAGTCTCAGTGCTGCTTTATTACAGAGAAAACAACTTCGTGAAGAGCTGCCCTGGGGTCAGTTCCAGAATGTAATAAAATGTGTACTTTGCACTATGAAGTTTGAAATATTCTGTGCTGGATTGTTAATCAGTATTCTAAAGCTATTAAAAAGTTGTACCCTTTACTCAGCTCAGTGGCAAATAATGATAGCTTTGTATGACTGGCTAGAGAAAAGATTCCCTTCTTGTTATGCTCAGGGAAACTGCTTTAGAACTTTGACAGGGGAAGCGCTTACAAGGCCCCTGTTGTATGTACACCATACATGTTTACGTATTTGCACCTCTTTTGCCCTAACAAACTAATCACTGGTGAAAACCATGGTGAAATATTTTCCTAGTACAGACACACCAAGTGCATCATACTAGAGGTGTTCATTAAGGTAGTGAACTATATTTATAATTCTGACTATAAGCAGGAATACAAATAACAATTATGCAGAGATCATGAAAAACGTACAGATATCTTTTCTCAACATTATGATCAATGTACACAATTTTAGTTTCTCGTTACAGTACAAGTTTTGAACAGTAAATGTCCAGATTTGTTACAGTCTAAGGTGAGATTTTGGCCTGCTCTGAATCAGCTATCATTAACCTGTTATTTGTATGTCCGTAAACTCTTGCTGGCCAAAATCCTTATCTACACGAGCATATCTGGCACTACAATTGCTACTGGGTAAATCAAAGATAGCATTTACAGACTCTTCCTTTTGAGTAATGAATTAGTGATAAATACTGCTTAGACAATTTGCTGCCAAACATTACTCGAATTTTTTTTTTAATTGCTTAGCTAAACCTATGGCCATTTTACCTTGTTTAGTGGGTATTTTAGTGTATAAACAGTGTTATTTTAGTGTATGATCAATGTCTCTTTTTGTTACTCATGAGAGTGATGAAGGAAAGTCTTTGGCAGTGCCTCTCTTAGTGAAGGACCTGTGATTACAGCACAAACCCATACTTTCCAGCGCATGTTTTGCTGTTGTTTTGCTCGTTAACCGAGCAGTTTCCTGCAGCATGAGCTCCCGTCCAATGTGGTTTTGCACTCTCAGCACAGGGCGGCACTATCGTCTTTGGGCTGAGCCAGCAGAACGTGGAGCTCCGGCCCTGCTGCTCTCCCCATTCAAGGCCACGGGGCTCCCCAGAACGGATTCTCCTGCCTTCGAAGGCTGGATGGTCGTGACCAAAATTTCAGTATTGTTTCTAATTTTTTGATAAATTTATAGATAAAAATCATGTCTTCTTTTGTCTTGTAGATCACATTATTTTCTAAGTACTCATATTTCTAGCTCTCTTAGTTCTGTTTTAATATATATCCATTTCCAGTGTTACATTCTGCAACTGATACAGTAAGGGAAGCTCCTTCTCCAATAAAAATAACAATAATTTTAATTAAATAAATTTAATTTTCTATGCCTCTGAAGGAACAAAGTTTGGAAAGTTTGGTAAATATATTAACAAATGGTCCTTCAGTGTAGTTTCCATTTGTGTCTTCTTCTAGTTTTTTTGAAAAGCAGATCTAATTGTGATATCTCGTGTTGTGAAACAACCCTGCTCAGCAGATTCGAACACTTCTCAAGACTAATTTAATTCCTTTAATACCACTAGCTTGGGTTCTAGTGTGACATGAAGTCTTGGTTTTGTATCAGAAGGCTGGTTAATTGTGCTGAAATTAGAAAGACTGTACTAATTTAATGAGGAATACAGAGAGTGTTCTCCTGCTCTGTAGCAGCCACTGGAGGTGTGCTAGCTGAAGAAACCTGGCGAGGAATGCCCACGCCCTCAGTGCTCAGTAATTACCATACCTGACGTGCTGCTCTGCACAGCCACAGAAACCAGCACTTTGTACCACGCTGCTCTTCAGAGTGATCTTTTCCAAGCATTCTTAATCTGAAAGAAAAAGTACTCAGTTACAGCTCTTTACTATGCACACCCATAATATACTGTATGGAAAAAGTGTAAGATACGCAATCTTCAGGCAGGTAATTTTTTTATAATTCTGTAATGTGATCTATTGCTTCTGTAGAATTTTAGTATAATATTAGAAATGGCTGTGAACAATGATAACTTCTCCATCAAATGAAGCACGTGTTTTCACTGGCAGAAAGAGGAAAACTAGCACAATTTTCTGAGTTAAAAAATATAATTATTTATGGATCTCAATATAAGGAGTGGCTAGTATACTCTACAGTAATATGATATATTATTCCTACATTTGAATCTTGAGACTAATAACATGATCTGGGTTTAGGCTGTCTTATTTCTTATGTTCTAGTGTTGAGTCAGACCAAAAAGTCCTTTTAGCCCAGGATCTTGTCCCTGGTAGCAGCCAAAAGCAGCTGCTTAGGAAAGAATACAAGAACAAGACAGGTGTGTCTATACTTGCCCCACATATTCTGTGGCATTTAGTCATTTGTAGCTGACCGGTGTCCTGAATCAGGGATGGGGTTTGTGTGCTTAATAAAATTTTGTGGACTCTGTAGACTTCCTAGGCCTATCCTTGAACTTCAGTGAACTTCTAGCACTGCAGCTTTGATTCAGGCAGTGTGAAGAACCTCCTTGTTTTGTTTGGTTGCTGGTCTCCTGTTATTTTCATCTGCCTTGCCAAGTTCATATGTGAAAAAACAGTGAACAGCAGATCCCTGTTCTGCCTTTCCACAGTCCTTCCTTGATTAAACAATTAAACCCTGCATCTGTTGTCATTTCTTAGCTGCAGCCTGAAGGGTTCTTGCATACATGAATACAGCTACATACCTTTCTTACCCTGCATAGCAATTGTCCCATGCTTTTCATCATCTCTTCTTTCAGTTTTTATGTTCTCTTTCAGACAGAGGAACAGACTGAAGTTCAAGAGTTCAATTAAACCACAGTGTGCTGATGAGGGAAAACAACAAATCAAGTCACGTGGAGGTCTAAGATCCCCCATCTCAAGTCTGTTTGTTTGACCCTGCTGCAGTGTGACAAAGAGGGCAGCTTGGCTGCCCACACTGCACTCAAAAACGTTCTTTTTTCTTTTAAACTGTGGATTAGTTTAGTTTGCATTCAAACCACAAAAATAATAATTAGCTTTTGTCTTTCTCAATGCCAGTCTGTGCTCTAGCATTTAGAAGACTTTTTCCAAAGGTCACTGTGTCATTCTTCCTTCATTTACTCCAGATGCTCCACAATCATAGAAATCCTCACGTGATGCAATTCCCTTATAATCCTTAAACCATAGGTTATCCTCTGTCTGGTAGAGCTTTGTATCTCTGCTTGTTGTGTATCCTATTTTGTGCTTAAACCGTTAAAACTCAAGTATAATTTACCATTGCCATTATTTGGTATGGTATGGAAGGCAGCTTTAATTGTGTATGCTAGTTTTTCCTTGGTAGCTTTGTGTCTTGTTCTGCTTTGCTGTGCAGGAAGCATTTAATCCCTCCATGGTATTGAATGGTATCTCTTTAATATCTGTTCTTTTCCGACCCAGCAAATGTGTGGCAATGCTTTTTGCATGATTGCTGTTTTCCTGTCTTTTGAGTTGCAAGGTATGACCCAGGACGTGTGGTATCTGACCACAGCATTGCTGAAACCACGGCTGCAGCTCTGCTGCCCTGGCTCCCCTCTCAGGAGCTGGAGTTACCTCTTGGTGCCACAGCACGTTTGTTATGTGCAATACACCCTGAACTAGGCTGGGTGTTGGCACATTTTGAGGTCTGTTAGTGAGTGAAAACCAGAGAACGTAGGGAAAACATGGCTAGGACTCTTGTTAGACACTGCTGATACCTGTTGATCAAAGTACGAGGGATCCCCCCCTCATGACAAATCCCAGATCCAGTCACAAACCTTACCTAAGTTCTGGTCCTCTGATCGAGGTACTGAACAGAGTTAGGCTGAATTTTCTAGGTTATTGCCATCACTATACAAGTTTATACAGATGTCAAACATATAAACCAGAATTAAAATAGACTTTTAAAAAGAACTTACATTTTGAACACTGTTAGTCCTTCTATGTCATCTGAGAACAATCATCCTGTGTAAACACAAGAAAAAATCAGTACCATCTAGCAGATTGTCCAAATGAGGAAATATCTCATAGAAGAGAGTAAGAGAGAAGCTTTGAGAGAAGTGTTTTCTGCAGCAAATCAAGGCGTCTTTGCAACACACACAGTACATTGTTTTTTACAAGTTATGTTGGGATAAAGTCCAAGTAGAAGAGTTAAAATTGCCCCATAATCATATAACATTTTACAGGAAATCATGAGACCAATTTATCTGCCACATGAAAACTCATGTATTTCCTTGCTTTCAGCAGAAAATTTGTTTTGATGTCACATGATAGCGGTACCCATTTTCTACTGCTTCTATAGCTGTAATCTGAGTAGCTTCAGTTCCAGCTGCCAAGCACTGATAGCCAAATTAATTTCATCATACCACAAAGAAACTCTTCAGAGTGTTAGTCTATTGTCAGTGTAACATGGCACAAATATTTACAGTGTCTCAAGCTGTCTTTAGCATGCTAAATAAAAATAAAAATAAAAATTGTTCCACTAAGTCCATCTTCTCAAAGTACAAAGTCCAGATAGCCTTTGGCTGACATGCACAGATGTCTCTAGAACATCGTTATGCAGTTTAAAGCATGACAGGTTAGTTCACTGCCCCTGTTCAAAATGCCCTTTCTTCAGTGTTAATACCAGGAATGTGCTATATGAATTTTCATTTTGTATCCACTTCTTTGGCCAACAGAATAGCTGTCCTGATCCAGTTTTGTTCCTAACTATGATTTGAACACAAGGATTAGAACAATGACCTTCAAAAGTCACTTCCAACCTTAATTTTCCTATGACTGTATTTTTGCACTGACATGTTTGACACAGCCTGACATGGTGATACTTGTGATGCTGCTGATTAAGGCATTTTCCCATGATTAACCATTCCCAACTGCCTCTGTCCCTCAGTCTAGAATGGAACTATCAAGCAATACTTTTAACTTAATATGCTCAAAGGACAGTACAGTAAGTGCCTGTACATTTGTAGGCATTTATTTTTACATACAGTGACAACAGAAACTCAGATCTGAACAATTAATTTTGTAATCTTGTTAATTTTGTTTGGGTTTTAATGTTAATCAAGAAACTCTGGTAAAACATGTGTCTGTCTTATTTGGACCTTAGCTGTAGTCAGTTTTCCTACTCATATCTAGTTTTTAATGTGCTAATATGGATTCAAAGGGTAGAAAATAAAAGAGCGATCTATGTGCATTACACCTCCACATCTTAAGATGACCATTTGCTTTATAGATGCATCTTTTAATGGGATTGCACATACATTTCAGATCCAAAGAGCCATAATTATAAAATGAAGAAAAAAAATTTACACATTCCTTAAAATTCAGGTAAACTCTCATCAGCTCATTTTTTAATGCACCCACTAAAGAGGAACTCCCAGATTGTTTCTTGTAGGCTGGAGTCTCTCAATAACTATGATCAGATTTTTTCCATCCTTGGGTGTTGGAACAATTTAGCACTGAGAATGAGTGAGCGAAACCTTAAGGAGACCAGACAAAGACCAGTATCCCCCTCAATACATAACTAAATTGCTGACACCACCTTCAGTTCTTCTGGATACAGCTGTGTTTCCAGAAACGGGGTCACTTTTGTGAGTAACCGGTTGGATGTAGCAGTAGCAGTGCTGTGTCTCTTCAGAAGCAGCTTTGAGCTAGAAGATTTCCTAAGCCCTGGATTTCTCAGCAACTTCCCTGACACCCAGCCCAGCTGGGACACCAAACAGGTGTGGCACTGGCTGCAACTGCTTATTAAACAGTGGTCTCTTGCCTTTTCATTATGTGTGAGCTAGAACCCTGAAATGCTGCTGCCTGACTCATGTCTCTGGGCCTTCCCCAACCCCCCTTAATCTTGGAAGACATGTTAAGCCTTACAACAACATCATGCAGAATTCTAGTTTCTCTCAAAGTCTTCTTCTCACCTGAAAAGTATCCTGCCTGCAGATTACAATCACCTTTCTGCCTCAGAGGGTACAAGTTTCTCTGCACAGCAAAAAATGTCAGGTCCTCCTGCTCACGCAATGTGCTGGGAAGTTGTTGTAATTTGTGGGAACTTGTGCAAGACATAAAACTGTCCCTGAGGGTTCAACCTACTCAGCTTTCATCACATCACAGATTGTATTTTCAACACTTTTCCTCATGTGTTCACCCTACATAAAATTGTATCTGCTCTTCCCATCTTCCTATGCCACCATTTATTTATTTTTTTGAAACTTCCAGATTTTGCCTAGCTTCAATTTCAAAATTCTTTGGTGGCCCAACCCAGAACACCAACTCTGAGTACATCTTGAGCAAAACTCCCAGTACCTTAAGTCCCAGCATTCTTGATGAGAATTTCTCCCCCAAATTCTAATAAAGTCCTTTTTGAGCACGAGTTCTGAAATTCAGCTTCTCAGTCATCAATTCCTCAGAATTTACTGTGAAGCTCTATTACATGAACAGTTTACAAGGGCAAAACATGAGCCAAAAGAGTAATATGATCTCTATTATATCGGTTAAAGGTTTGAAGATAGGAGAGATGGCAGTGACCAGATCTGTCAATTGTGGATGTCCTACCTTGGTGAACAGGTAGGCTCCGAGTTTCTAGTTGATGTTCATGTGAGCCTGCATTTTTGTATTCCCACTATCCAACTGCCCTCTTCGCTTTTTTTCGAGTTCCTGTTTGACATTGCAACCAAATTTAGCCTGAAAGACAATGAGGAACCCAAGTGTTGTTTATCACCCTGATGCTCCTGAGCAGCACCATGGGGAACAATATGGAAGTGAATGTGAAGTGCTGAGGATGCAGGGAGAAGTGAAAGGAAGAAGTGCCTTTGCAGCCCCGGTTCAAATGCATGTCACGTTGTGTCCTAGGACTGTGCCACTGTGCTGATACGCAAGTACAGGGTAGACCTGTGACAACACTTTGGTTGCCTTCACATCCTTCTCTTAAACTGGCTGTTTTCTACTCACGTGTCTAGCTCAGCACAATCGTGTTTGAGGGTATTTGAGCCAATGCAAACACTATGTAAATGGCAAGGATCAGAAGCAAGCAGAGAATTCTGTTCAATCAAATAAAAGACATTTAAGCAAATAGTAAATTTCTGAAAGGATTGTTTCTTTTAAATAACCAGAGTGCAAACGCATATCCAATTCACGGTTTTTATCAAGTTGCCAGTGCAAGCCCTCATGGAGACTTAAACAAAGATAATGTTACTAATACTGTAGTTTCTGGTGTTTAATATAGCTTATTTCTGGTGGTGCTTTTTTTTTAAAAAAATGAGTATTCATTTTCTTATTAGATCGGTTACACACATTAAAAAAAATCTCTACAGTGGTAACAAACTGGCCTCTGAAGTATGGATAATGCTTTTTTTCAGTTCACATAGAGGTGAAGCATGTACTTTGTATAATAATAAGCTGGCTGGCATGTTACTGGCAGTTCAGATGCGGAGTTGCTCTGTTATTTTTTTGAATTTGCCCTGGAAAATGATTGGTCATGTTCCTGAACGGCTGTTAATCCATAAATGCCCTGCTGTCAAGTAATTCTCCATGGAGAAAGAGCTGGATTGCCCTTCCAACAAAAGAGCACCTGGCTGTAGTTACACTGACTCAATTAATAGCAGGGTATCGTCTCCTGGAAAGCAATGCCGTACGGCCAGGTGCCCGGGTTTGTTGGTGTGCGTGACAACAGGCCCAGGGACTCACTGTGCAAACAGAAATTTGCTGGGCATATTTAAACAACCTTGCAAAGGCAAAAAAGCTTATTTTACTTTGAATGTAATGTCTTTGATTATGAATGGTCCTGATCTCCCAAAAGGAGACAACAAGAGATAACTAACATACACTACTTGATTCATCAGCTGAAAGACTGTTATCTAAAGGGCCTGGGCTTGCAGAGCAGGAGGAGTAGCTAGTATGTGCTTAGTGGACTTTTCCTGGAAAAGAACTAGATATAAAGATTTTAAGTGAAGCATGAAGACCTTCCCAGCTGCCAGAACAGCACAGAGATTTGTAAAGTAAATATTAAGATTGGTTTGAATTGAGTATGGAAACGTGTCTGTGTGACATCTTGAGTAGAATCCATGAGGCAATGGTTACAGAAATGAAGCATATGTGCTAACCAAGGACACAAATAGGAGCAATTATACTTGTAAATGCTGACAAATGTAGTGTGTACATCAAAAGGCCTGTGCTCTGAGAGGCCTACAGCAGAACTGTCTTAGCAGCAGAAGACCAGCCTTCTGGTAGGGGGAAGATGGCATCAAGCTTACAGAAAATCATAAGGGCTATTCCTCTGTCAGCTCTGCAGAAAGAAGACAACAGGCAGTGAACTTGCCCAAAATTGATAGAGGATGAAATTAGGCTGAGCCAAAAAAAAAAGCATAACAACTCTCTCCTGAAAGGTATAGAAAATCTGTCCCAAAACTGCTTTGATGCCAACCAAGGGAACCCAAGAGATGTAGAACACTTGACAGCTGTCATCCTATGAACCCTGTGCCATAGCACAAATGATCCTGGCCAGACTATTTGGACGTGCATTTTGAGGCTTTTGAGTATGAGAATGACAGTGCCTGATAAAAGTTTCCATTTAAATACTGTTTTATCCTTCCATAAGGTCTTTTGCTGTATTTTTTAACATTTAATTCCCACGCCACCTTCACTGTTGCAATTGGTTTTAGTCAGTCATACTTGCACATGTGGTAGTTTGCTTTAGTAGGAGGTCATTTCATGTCACCACTTGCATGGTGACTAATCACCTGTCTTTGTCTGATGTAAATATACAAGGTGTGGCTGCTGCCTAGAAAAAAGGCAAGTCTAGATTTAGACTTGGCCTTAGCTTCCTTGTATGATTTGTTGTATTTTCTTCCTCTGCCTGATTTCAGGAGAAAGATGTCTCTCCTTCCACATCAGTGCCAAGCCAACATAATTTTTCTAAACTCCTGTAAATAGGCTGTGTATCTGTTTTAGCAGATTCTCCTTTCATGCACAGACCTCTGGTGAATCAAGGAAACCTTGCCCTGCCCATCAGCACAATCATGACTGATCATGAGATGTGATTACACTGGTTCCAAGTTCCATTTTTTCCCTCTGTTTAGTTTCTGCTTCTGTGGATACCCTTCCTCCTACCCCTCCTCAGCCAGACACCCACCAAATGACCCGTACGTCAGACTGAGCACATAGCCTCTACTAACCGGTATTGCTGAAGCACAAAGGCTTATAACCCTTCTGGTTTAAATTACTGTAATTACAGGTCTACCTGTACTTGTTACACGTATAAAGGTCTAATGATTTTTTCCCCAGTGTTGTCAAATGCCTGATCTCGGGGATACTCTGTACCAATTACCTGTTACATGAGTCGGGTGTTGACTGATCAGATGCCCACTCCCTCGACTGTGTAATACTAAAATTCCCAGTTTTTCCAAGAACTTTTGCTTTCCTTTAAACCGCTCTGACCACGCCCCTCATGCGCTACTTATTTTCAGACGTGTTTCGCAGCAAACGCGCCTTCCTTTCAGCAACCGCCACGACCCCACGAGCGTAGATGCTGTGATGCGGGGCAGACGCGCTCCTCCCGCAGCGCATCTCCGTGCTCAGCGCTGTGCCAGCCCGGTGCGGGCGGTGCGGGGCCCGCTGGGCGCTGACGCTGCGGGGCGGGCCGTGCGGGCGGGGCGGGCCGTGCGGGGCGGGCGGGCCCTTTATCGCTCGGTGCGGGCGGCGGGGCCGCACTCCGGCCGGGCCGGGCCGCGCTGCCGGCCCCGGGGTTATGCGCTGGGGCCATGTCCTCCCCGGCCGGAGCCAGGCTCGTCCCGCGGCCCGCGGGGAGCCCCTTGCTCAGCCTCCTCCTGCTCCTGCCGCTGCTCCTGCCGTGCCCCGCCGGGGGAACGCCGCGCCGCCGGCCCGCGGGGCCGCCCGTGGTGCTGGGTAAGAGCCGGGCCGGGCGGCGGGAGGTGCGGGGAGGTGCGGGGAGGTGCGGGGGCCCCGCGGGGCGCGGAGCGGCTGCTCCGGGACGGGCCAGGCCAGGCCCGCTGTGCCGCAGCACCTCCCGCGCGTGAACTAACGCCAGACCCTCCCTTTGGAGTTCTGCCTCTGTGCGAACCTTCCGGGAAAGAAGCCGGAGTCAGATGTGGAAAGAAGAGGAACTGTAGCCGTAGAGATACACGTATTTAAAAAATAATTGGCTCAAATACAAAAAATGAGTATTCGCTGCTGGCCTGTGGTTTCACCTGTTAACACGAAATAGTTGGTATCGAATATGTAGGCAATATTCGTATAATAGCTAGTAATATGTGTTAGATGCTTCTCGTGTCTTTTATTGAGAATTGTAAATAAATTGTAAATGTTTTAATAACTTGTCTACTGAAACGGAAATTCTTAACCGTTCCGAGGCACTAAGTGCATTTGGTGGCAGTAGTGTCAGTAGGCAGTCCTGTGATTGCATTTAGCATGCTGCACATTCTTGTGATTAGTCTTAATGGTAAGGGGGGGAGAAAAAGTAAGAAAATGGGAAAAATATTGGGAAAAGGATAATCAGTGGCATGCTGTTCAGTTTGAGCTCCATTTCTTGATAATAATTTAGGCTCTGATGTTGACTTTATTGCTACTGTTACAAACTTCTGATATAAAGGGGTAAATTCTAACACAGCATCTTTAAAAATGTTCTTGTTATCATAGGAACAGAGTGTACGAATCCACAGTTCTTAATAAACTGCTGAACTGACTGACAGGATGTAGATTTGGAAGTAGAAACTGGCAATAGGATGTCCTAAGGGGTAGGAGTTGAAACCTGAACAAAAGTTCTTTGAATTCTGCCTGGGGAAGCTAAAAACAATCTTTTATCCCATCTTTCCTCTCCATAATGTTGGGTTTTAGTAATAGGCCTTGGCACTTGCTTCAGCACAAGCTTCTTGATGACAAGGTGATAGTGTGTTAGTTGCTGATCCAATATTGAACTGTAGCTGTGAAGGAATCAAAGATGAGACAGCAATACTGATTGTAGAAGCACGGAGTTACTACTGATGGATCTACTGTAAGTATATATGTTCCCTAGGGATGGTTTTAAGAACCATGGCTGACCTACATTTTCTTAAGAGCTGTTCTGGTACGTGCTCTGCCTGAGCACACATCCATCAATGAGTGCTTTACAACAGACTTTCTTGCTGTTGTTTTCATCAAACGCTACACAACTTGCATCTCTTACTATTCTCTTCAGTTTCTGCGTTTTAAAGTTTGCTGTTTTCTGCTGCCTGGTCCTGACCTGTCCAGAAGGTGAAGATTCAGTGGGTTCTAACATAAAGTAATTTTTCTGGGCTGCCTCTGTGTTTGAGAAAGCAGGTACTCTTAGGGAGTGATTTGCTGTAACTTCCTATTGTAAAATACTCTGTTTTTTTGATTTATAGCAGTTACTCTTGTTGTAAAAACACCTGCAGTAAGGGCTTAGCTTTGCTTAGACATGACATGGGCAGTGAAGGTCAAACAAACAAAGGAGAGGAAGGAGTAACTGTCGGTCACCTGCTGGTTCTGGATGAAATGTTCTCATCTTGATTTTAGTTAACTTTTCATGACCTTTTCTTCACCCTTCTTGCGTATGTGACATGTTAAGATAAGCTTTTTAGGAATTACTGCCATGAGGATGGTGGAAGGGTTTAGTGGAATCATTTAGGGAAGCATTCTAAGTGCTGGCTTAACACAGGTGTTTGAGAGAGGGAAGAAAAACCCACATTGCCTGGAAACACAAATAAAAAGGAGACTGAAGTGTGTGCAGGGCAGCATTATATGGGCCTGTGCGAGCCTGAGATGATTTTGGAGTCCATACAAGATGGGAATACAGAGTTGGTTCCCTTGATTTATCGGGCTGGCATCTAGATTCCTAATTCCTCATACGTGTTCAGTTTTTAAATATGCTTTTGTCTTGTAGTAAACAGGATCTCATGATCAAAGCACTTACTCTTGATTTGTTTGGAAGCTAAAACCCTTCAGTTTTAGCTTCAGTATAAAGGGGAGTTAACAGGTTTAGTCTTGTTCTGTGTGGCAGCATGGCCACTGATCTTAAGAAATAAAGAAGAAATGCTGTTTAAAGAAACGTTCTCATCATAATGACACTTGATAAGTGTTTTAGACTAGTGATGGTCACAAGACCCAGTGTAGCTTGCTCTCAAACTTTTTTTTTGTAATGACCCCGCTTTGCAGTTGCAACCTGTGCTTACCCAGCTCATGGAGGGGGAAGTAGAGCAGTAGCTTGTACAAGCATTGCTTATGGGTAACTCTGTTCTACTGCCCCGGTACCAACAAAAATACTGCTCCAAGAAATCTCACATCTGAACATACATGAGCTGCACAAATATAACCTTGCAACTCTTGACCATGGTTGTGGTGGCAACAGGTCTCAGATTTGTAGAGGCCCCTGACTGGCTCAGCTGAAGGGAGGTTCTCTGGAACTCAGTGCTCACCCAGCTTTCCTTGTCCCTGCTTATCGGCCGCTTTATGGAGTCCGTTGTCTTGCTGCCTTATGAGAAAATTAACATGTTTAGGAGAAGTGATTAATCTGGTAATTGAATTACTTTAATGGAGGAGCTTATACAAGGAATGTGGAGAGTGGCACCGCACGGTTTGGATTAGGTTAGTTTTTAACCTGGTCTGTGCATCATCAAGGTGCCTTGGTTGCCAGAGTTACTACGCCTGGAGCTCTTGTTTGTATATAATAAGGGACCAAATTGTCAGGGAGAGTAACTGCCAGCAAAATACTGCAAAGCAATTGCTCGGTTTGCCCCGAGATTTGGATAACAAACCATCAAATGTTTTCATATAATAGTGATTCTACAGAAGAAAAAGGCAAAAGTCAAAACCTGATGTCCAGAGTCCTGCCTGAAGGCCTGAATATCAGGCACAATGCTCATTAAATCTAAGGTAATTATCTTGGATTCCTCTCTCAAGTGTTTTTTGGGGAAAAAAAAGGGGACTAAGATACCGATTTCCTTTTGTGCCTTTTTAAAGAGTTTTCTATTTAGCCAGGACAATGTGCTTATAGAGAAAAATCTCCTTTAAGAAGCAAAATAGCCTACCAAATACTTCTGTTCTACTGACAATATCTACTGAACATATACATGTTCTGTGCAATTACTTCTGTATATCTGCTTCATGTTTACATGAATTATAATGTTTTTGTGCTTCAGTTTGGTTATATTCAACAGGCTTGTCTTCTAATGCTTGTGAGAAATAGTTTATTTTGTGGCTGCTCTTCCTCCATTTTCTCATATAGTCCATCGATAATCACTGCATACTCTCTCACGTGTTAGAAACTTTTGGAGCTGACAACCCATCCTTAGAAGACCGGCATTGGATTCACTGAACTCCACCTTTTACAGCTGACTCAATATATCAATGTTCTGATATCTTCTGCAAACAATTTGTTAGGTACTTGGCTAAAGTTTTCTAGAAAGACACCTAAATGAAGTTTGTTAATAATTGATTTACATGTAAAAGAGCTTTGCCTGTGAATTCCTGCTGACTGCTAATTGAGGTGTGCATGTTTGTATGGTCAGCTGGCTAGATGTCAGGAGTGATTTAAATGCTTATGCCTCATGTGATCCAAGGTATCTGGAAGTATCATGTGAGATGTTGTTTGCTTTCTTGTTCCTAATTTTAAACACAGGCCTCTTCTGTGGCAGTCTGTCGTGTCTGTGAGCTACTTCGAGATGTTCTCCTTAGAGAACTGTGGTCAGAGTTTAACATTAATTTTCCAGGGAAGTTGGAAATTGGTTCATTTTGAAGGAACGCTAATTTATGGAACCAAAAAGATGACAGTTATTTGAGGAAATTATACAAGTTAAAAAGTTAATAATAGTTGATAAATACTCAAAAGCATTTGCATTTCAGATAAAAGTAGTAAAAAAAAGTACAACTGATGGCCTTTTTTTTTCCTAATCCCACACATACACATAAATAGCCCAGCCCCCAATCCCTTTATTATGTAGGCACTATTTTTATTTTTTTAAATTTTTTTTTAACAGATAAAATTTGAGATCCTCCTATTCAGGGTGTTTACTGAATGATCTTTGTTTTTGTCTTTGTTATCTGAGCAGTATTAAAGCAAGTCACTATAAAGGTGCAGTTTGCTTATGGTCTTTTGATGGGAACTGTGAATCTGTCACTAAGGCTCAAGGATAGTGATAGGCATGAGTATGAATGTGTCCTAAAGCCAGTTGTTGTAACTGACAGGCTTGGAAAAGTCTGTGGCCACTCTTAAACTCTAATGAAACTTGGAAATGTGCTTTCCATAAAGTGTAAGCATACAAGAACGCATCCCAAAAGGAGATCTACTAGTTTTGTCAGGGCAGATGAGATGAAAAAAATCAGCCAAGGATACTATAATATTGAAATTGAATTGGATTCATCAGTGTATTGGAGTGAGTTCTGTTGGGATTACTGTCTCTGAAAAATGAGAATGTGCTAGAATTGATAGAACAGGAAATCTGATGGAAGTGCCTTTTTTTTTTTTTCCCCTGAATATGAAATCTCACATTTCCAAATGTTGTTCAGAAATCAATAGAGGAATTACACAGCTGCAAGTTGGGAAGTAAGGGTACTGCTGAAGATCTTTTCTTGGACATCCGGTTTTAATTAATGCTGGTGTATTTGGCAGAACTTCACTTGCCAGTTAGTTTGGGGTCAGTCTGCAGGCTTTAAAAAGTACAAACTTTATATAATGTTTCCAGCAAAAAGGCTTAGAAACTACAGATGAGAGGATGAGGAGAAAAATTGCTTAAAGATAACTGTGGCCAGAGATCATTGCTCTATATGGCCTGAAAGCCAAACAGAAAGATGTTTTTCTACTGCTTTTAAATTCCGTCATAGAAAATTTGGAAAGGTATGTCCTTAACTTACAGAATTAATCTTCAATGTGATATTTTTTAACCTGTTACTTATCAAAAAGCCACTAAGTAGTTCTCCAGCCAAAATGTAAATCATTAACACCGTTTAAAACTGGGTGTGTTGAGGACTGAAGATCTTGCATATTTCTTTCCATAATCTCAAAAATCAAAATCTGTATTTAATTTCCTATAGCTTCATCACGATCCCTCTTCAGCTTGCAAATATACTTTAAAAATACCCCTCCAGCTGTGAATTACAGTGAGCAGCAGTTTCACTGTTAACATGCACATGTAAATATGACAAGCATTTTTGTTAATCCCTGCTTTATAAATAATCAGGCCTCATACATGTACATGAGAATTTGTTTTTTAACTCTAGGATGTGTCTTGATACAGGTGGAACTTGTCCCTTATCTTTTGTTTGGAATTGCAAAAGTTGCCATTTTTCATCGTGTTCTTTATCATCCCTTGAGTAAAAGTCAGTATGTCATGTTTCTCATCTTCTGCCCTGAACTGGACACGGGCGCACAGCCTCTGTCCTCAAGGAGCTTGAAGATAAAATGTGTAACTAAATTGAACTTGCAGTTAATCTAAGATGACTCCATTAAGTCCAAATGAGACTTTGTACAGTTTCCTGCTTTCAGCGCTTTTGTTGATAAATGTGTCTTGATTATGATTTTTAACTTCTTCAGTGAGGTTTCCCTACTCTGAGCAGGAGCTGCTGAGGTTTTCAAACTGCACTCACTTTTAAGCAAGTTCTTTAGACTCCAGATGTTTGCCTAAGTCTTTGAAAGGTATCTTTGCTGCAAGAACTTGATTTTTACCCAAGGAAATGAGATTCCAGGATAGAAAAAAATGTCACTCTTCTTTGTTTTGCATTGAAACCCAAGACAAAAATCAACCTGTTCTGTCCTTGGCGGGTGTGCTGCTGAAACTGGCCAGTCACGAACGCTTGATATAAATAGAATTACATTCTGTTCCTTTTCTAATTAAAAGCACTGATACAGAGGCACGAGACTAGAACAAGCTGTTGCCTTAGTTTTCTAAGCAATAACTAAGTAGCATTTTGTGAGGTTACAAGACTGAACTGCAGTAAACTCTTTCTAGGGTGTGATGCAATGCTATAATCTCGCTTACTATGCTTTCCAGTATATCAGTCCTTGAAATATGACCTAAAATAAACCATGGTCAGCTACTGGGGCTCTTAATGTTTCACTTAAGAAACCTAACGAGAAAGTAGGGGTAGTTAATAAAGAAATCCTGAGATGTATCTTGTGGTGAGGCATAATCTGCAGTGGTTATAGAGTGTTTTGGAGTGTGGTTGTCCAGGTCTGTAGTTTGAGGTTCTGTCTTCTTTCAGTTCTGCAATAAGAGTCTCTCTAAAAGCCCATCTGGCTTTCCAGTTAAATGAAGTGTTCCACTAAAAGATATCTATTTCCTTAAGCCATTGCTAAGTATTAGTGTTTTATAGAACTTAGACTGTTTTGATGAAATAACTTAATGGGGGGTGAGTGGAGGGGGGGACACAACTGTATGGGTTAAAAATTAAAAAACCTTAAAACCAGCCATCGATGAGTAAATAGGATGCAGTTGTGCACACCCCAAAAAGGTGGCTGTGTGGAGCTGAAAGAGCCTAGGGAAATCCTTAAGAAGGACTGAACTTCTAAATTTTTCTCACACAGAAAAGCTTTTCAGCTGCTGAAATGTTTTTGCCTTTCTGGTTTTTGAGGACAAAATGATTAACCATAACAGAATGTAAGAAGTTTCTCTGAAAACTTGCTGCTGAAAATCAGAAGAATGTTTTGTTAAGTATTTTTTAATTTAGAAAAACGATTTAGAAAAATATTCCTGTTTCCATCTAGCATTTAAAAACTAAGGAAAAATAAACCTCAATCAAAGGAATACCGGCATTTAGTATATGCCCCAAGAAAGTGCAAATACAAGACTGTTTGCTCCAAGTATTACTGATGTAATGCATCCAAAGGAAAAAAGTGAAGAGCGAGACTGTTGTTGCATCCACGCCTGCATGTAAGAGATGTGGAACTGTATTTTGACATTGTTAGCCAACTACATCTCGTGTTGCAAAAGTGTGGTTGGAGGTGAAGAAGGGGAGATAAAATATAAATGGATCTTTTACTTTTCATGTTTTTAATCTCAAATTGATAGTTTGCAGGCAACTGTTTAAAGAGAACAAAGACTTTTATATGCAGTTGTGACACTGAAGAAGTCCTTTCAGAAAGACTGTTCTTACTTTAAAACACAGATAATTTTGGTCATGTCCAACACAATCTTTGTTTTTGATACCAATGGGCTAATGTGACATGTTCCTTTATAGCCCTCTCTTGGAAGTTATAAACTGTTGATCCAGAATTATTCTACATAATGATTCCTCAGGTACTGATTCTTTAAAGTCTAAATATTTTCAGTGGAAAATGTCCACTTTCTTCTTATATAATTTTTATCCAGTTACAAAATCTTATGGCATCTCTGGATGCAGTGATGATGCAAATGAGGGCTACAGTATTTAGATACGTATATCGCAATGTGGGAGCCCCTGGTGGCCTAGTGGTTAGATCGCAGGACCTTCACCGCTGAGGTCAAGGGTTCGATTCTCAGCCAGGGACACTCCCCCGGGCAGGTGGAGCTCGTTAGCCCTGTAAGGCAATCCACCTACGTTCTAAGGACCTCGC